>CM062260.1:38544146-38941556 GCA_031216405.1 Syzygium malaccense
CTATAGAAGCATGGTCGGTTTTTATATAGTCCCTTCTGAATTACATTCAAACACAACAACCAAAAACTCGGGAACGATGAAAAATATGAGAGTATCTTGGAGATATCTCGAGCTCGGGTCTACCAACTTGAATTGACCACTTCATTGAGTTCGTCGTAGCGCAACGAGACAACCGAATTTGAGCTTGATATCTTACAACCTCGAATCACCGGTTGTCAACTTGATCACTTTTTTTATATGGTCCCTTCTGAATTACATTCGAACACAAACAACCAGAAACTAAGGAAACAATGACACCATCTTTCCTCAGTTGCTTCTCATGTGTGCCAGCTTGAATCCACAATTTCTTGTGGTTGAGTGAACGTGAAGGACTCATGGGAAACCTTTTTTCGACGCAATAAAAGGTTTTCCGACTCTTCAATTGGGGCTGTTGCTTGATGGTCCGGCCCATGAATGATCGAGGACCGAGCGTCCTTGGAGCATTTCAACAAATAAATTATCTTTCATGTTCGATTTTAGAGCAATTTACGGCTTCTTTTGAACCCGAAGTGTATCGATTCAATTGAGAACCAAACAATCAATTTAAGGAAAAAAAAATAAAGATGAACCTTCATTAGGGTCTTTTTTGTTATGTGTTTACTACTCTTTATTCTTTGCCTTCCATAAGTGTACATGTTTGCCTCCAAATTGGATTTCACAGTCCATCCTTCTACGATGAAGGCAACAAGGAGTAAAGCTTCCACCATTTCACCTTCCCATGCTAATGTCCATCTCTTTCCTTTTTGTTGTAGTTTGTATAAAGAAGTTTATAGGTACAAAATACATTCTCGTCGCCTTCAAGCCCTCCAAAACCTATGGCTTCGGCATTAAGATTAGCTCGATCGATAAAGTCGCTAAAACGTTATTTCCAATGTAAAATTTTGCCGAATTACATCTAAATGTTGTAATACTGCCCCTCACACTGCTAGACTTGGGCTTAGGAACGAAGCATGGAAATACATAATTAGGGATGCAAATAGGAGCTTGCAAAAATTTGAACTTAGAATTTCCTACGTTGGTACCTTACATGAAAAATCCAACTTCAAAACTTAAGTCAATAGGTGAAACATGACTACATGTATATAAAATATACTATAACAACATGTATAAGCGACGTGACGCTATAATTAAATGTTCTGATACCTAGAGAATCTGACGCTCCACAAAAGATAACGACTAACCAAGCAAATTACTGAAGAATCCACACTTTACATCCTATAGTATTGGATCATCTATTACCTTTTGCATTAAGAAATCACACTTTTTTTAGGTCGAATAAGAAATCACACTTTGGATGGTTTAATCTTAGATTGAGTCTCTTTATAACCTTTTTTTTTTTTTGCTAAAAATCTCTTTCTAACCTCTCTTTTCCAATTACGTGGACCTTGATCATGGACGCCACTCGAACTTCTTGTTCCATCGAGTTTACCTTGTGCAAGTCGGGTTCTTCGCACGTCGAGTTCGATCTGGCGGGCCGGGCTAAGTCCAAAGCAAGAACATGGCATTTGGGCAGGCTTTGCCCACTCATGTTCACTTAACTATTGAAATGCATTTTCATTTCACGTTGGTATCGCTAAATTAGAGAAAAATTCGTTATCTGGTAAGGCTTGCAAGCCGGGTTAAGCCATCGAATTGGCCAAGTTTGGCCTTGTTCTAGGTCCTCGTAATTCATAGATCCAACCTTTGATCAGATTCGGCAGGCCCGAGTATCGGGTTGGGCCCAGTGAAACTCGAAATCACCCAAATTTGACACCGAGGCCAACTAGCCCGTTATCACCTCTATAGACTCTAGTCAAGTGTATTTGATCACGCACCGGATAAATCTTGCATAATTCATTAAACCCCTTATAATCGTGGACTTTAGCTTATGATATATTAAAATAAAGGGATAATGACGCAAGCGGTCCCTGAACTTTGACCCAATATGTAATTTGGTCCCTGAACTTTAGGCTAACATTCGATGTGGTCCCTAAACTTTTATTTTATTCAATGTTATCCCCGAACTTTTGGTGCATGTTCAATTCGGCCCCCGAACTATATGAAAATGTTCAATGCAGTATAAGTACTAAAAGTTCGAGAATGACATTGAACAAATGAAAAGTTCAGGAGCCACATTGCACATTGGATTAAGGTTCATGAATTATATTGAATAAATTAAAATTTCATGGATCAAATTATATATTGAGCCAAAATTCTGGGACCGTTTGTTTCGTTTCGTCTAAAATAAATGTCCCTGCCTTTTTCCAATTCCACATTTTCTTTAAAAAAAACATTTTAATGCTCAGACGCGAGTGGGCGAGTATCGCTGAACGGCGTAATAAATATCAAATCCGCTCGCTCAATTCTGCTGCCAAGTTTCCAAATTTCTTCAAATTTTCCCCTTCGTGTTCTCGCGGATGGTGATTCGGCTTCGATTTCGCCTCTCCCTCGGGAATTTCTCCGTCGTTTTCTCGGGAACATCTCCAGAGGACTGATCGGACAAGGCGAGAACAGCGAAGCCAAAACTTAGGCGAGCTTTTAACTTCCTATCCACTGAGTTCAGATCGCTTCCGTGTGATTCGTCCTGCTACTCGAGGTAGAGCTGGGTTTCGCTTTCTTTCGTTCGTGGCGTTGTTATTGCGCCGGCTTGAGTCGTGCTGCGGTCGGTTGCTGATAAAGATGCATTCGAATGTCCCGCGATGCGCTTAATTTGAACCCTCCAGCCGCGAAATGCTGAACAGATATAAAGGCGATTGATGCGGATTTGTTTGAATGAGGAGTGGTGAACCCATTTGTAGTTCCTTCTATCGTTACCAAATTCTCTTCCTTTTCCGTTTTTTCTAAGTTTTTCTAGCCATGAAAATGGAGGAATGGGGGAAATTTTATGTTTGTCGAGCTGACTATTCTGAGAATTAGATCGAAGCCGTGGGTTTCAGGACTTAAAGGGAGATGATGCTGTAGCTGGTTGTCCTTGCTGGTTGGAAGCAGCGCTCCAAGTATTTGTTGTGGCAGTTGCTGGGGCTCTAGAAAAAGACATATGCTTTTCATTTGCTTCCTTGTTGTTTCCTAGTTTGTTAACTATGACAATTAGGGAATACTTCTGGGATGCTGTCTGATTGTTTGCGAAGAATTCATGCATGCCGATGGGCTCGTTCAAATTCTTCGCATATAAAGAGTAGTGTATACCGTTAAACCCTTTTTCGTTTTTGGTGTAGTTACTCCAGTAGTCAGAGTTTAACTTTGCACGGCGTAGCAATCTTAGGCAGTGCTTAGTTAGTATGAGTTGGTGAGATGCCGCAACTTGCCGTCTCACTTTTTAGTTCCGCACGATTGGCTGAGAACCTCCTTTAAACATGCAATGCATGATGTTTGTTTCCTTTATTTGCCGTTTTTGTTGTGTTAAGATAGGAAATTTGATCATAATGTCTCTGTTGACAATGATAACTAGTTGAAATGCAGTTTTTCGACAGCCAGTTTCTGCAGTGAATTTAGCAAAGTTACAAAAAAGTGAGAGCGAGACGATAAGATCCATGAAATCTTCATTGATTTTGAGAATGATCGATGTGTTGTTTTTCTGTGTCCGGATGGCTCTTGTAATAGTGTTTGCCAAATTTACTGTTTCCCGCAGACTTGGATATCTAAAAAGCAGGAATTTGAACTTGCTGTCCTTGCATATATGCCATCTTTCATACCAGCTTAAATGTGTATAACTCTTAATGAATGATAGTGTACAACTCCCACTCAATGCATAAATTACATCATACACATAGGTATGTATAAAAACCAGCTGCAAGAATTGGCTCAGAGAAGCTGCTTCAACTTGCCATCTTATTCTTGCATCCGTGAGGGACCTGATCATGCCCCTCGATTTAAAGCTACAGTCAACTTCAATGGAGAGACTTTTGAAAGCCCTACTTTCTGCTCTACGCTAAGGCAAGCAGAACATTCAGCAGCTGAGGTAGCTCTAACCGCACTTGCTACAAAGGGTCCATCTAGAGCATTGGCTGCAAAAGTTTTGGTATGTATTAAACGGAAGATTTAGTTTCTGTCTTAAGTTACATTATTTTACTTTCTTCATCTGGAACCTTAATCAAATGGACTACTTTGATTTGGCTATTTCTCGAACACTTCATGTGGTTAAACAGCCTAAATACACTAATAAATTGTTTGCTCTAGATATGCCTGTATCATTGTCATATGGGTTTGCTGCGCAGGATGAAACTGGAGTTTACAAGAATTTGCTTCAGGAGACAGCTCACAGAGCTGGTTTGAACCTGCCTGCTTATTCTACTATTCGATCTGGACCAGGCCATGTTCCTAGTTTCTCTTGTACGGTTGAGCTAGCTGGAAAGAGCTTTACTGGGCAACCAGCTAGAACAAAGAAACAAGCTCAGAAAAATGCTGCCATGGCTGCTTGGTCCGCCTTGAGAAAAAGTAAGCGATTCTTCTCATGTACCCTTTTTTCTCCCTTCGTGTCCTTCCTACCCTTTTGTCTGTCTATTCTTGCTTTTGGAGTAGAAGTTGGGATTTAGCCTGTCGTAAGTTCAATTTTCAGGGACCTCCGATGATGAGCACTAGGAGAATGCCTATGAAATTTTGTGTAAAAGCTAACTTTTATAACCCGGTGCAGTGTCTCGGGAGTCAATGTCTTCCTCTTCTTCGTCTGCTCCGCTGGATTCTAAAGCTAGTGAAGAACAGGAACAGGTTATCGTTGCTCGTTTCCTTTCAAGTTTACCACCATCAGAGTCAGAGTCGAAAGAAGTGCAAAAAAGACAAATAAGATCAGTCAAACCCAATGTACGCAGCCCGTATTCAAGAAGCTTCTGTCCTTTGCAGTATCAAAACTGGGCATACTCAAGTTTTACGCATCAGATGGTAATGTGTCATATGTGGGAGCAAGAAAAGCTTTTTCAACAGCAGCTTCACTTAGTGAGGCTTCCCATTCCATCTACTATATCATCACCTCAGATTCTTCCCAACGTGCAATCTGTGATTAACCCAGACAGCTGCCAGCATTTTCCAGCGAGGCAGTTTTGTTCTCCTGTCTTGGGGCCCAGAATTGCGATTGCCACATCGGTCCCATCATTTTGTTTCTCAAACCAAGTGATTCCTGATTCAATGAGCAGCAGACCCAGATTGACCATTCAAGAGATTCAGGAGGAGCAAGTCGAAGAATCATCGGGCTTTCCGACAGCCGTAACTTCAGATTCACTTGTTCTTAGAAGCAGCGGAAGTGAGTTAAGAATATCGGGGCAGGATCCTTGGAATGTCATAGAGAAAGCTCGGTTGCAAACTAAGGATACATTCAATTCTTCTCCCCTACATCACGGACCTCAGTATCCTCCAAGAGCAAGTTTAGTTAGATGCTTGAGTCCACCTTCTGCAGTGGAATCCACAGTGAGTCGATCAAGTGGCAGTGTACCTGTAGCACATTACAGACCGCAAAATTTGGCTTCCCATAAGCATGCTCCTCCAAGAATGAGAACGGGAGCTAATTCATATTCGGCTAGGCCAAAACCCACAGGACGCAATGTTGAAGCATTGCGTCCTCGTTTCTTGGCACCCCCTGTTCGAATCCGTTCTGTTGTACCAGTGTGTTCAGCTCCACCATCGGGAAGAACGCCAATTTCCAGGCCACACGATGGGTCGAATGTCTCCGGAAATCGAATGGCAGAGCAGGAAGAGGTGGTTAGTTTGGAGCTAGGCAGACTCCAATTATGAGAAGGAGAAATTCTAGAGCGAACAAATAAATTCTTCCTTCTAATAGCTTTTCTCTTAGGAGCATTCATGCTTCTTGGAAGTTGTTAAAATAAATCTTGTAATGTTGTCTCCTCTATGGGAATGCAATAATCTTATGACTGCAAAGTCTGAGGAAATTATCCCTCCTTTCTTCCATTACATCAAATGTCTACAGTATTTAATCACGAATATCTAAATGCAAAAAAGTGCAAAGTCAACAAAAATGTGATGGATAATGATATAAATAGTTTTTGAACTTGGGCTCAATGTGTAATGTGTTCTCCGAGCTTTTAATTTATTCAATATGATATTTAAACTTTAGTCCGATATGCATCTTCATATACGTATCAACGGGAATCTGATTACTTTGATAAACCAATTCCATAAATCCATTTTAGCATCTCTAGTATATTACTAAGTTTCTTATGCCCTAAATTCTTCAGTGATAGCGGATATCAAGTTTTTCATTGGTACATGAAATTGCTGCATTTGGGATATACGAATCGCAATTCTTTGCACTTTGTCACGGATCTAACAATAATCTCTTGAGCTCAATTGGCGACTTCTTTAACCAAAATTATGTCACTGTGACTACGTAAAGACGATCATTAATGCCAAACATATGTTTTAGATTAGTCATTTTGAATGGAAGCGGGAGGGTTTGGAGAGATTGACCACAATGAAAATCAGCATACAGCATATGGGCAAGGTATGTCCGTGCCTGACAAATTGTGTCATTGAGCTAATCGTATGATGATTATACTTATGCATCTGGATATGAGATGCACTATATTCGCAAAAATGACAGATTCAATAATATTTGCTTCCAAAAAGAAAATTTTAAGTGCCATGACTATCTATTCTGTGGGCCTGGCATAGAATGTACAAAAAGCACATATGCTGATCTATGGGCTTCGCATAATTACTCCTTGCAATTGCCTCTGAAATGTTCTTACCAAACCTTTCACTTTGTTAAAAAAATTTAAAGTGGAGAGACAAGAAAAGAATAAAACCAAAGAAAAATTATGCTTCCGAGTCAAATAGCATTATAGTTTTGGACCATTCCCTGCCTGCAAATTTACTTGTCTCCCCTAAAGCATACATAACTAGATGTCTCCCAATTGTTATGTATTTGTTAAAAGCATCATTAGTTATTGTAAAACATATATGTTCTTACTCTACACTCTAGAAAAATATGGTCGTGTGCATAATACACATCTTTTGGATTTTCTCTAAATTTTGGTGGTTTAGTTTTGAGCTTATAAAATACAAGACCCAAAATTTAAAAATACACTAAAATGTTTTTGGCTTGCTTAAATTTGATTTATTTTACTTTTTTCCTCCTTTCCCCTTTTTCTTCTTCATTCAATTTTGTGGGATGTCCCTAGCTTGCTCGGGGATGGAAGCGGGATGGGTTTGGGACAATAAACGTCGTCCCCAGACCACCTCGTTAATATTTTTATCATTTCTCAATCACGTTTCAAATCCGTTATAAATTTTAACATGAAATCTCAAATCTGTCTCATTAAAGTTGTCAGACCTTATTGGGTACCCGCACACTTGCCATTTTACTACCTTAGTACGCACGTATCTTACACTCAATATATGACAAAACGTGTCACGTTTGCAGGCACAGCCATTAATTCGAAAATTCATCCATTCCAAATCTCCAATTTGAATACTAGCAGAATGAAAGATATAACATTAAAAAAAAATTAGAGATCAATAATCATAAAAATCTGAAATCTAACAATATTAGAACGAGAAGTTAGGCTTTCAACAGTGATCGTTACCGAAAATGTTAAACTATAGTTAATTTTCTTTAGGGATTGATGAAATTGTATAAGAAACATTAAGTATTTTAATAGAGCAAGAGTAGTTTGATAAATAATTAAGAGAGTTTAGAGGTGTATCTATTTCACGGAAAATGAATGATTTGAAAAATATTTTCTTAAAAACAATCGCTTGTATCGCCTCTAAGAATGAACAAAAAAAAAAATTAACTATCAACAATCGCTGAAAAAAAATCGCTTGTTTACACACAAATTAATGAAAACATTAACAATCGCTTGTTTACAAATTGCTTAAAAACAATCGCTTGTTTAGAGGTGTATCTAAGAATGAACGAAAAAATTAACAATCACTTGAAAACAATTTCTTGTTTACACATAAATTGTTGTCCAATTATTTCAAATGATATAAGCAATCAAATTGAGGAAAATAAGTTCCAAATCATTGATTTATCGCAAAAAAAACAGAGCTCATACTTTCAATTTACTTGTAAAATAAATTTTAAAATATGTTCCAAACTCTTATGGTTAAAAAGATTATGTAAATTTGCTAAATTACTAGACACAAGAAAAATAAGGTCACATTTCCCAGACCAGAGAAAAAACGGTGAGTCGTACCACGTCTATAAATATTTGGGCACGCCGCGCTTAAACCCTAGACCCTGCTCGTCTTCTCCCGCTGGGCGTCTGCTTCTTCTTCTTAGGCGACGCAGCTCCGGGTACTGTCCAACTTCTCCGTGCTCTGCGAAACCCTAAAGGCTCCTCTCTTTGCACCGCGTTCTTTGCCCATTTGCGTGTTCAAGCTCGGCTGCTGAGCAATACTGTGGGTATACGTTAGGATTCTATGTCGGCAAACTTTGTAATGCGTGTTGTTTTGGCTCTTGAGCAGCAAAGGGTCGATTTTGAGCCTTTTTTTTTTGGGTTGACTGGGCTGCTACTTCTGATTTGCTAGCTAGTGTGCGCATAGGGATGAGCATGCATGTGTCGGTGATCGAATATGTGTTGTGATTGATTGTGGGTCTGTTGGGTGGTTGCTGTTGAGATGAGTTGTTTGGCCGTTCTGTGGAATCTTGTTTAGGATGAGTTGCCTGAGCAAATCGATGGCTCTGTTTTTTCAGGTGGTCTTTGGGTCCGGCATTTGGGTTTAAAATGCTCGTGTTGTTCGAGACACCGGCGGGCTTTGCCCTGTTCAAAGTGTTGGATGAAGGGAAGCTCTCGAAGGTCGAGGTGATTTGTTTCTTCGTGTTTACTCGGTTGCTGTTCTCTACTGATTATAACGCGTGATTTTCGGTGCGAGCTTGAATTGAGGATTTGGGCTTTGTGATTATTTCGAAAGTCATACGTGACTCAAGCCCTATCTTTTATTTGTTGATTTCTCTAATGGAGATTGTACGAGTTAATGTCCTTCGATCTTGCTAAGTTTCCTGTTTACTGTTGCCAGGACTTGTGGAAGGATTTCTCATCTGCTGAATCTGCTAGAAAGGTGCCCTCTCTGTCTCTGTTGACACTTTGCCAGGAACATAAATGATACACGTAGTTAGTGTGTTTATTTTCATTAATAGTCCGTTGATTGCAAACGAGTATTTGATCACTAGGGCTTTCAGGGTCTGATTAATTTGATTAATAGTCTCGCCAAATTTGTTTCCTTGCTTCATTGCAGCCTTTCACAATGGACCTGACAATTATTTTTGCTGTGGATATCAGGTTGTTAAGCTGAAAGCTTTTTCAAAGTTTGAAAATACGGCAGAAGCTCTATCAGCTGCAACCTGTTTGATTGAGAGCAAACCTTACAAAGGTCTCCGTAAATTCTTACGTGCTCACTGTGATGGGGAAAATTTGGCTGTGGCTGATTCAAAGCTTGGAAATGCTATTAAAGAGAAGTTGGTATGCGGATGCTTTGATGCTTAGTGTGATCCTGTTACCGTTGCGAGCTTGTTTCCTTTTGTTTTTCCTAAAACCCGAGAGATTATTTCCTTGCAGCAAATTGAATGTGTCCACAATAATGCTGTTATGGAGTTGATGCGAGGTGTGAGGAGTCAGCTGACTGAACTCATTTCGGGTCTAGCTGTCCAGGATCTGGCTCCAATGAGTCTGGGTTTATCTCATAGCCTGTCTAGATACAAGCTGAAGTTTAGTGCTGATAAGGTGTGTTTTTTTTTTTTTACTAATTCGTATACATGTGTTTGATTAACTATGGTTCTTGATGTTTCTTGATCTGTGACAAACTCATCTATTGACCGGCATTGTCGGATGGTCTTTGCTTCATCTGGTTATGGCTGGTTTTGACTTATCAAAAAAAGTGTCGTAAGGATAATGAAGATTTCAGTTTTTTTTGGTTATGGCTAGTCTTGATATATGGAAAAAAATTGTATGTTAGGATATTGAAAATTTCTATTGATTTTTTTTATCTGAATCACTTGTTAGATGGTCTTTAATGAAATGGGAATTGGCTTTTTTGGTTAGGTGGTTATATTTTGTTATTTGAGGTCCCATAGATTGCCGTTGAACAATCCGAGAAGTGCACTTAATCGCCAACTTTCTAGACTTAATTGTTTATTCCTCTGTTTAGGAAAGATGTTGAACTCAATGCTATGATCTATCAGTAGTCCCGTTTCATCCTTTGAACTGAAATAGATGTTTATGCTGGAGCTCTCTAATTACATAGGTTGTCTTGTTTAGGTGGACACTATGATCATTCAGGCCATTGGCTTACTTGACGATCTTGATAAAGAGCTGAATACTTATGCGATGAGGGTCCGAGAGTGGTATGGATGGCATTTTCCAGAGCTTGGTAAGATTATCCAGGATAACATACTATATGCCAAGACCGTGAAGCTGATGGGCGACCGCACTAATGCTTCAAAGCTAGACTTTTCTGGGGTATGACTTCCTATGAAATGGTTATGGTGATTTTTATTGGGCATATAAATCTGAGGACCAGATATCCAGAATATTAGAAGAAGCTTGTAGTTGTGATAAATTTGTCCTTTAATTTTTTGGCATTGATTGGGACTTGTGTTCCATCAGATGTATATGTTTTAGACATGATGTTGCTAGTAGGAATCAGAATAGAGGCTATCAAATGAATAAGCTGGAACTGTGAGTCATAGTTATGATATTCTGACCAGGGAATGTGCTGATTATTTTGCTTGATATTCTGCAGATATTGCCTGAAGAGGTTGAGACAGAGTTAAAAGCGGCATCTGAGATTTCAATGGGCACTGAAGTCAGTGAACTTGATTTGTTAAACATAAAAGAACTGTGCGACCAAGTCTTGTCTCTCTCCGAGTATAGAGGTCAGCTCTATGATTATTTGAAGAGTAGAATGAACACCATTGCGCCCAATTTGACTGCCATGGTCGGAGAGCTTGTTGGGGCCCGTCTGATTGCGCATGGCGGCAGCTTGTTAAACCTTGCAAAGCAGCCTGGTAGCACCGTCCAAATCTTGGGCGCTGAGAAGGCTCTTTTCAGAGCATTGAAGACAAAACATGCTACTCCTAAGTATGGGCTGATTTACCATGCATCATTGATTGGCCAGGCAGCACCGAAATTGAAGGGAAAAATTTCTCGTTCACTTGCTGCGAAAACTGCCTTGGCTATTAGATACGATGCTCTCGGAGACACTGAAGATAACTCCATGGGTCTTGAAAATCGGGCCAAGGTACTTATTTCAATTTCTCTACTTGCTATCTTTTGTCACAGGGGAAACATGCTTTTATTGTTCAATGGCTCAACCACCACCCAGACGCATAAGTACACACACACAGAGCGGAGTGGAGAGAGTTTGCTTTGCTGATGTATGTCTGCTTGTAGCTTGAAGCAAGGTTGAGAAATCTTGAGGGCAGAGAATTGGGTCGTTCTGCGGGCTCTGCAAAAGGCAAGCCTAAGATAGAAGTCTATGACAAGGACCGAAAGAAGGGCGCTGGGGCCTTGATAACTGCAGCTAAGGTACGCTTTCATTTTATACCATTCTCTTGTTTTGGATCTTGAGGGTATTTTCATTTGACTCACGAGTGACTGACGATGGGGTATGCACCTATATTGTCAAGCTGAATGTCAACGTCAGCTTGCCATCAAGTGAAGCCTCGGGTTTTCGTAATGTTGTATTTTATTTCTGCACTGCCTTTTGTTGCAAATGGATAATGATACCTGTATTTTTTTATTGTAGACATACAATCCTTCCGCTGATTCTACCCTCGGGCAAACTTTGATTAATGCCGCTGGGAATGGTGAAGAAATGGAGAAAAAGAAGAGAAGAACCGAAAGTGTACCATCTCTAATGGCAGAAGTCACTGAAGAGCCTCCAACTGGGGAAGGGAAGAAAGAGAAAAAGAAGAAGAAGAAGAAAGTTGATGAAGAAGAGACGACAATGCTAGCAGGCACAAATGGTTCTGCAGAAGCTGATGGCGATGCCCCAGCGAAAAAAGACAAGAAAAAGAAAAAGAAGAAAGATGCGGCATTGGAGTCCGGGTTGCAGTCTGATGGGAATGCTGTCGAAGAAGAAACGAAGAAGAAGAAGAAGAGAAAGCATGCTGAACAAGATGAAGAAGATAGTGAACAACCTAGCAAGAGGAAAGAAAAAAAGAAGAAAAAGAGAAGCGAGGACTGAGAATCTGTACCCGTAGTTGCTGCAGCTACCCATGAACGAATTTTGAATTTATTTCTGCACTGAAACGATTGCTTTCTGTAAAATGTGGTTTTGTTAGGCCCTCTTTGTGATGTGTTTTATTGCAGTAAATTTCTTTTGCTGCTGATGAGAAATGGTCGCACTTTTTTCTGTCAGCATGTATTGAGGTAGTATGCATGAGTCTCAACTTCATATCATCGGTCGGGTTGGTTTGTTTGGGGACTTTTGGAATGGTAACAAGGGAACATAGATGCTTCTAACAATGCCTTTGAGCTTTTGTCTGGATCAGTAGCATATGCCCTTCCATTTGCATATGCAAATCATATCTCGGGTTATCCATGCTCAATATGGTTCGATGTAATCTTAGCTACAAGCGACCATTGCAGGTCAAATTGAAATTTCTTTCTACTTGCGTCCAAATTCTAACGTGGGCATATATAAAATTGGGTGTCCATGACTCAGTTACGATCACCATCTTGTACGACTCAACTGATAAGGGGCGGTATAATAAAGAAATCAACACATCAAGAAATGGTTAAGTTGCCTTACAGACTGCTAGCGGTAATTGGTAAAGCGTCCATATCCTTCGCCGTTGGTCTACTTCCTCCTCGTGAAAACCATTTGAAAAGGACCTTAAAAAGAATAGACCATCTGCCTTCGCAACGAAATTTCTCCCTGTCTCCATTAGTTCTAGAAAAGTAGGTACTTGGAAGCTAATAAAAAAAAAACATCATGCGACTCCAAACCAACCACCGATGTCCACATGATTTCTCGTGAATTATGGAAAAGAGTAGAAAAACCAAAAAATTGCTGAACGAGGAAACCAGCTTAGCTTAGCTTAGCTTAGCCTACTCCATGCCATCATTAAATCCAAAAGGAAGACGAAATTGAGCGACGCGAAAAGAGGGAAAAAAGGGAGAACAAGAGGGGAAGTGCCAGATGATTACCGAAGACGCAACAGCAGCAACATATCAAAAGGAAAAAAATTAGGAAAGGAGAAGAAAGAGCCTCCCGTTAATTCAGGAAAATAGAAAATGGCCCCATCTTGTCCTCAGCTAAAAGAACAACGGGGAGGTGGTGGGGAGGTTTGACTTGCGAAAACTAAAGACAGCATATAATTGAGAACTCTGAGGTACGATCTGCTGTTGCTGTTCGGTTTTTTCCTCCTCTTTATTGCCCCCCTGGCCTGAATGTCCCAGAAATACCGAGTAGTCTCATACTCAGAATTCTTTTTTCTTTCTCCCTTTCCTTTTCCCGGGCAGGATTGACTAGAGAGGCATTTCACGCCGCACCGAAGGAGCTGTAACCCTCCCCAGAACAAGCTTCAGTGCTTTCTTGCGCGGACCCAGATTCAGTCCGAGTCGGTCTTTCTCTCCTCCTCTGCGTTTCTGACTTCAATCGAGTTTTTCTTTGGTGGGTGCGCTGAAATCTCAGCACCCAGATCGATTTTCATCTTTTTGAGGGATTGCTGGTTTAGGGTTCATGTTTTGCAAAGCATCTGGTATCTTGTAGTGCATCGTTCGGTGGATTGATCAGTTCCGGTTGCTGGTCTCTGACCTCTGGTATAACTTACAGGTGGGTAGATTCGACTTGCTGATGCAGAAATTGAGCTGCTTGTGCTTGAGAGTTGCCTTGTTCTTGTGGTGAGTGATCCCCTCAGAGGATATTGATTGGTGGCGGGCGGTAACTGGCCGTATATGAGCTGTATGGGATATGTTCAGAGATGAAAATTAGGAGCGAGGAATGGGGTGCGTGCTTGGTCGAGAGGTGTCGTCCGGCATAGTCAGAGAGTCCAAAGGACGGGAAAATTCCAGCGTCGAGACCAGCAAGAGGGATGATTCGGTCACGAAGGTAGAGGGAGAGAGTAAAGCCGAGACCGATGAGATCCAGAATAAGGAGAAGGTCGAAGATGATCAGCGGGAACAAAGGAGACGGCCGAGGCCAAGCACAAAGTTAGGCAACCTGCCGAAGCATACTCGTGGAGAGCAGGTTGCAGCTGGATGGCCCTCGTGGCTCTCAGACATATGCGGGGAAGCTCTCAGTGGTTGGATTCCTCGAAGAGCGAACACATTTGAGAAAATTGATAAGGTTGGATGTGACTTTTAATTTTTTCGCGTAAAGTTCATCGTTGGTGTTTCGATTACAGCGGCTTTTGATTGCGGCAATGAAAAACTTTGAAGTGCCTTGGACTCATGATTGCATGGTTCACAATATAAGGACTCACGAATTATAGCACTGCTCTTGTTTTGTTTGGTTCCATTTTGGATAATTGCTATTATATTAAATTTAAGCTTTTCCTTTTCCCCCTATTATTTTCTAATTCCTTAGTGTTATTTTACCTGTCAGATTGGACAAGGAACATATAGTAATGTGTACAAAGCCAAGGATTTGTTGACTGGTAAAATTGTTGCACTAAAGAAGGTCCGGTTCGACAACTTAGAACCTGAAAGCGTGAGGTTTATGGCACGAGAAATTCTCATTCTGCGGCATTTGGATCATCCTAATGTTGTGAAGTTGGAGGGTTTAGTTACCTCACGAATGTCCTGCAGCTTGTACCTGGTATTTGAGTACATGGAGCATGATTTGGCTGGATTAGCAGCAAGTCCAGCAATCAAATTCACTGAGCCACAGGTTGGTACAAGTTCGTCTCTTAAAATAGATGACTGATTGTGAGGCCTCCATGCCCCTTTTTGTTATATGGTACTTCTTTTCACCTTCTTTCAAACATAATATCTACATATTTTGTAGGTCAAGTGTTACATGCATCAGCTGCTCTCCGGACTAGAGCACTGTCACAATCGCCGTGTGCTTCACCGCGATATTAAGGGCTCAAATCTACTGATTGACAATGGAGGAATTCTTAAAATTGGTGATTTTGGACTGGCTTCATTCTATGATCCAGACCACAAGCATCGGATGACGAGTCGGGTGGTCACTCTGTGGTATCGTCCCCCTGAACTTCTCCTCGGGGCCAATGACTATGGTGTGGGTATAGACTTGTGGAGTGCTGGTTGCATACTAGCCGAGTTGTTAGCAGGAAAGCCCATTATGCCTGGTCGAACAGAGGTATGTTTGGAACCTCTTCTCGTGATATTTTCTTTTTGGATACAAATGAACATTTCTTGGTTGCAACTTTTGTAATTCGCAGTTTGTGGCCTAAAGTTTGTCTAGTGAGTAAGAAAAGGTATACATATATATACTGTATTAATCTGTATACTTACATGTATGTGATATTAGACAATCTGAACGCTCAATGAGTTAGTTGGGTAGTCAAGTGCTTGAATGAAAATCAACAAAATTGTTATTCAAATCATAGCATCTCCCATTCAAAGTTAATTGGGGCCAAACCCACCATCCTGTGAGTAGTGCCTTGCCCATTGCACATGAACAAGGTGGTTTATGTGCTTGCATGGGGATTAGTCAAGTTGAAGGTTTGGATAATCCAGTCTGCAACACATATTATGGACAATCTGTATAATATACTTATATCCATGTACTGGTAAATGATCAAATTCATCCTTGGTATCAGTGATGCATTATTAATAGGGCATAACTGGATTTTTATGCTAGATCGTATTGGCCTAGATCTAGTTTGACATTTCGATGCTTCATTGCTGTTGACTAGCTATCAGCATTTTGGATTTTATCTCGTTGATTGGTCCATCCTTGTCTGTGGAACCATCCTTCTTTTCCAGGAAAATACAACTGCCTTCCTCTCATATCTGAACTTGCTGTTATATATGTATACATAGGTAGAGCAACTCCACAAGATATACAAATTATGTGGCTCACCTTCTGAAGAGTATTGGAAGAAATATAAGTTGCCAAATGCAACATTGTTCAAGCCTCGAGAACCTTATAGAAGATGCATCAGGGAAACATTTAAGGACTTCCCACCATCATCTTTGCCACTAATTGAAACTCTTCTGGCAATTGATCCAGCGGAACGCGGGACAGCCACTGATGCTTTGCAAAGCGAAGTCAGTTTAACATTAGTGCATTATATTTGAAATGCTTCCATGTGCTTGTTGCTCTTTTTCGCTTGACAGTAAAGTTTTTAACTATCATGGCTTCTCTTTTTCCTGTTGATCTCTCTATCGATCTATTGTCTAAAGTTTGTTTCTTGCATTGGATGGTAAAGTAGTCATTAAAACCTATATGAAGACTGTAATTTGCAATTGCAACGTTTTTCTTCTTGTTTGTCTTTGATAATTGATTTGCTTAAACGGAGACAATTTCCTCTGGCTAGGTTCAAACCACAAATATTTTCAATCATATTCAGCAACCTGCATCAACTTAAACTCGGGTTGCCTAAATTTGGCCAGCTTTGATTGTGCCCGTCTGCTCATTATCTGTTCTATGAGATTATGCTTTCTCAGGACGGTTAAGTTTAACTTCCTTGAATATTTTTATGCTTATGATCTGTGTAAGTACTTGAAGACACAATATATATGGGAATTGTCCGGACCTTGGATGGAGATTTTACAGTCCATCAACTTACCATTCTGAACTTGGATGAAACTTGATGTTTCCTTGGCTGCATAATATTATGACGGCTTGTCAGAAACTATTCTATGACTAACTAATAAGGGTAATATATTGAGTTAGATCTGGCTGTACACATGCTATTTGAAGTTCTGCAACTATGCTTCCTTTTCTTTTTCTTTTTTGCTTTTCCTTTTCCTTTTCCTTTTCCTATTAATTTACTACTTTGTCCCTGCCTTTGCATGCAGTTCTTCCAGATGGAACCATATGCTTGTGAACCGTCTAGCCTCCCACAGTATCCCCCCAGTAAGGAAATGGATGCTAAAAAACGTGATGACGAAGCTCGACGGTTGGTCCCAGAAGCTAGATTTTCCTTGTTCTTTTATTTTTGGTTCCTTCCATTCCTCGTACTTTTTCCTGTGCTGGCTCATGTTTTCTTGACGGTTCATTTCTATTAAAACTGCTACCCGAGTTATCATGCCTTTTCTCTGGTTTGCTATCAATATAGAACTGGCACTCCATGTAATTTCAGTGCGAATCTATTCAGACAAATTACACATTTCTAGGTTAAAGCATTTGATATAAAAAATGTGGTTACGTACCATGCATAGCATCATAAGTACTGAAAATGCAACATGTCAGTTCTAAAAGTAGCATCCTCGGATTCTTCAGTTCAAAAAGTAGCATCTTTAGTACCCAAAATGAAGCATATGGCAGTTCTCACGTCAGTGTTTGGTGAACTTTTCGAATTAGCATTTTCTCTTATCTCTGCAGGTTGAGAGCGGCTAGTAAAGGACAAGCAGATGGTGCAAAGAAGGAACGGACACGTGATCGACGTGTCAGGGCTGTCCCTGCTCCAGAAGCGAATGCCGAGCTTCAGCATAACATTGATGTATGTGAAACTATTTCTCTTTCCTGCTTCCTCTGTTCGGTTTCGTTATTACATGGGAGCTAAAGGATTCCTGTGTTCTGTTTCTTTCCTTGGTGACGATTCTTGTTAAACCTAATCATCAAAAGCATCGCCAACTAGTGACAATGAATTGGGCGGGCAGATTAGGCAAACAGGCACACCCATTCACATTACTAGACCCAGTTTAATTTTCTTAACGAGGATTCTGGTTTTCTGTATAACAGAGAAGACGACTCATTTCCCATGCAAATGCAAAGAGCAAAAGTGAAAAGTTCCCTCCGCCACATCAGGATGGAGCGCTCGGCTTCCCATTGGGAGCTTCTCATCGTTTTGATCCGTCTGTCATTCCTCCCGATGTCCCATTCACCTCTGCCTCATTTACTTCTTCGAAAGAGCAGGATCAAACTTGGTCAGGCCCACTGGTCGATCCTCCTGGTGCTCCAAGGCGAAAGAAGCATGGTGCAGGTGGACTGCGAGAGTCTTCGAAGTTATCTATGGGAACCAATAAAGGGAGAAGAGCAGATACTCATTTGAAAGCATATGAAAGCAAAAGCATAGCTTAAACCATCTACCGGTGGGAAGGCAATTTGTTTCACGAAGACAGAAAAGTGAACTCAAGGGTAAACGTCACTCGGTGTTTATTATCCATATCGATGTTTAATTTTTTTTGTCCTGTGGAGGATTTAGATTTTTGCTGCTACCGTTTTTTGGTTTGCTGGGATGGTCGGTCAATGTTGGTACTGTAAATTTTTACTTCAGTGGCTTCTTGGTACCAAGTACTCACCTATTTTTTACACTCTGAAGAGTTAAAATAAGTATTGACAGCCTGAGTTCTCTACTCTTCTCAATGTTGAAGTGCTGTCATCCTCAAGATAATTGATTTTCAGTCACATGATTTCGCAAGTGTTGTCCACAATCTGCCGGCAAGTCTCTCTCATCGCGACCGCTCGGCTAGACGACTTGCGCCCCGAGTCCATTTGGCGAGAGTGGAAGTCATCAAGATGGATTTGCAGGGGCGGAATGAAGGTCACTTCTGATGCTGTATATACCTTGTAATGCAAGAATAGAGTTTGATCTGTAGGGCATCATGTACCACGTTTGTTGACATGTTTGACGAGTTTTTATGGATATTCAAAGTAACGCAGGCAAAAAAGTTGTGGCGGAGGTATAAGGGATGTAGCTCCGTTTGAGACATTTTGAAATTTTGTACCAAATTATTTCATTTGCATGAATTTATGTCCTCTTTTTAAGGTTTACTTCACTAAAACCCCTAAAATATGCACACTGCGACTCATGATATCCCAAAATATTCTATCGTGACGTCAGAATTCCTAAATTATGCTTACCGTAATATAAATACAGGGGAAAATTCTAAAAAGGGGCTCAAAGTGGAGTTATTTTCTCAAATAAGGATGTGAAGTAGACGTTATCTTAAATAAGGGCTTAAAGAGGCCAAATCGTCTCAAATAGAGGCTTGAAGTGGCCAAATAGAGAAGGGGTATTTTAGTCAAAAACAGATTATAAGTATATATATATTTTTATTTTTTTTACTTTCTTTTTCTTATCCTTTTTCTTTTTTCTTTTTTCTTCTTCCCTCCCAACGGTCACTGCGCCTTGCCAGAGACCTTCACCCACCTCAGGCGAGGGTTGCCCTTCTTGGGCTGGGTGGGCAAGGTGGGCAAGGGCGACCCTTGCCCTCACCAGCACCCCCAATGTCGGGTGCAAGCAAGGACGAGGGTTGCCCTCGCTGGCATTAGGCGAGGGTTGCCTCACTTGGGCTGGGTGGGCGAGGGCGACCCTCGCCAGATCTGGCGTGGGTGGCCTTCACCTGATGGTGACGAAGGAAAGAGAAGAAAAAAAAAAGAAAAGGAAAAGGAAAAAAAATTCAAAAATGTAAAAGACAAAAATATCTTTTGACCGGTGAGATAAAGTCTTTATATAGTCACTTTAGGCCCTTAATTGAGATAATGAGAGCACTTCAAACCTTTATTCAAAAAAATAATTCAACTTCAGGCCATTTTTTGAAAATTTCCCTAAATACAGAGAATCGGCAACACAAAAAAAAATTAGGTATTGAGACATGATAACGCAATAAAACAAAGCTTATGACTTTTTTGTGATAAACAGTGAGTATTTTTGTCTCACTAGTCTAAATTCGGGATTTCGACGAAATAAAAACATTGGAATATCGATGTCATTGTGCACATCGATCTAAGATTTTTCATGGCATTTTTTTATTATTTATCATAAGTTATGTATTATCAAGATTAGCCCAAAAAGAAAAAAAATGAAAATCCTCAGCTTCCGGACGACTTGACTTTGACTTCCATTGGACGCCTTGCGCCCCAATTTTCGGCAAACTCGCAAGCGGGGGCTCACGCTCTCCCTATCTCTCTCCCACACGCACGCTATAAGCAAAGCTCCAAACTTTGCAAGAGCACCACCGCCAAAGCAAAGCTCCTTTACTGACGACGGCGACGAAGCGCAGCGCAAAAAGCTCGGGACTTTCGTCGAGCGGAGCGGAGCGAAGCGCGACCCATTCATCCTCTCGAGTCAGTCTGCCGGAGCCCATCTCCGCTGAAGCTTCCGGGGAAGCAGCGGGGAGGCCCGTGGGGGAGAAGCTGGGAGCCTGATCGAATTGAGAACTCGAAGCTGAAGGACAGGGACAAAGGGGGTTCGTCCCTTTTCGTGGCTGATCGTTCGGAAGTGATGGGGGACGCGAACGCCGTGGCCGGCAATCTGGCTGGCGCGATCGCCACCGCCTTGGACTGGAGCTCCGCTCCCGACGCTCGCAGAGCCGCCGTGTCTTTCCTTGAATCCGTATGCGCTCTCCCTCTGTCTGTGCGTGTGTGATTTGAGGTGTTTTTTTTTTTGGGTTGATGATTCGTGGGTTTTGGTTCGATGTGGCGTTCGTTAGCAATGGCGAGTGTTAATCGGCTTTTGATTGCATCGCTGGGGAGTTCCCCGTGGTCGTGGTTGATGGACTTGGATTGAGGAATGGGTCGTTCAGCCTGAATAAGTCTCCGCGTAGGAAATATTGAGGTTGGGGAATGTTCGTTTTCTATCTCGGAAATGATGTCACTATCGAGTCCTGGATGGTACTCCTGGACTGAGGTTTGTAATTCTCAGAAATTGATGAGATGGCTCCGAAGTGTCTTAAGCTTGAGCTTCCTCCATGTCAAGGATATAAGCCATCTAACGCAAAGGAGGCCATTTTGATTGGGTGGGAAAGAATGATGAAATTATATGTTGTCCCTAGGTCCTTCTAGCAATTCAAAAAGTTGGTGATGGGAAAAATGAAAAACCAGTGGCTTGCCAGATTTAAAGATGTCATCGCTCAGGGTTTGGCTAGCCATCTTTCATTTTTTTGTAAGCGTGGTAATTGTTTGGTTATTTGAGGTTTCTGGAGGTTTAAGGTCATCAAGTAGCTCATACTTGTCGGTGACGCAAGTAAGGTGAGAGTATTTAATGCCGAACGGATTTGAGTTTTTTGTCCATGTAGTTTCTTATAGTAAATCACTGCCTTATTTTGTTTGAACTGGCTTCCGATATTATATAGTGTTAATGTCGGGATATGGATCGCATAATTGGGGTAAGGTAATCAACCATTCTTTTCAGTCCAGAGTATGGGGAATTTGCTTGTGGACTTTATTGGGTAACCTGGGAAATGGCACTGCGTAAAACATTTCTGGGAACTTTGTCTGGCCATGATTTCTACCGTTGAAGTTGTAATCTGAACTTGTTTAAAGTTACTTTTCTTTATCAAATTGTTTCGTAATAAATGCTTTCCCCAAAATAGCATTTTGGCTCGTGCATTTTTTTTTGGCAATTAGACTTCACAATTAGAGTGATAAGCCATGGTCTGTCACGCATTTGGGTATTTCCTTGGTTTAATCACGCGTATTTAATATGTAATCGTCAGCATTTTCTAGGACTATTGGCGTTGATCTTGTGTGGTTTACACACTAGCGATTTTGGCACCTTTAGATTCACTTTTGGTACATTATACAGCATAGACCAAGTTACTATATAGCTGTTCAGGATGCTTGCTGCTTTATGTTCTTCATTTTTTGGTCTATTGAGGATTATTGGAGGGGCGTTTGTGACTTTGAACTTTCTGCATTTAAGGGATTCTTTGGTGCTTAAAAGGAAGTATGTTACACTTTGTTTCTTGACGGTCTTCATGTTTAAGAAGCATGGAAATATGATATCGAAGGGATGAATGGGTGTTACAATGAAGGTGCTCGACCAACAGAATTAATTGCAATTGCAACTGCTATTTTTTGTATGGCCAAAAATTGCAATTGCTATTAACTTAACCGTAAATTATACCGGTAGTCAATTTCACGTTCCAATTCAGTTTCTTTGAGACAATTTTGCTAAACCTGGATTTGAAGATTTGGGTCAGCTCTGGCTATATGGGTGGAAAGAATTTGGCGAGACAAGTAGCTATTCCCAGCCAACAATAAAGAGGGCCTTCAGAATAAAGTAAACTATCAGACTGCTTTAAGAAATTTCGTTTGATTCACGTGGGTGCAAATCAAAATTTTTCTGCTAAAAAAGTTGTCAACCTGTGCAATGTGCAGGTTGCTAGTATCCTAGGAACACAAATGGTTTAGTTATCCCTAATAAATATTTCTTAGTCCATAAATGTGTAAGTTTGGTGAAAGAAATTTACTGTCTGAGCATTAAAGTTGATATGGAAAATACTGTTATGCCAAGAAGAGTATACCTCTGGTCATTTTTTTAAGGAAATGTGGATTCTCTCTGTTCTAGTCTTTTCTTGCTGTTGTGTTGGAGACACTATTACAAAAGGATTGACATAATTCTTTGTTCCGCTCATTAATTATGATACAACTACTTTCGGCAATAAAGGCCATGGTATTTTGCCATCCTTATGAAATTTGTCAGACCCAATATCACATTCCAGCTTGAGAGCTTTTCAATCGGACTCAAGTGTTTCATCATTGATGATTACTTGCTGAACTCTCATATCACAGACAAAGGCAAAGTTAGCAAAACAGTGATCTAATGCCTGTGGCTGCTAGAGAATGGGAAATAAAGGGTGCTTGCTTAATATTTCCCCAGCCGGTTGGGTACTTGTGTAACTTATTATTGTAATTTTCCAGTACATGTGGCTATTAACATGCTTGCGAGAAGGTTTTCCGGAATGCAGATGTTTGCGGGAGAATTAATTTGTGAATGGTTTATTTATTGTGAGTGACCTTCTCTTGGCCCAAAAAAATTGAGTGAGCTTCTCCATTGATAGATCCCAAGATTATACAATTTGGGCTATATGATTTTTGTGCTACTACTCAATTGGTTGTGCCATTTGCTGTTCTGCTAGTGCTTATTTTTTTCTGTTTTCTCAACAGATCAAGACTGGAGATGTACGACTATTAGCAAGCTCGTCATTCCTTCTAGTAAAGAAGGATTGCTCTTCTGAAATTAGATTGCAAGCCTTCAAGATGCTGCAGGTTCATTCTTTTGTAGTTTCCAGTTTATGTGCTTTGTTTGTGTTGGATTTTCCTGTGCGATAAATTCGTTGATGTTTCCCATCTCTGGTGATGTATTTGTAGGACTTCGATAAGAAAGCAGAGTTTTCTTTTAAGCTTAGATTTGTGACTGTGAAGTACGTGGGTCTTTATATGGCTTCACATCTAACATTAGCATTCTGTTGCAGCATTTGGTTAGATTGCGATGGGAAGAATTGAACCCCACAGAACGTAGGAATTTTGCAAATGTTGCTGTAGAATTGATGTCTGAGAGTGCATCTTCCTCTGAAGAATGGGCTTTGAAGAGTCAAACAGCTGCCCTTGTTGCTGAGGTCTTAACCACATTCTTTTTGAGTTTTGAAGCTTAAAGGGATTTTCTGAGATGCAATACTAATGTAATTTTGTACAATTTTAGATAGTTAGAAGAGAAGAACTGAGTTTATGGCAGGAGCTACTTCCCTCTCTAGTTTCCTTCTCCAGCAAGGGACCCATACAAGTAAATCTATATATTTCCTTACCTTGGCTATTTGGACTTTTATATTAAACATCTATCGATCACTATGTTCACCCTTGGTAAATAAGGCGGAGCTGGTTTCAATGATGCTGAGGTGGCTTCCTGAAGACATTACTGTTCATAATGAAGACTTAGAAGGTTAGTTTATTAATTTACCTTTAATTTGATTTGACTCCTAGTGCCTATTCCCCTACCCAGCCTGCATAGTATTGTAAATGTAATAGGGTAGATGTTTGAGAAAATTAGAAGTAGTATTTGGTTGATTTTCTGAAAATTGAAAGTCAGTGCCAGATATCTTCTAGTACTAGAACATTTTCCGAGTTGTTTCATTCAAGTAACCAATAGTTCATAATGCTTTGGTTTCATGGATATTTATCGAATCTTTTTAGCTTCTAAATTTTGCCTCAGCTGACTCCGGTTCTTCTTTCTGCTTCTTAATTTAGGTGATAGGCGCAGGCTGTTGTTACGAGGACTCACACAATCGTTGCCTGATATTCTACCTTTACTGTACACTGTATTATTCTGACCATGCCTCGTCTTATTGTGTATATCCGGTACCATTATAACACTTCCATTCTCGGTTCAGTTGCTAGAGAAGCATTTTGGAGCTGCCTTGATCGAAGCTGGTAGGCAACAATTTGAAATTGCAAAACAACATGCAGCCACGGTAATTGCTACCTTAAATGCCATCAATGCATATGCTGAGTGGGCGCCAGTGTTAGACCTTGCTAAATTTGGCATTATTCACGGGTAGTTGATCTTTTTTGTACAGAACTTGATTTTTCAAAATTTGGCATGCAGCAATTCCTTCTTTTGTCACTTCACCTCTTTTTCCCCTTCTCTTTTTCTTATGATAGGTGTGGCATTTTACTCTCCTCTCCTGATTTCCGTCTTCATGCCTGTGAATTTTTCAAACTTGTCTCCCCAAGGTATGGACAGTTGTCAACAATTGATTTTTGAGTAATTCTTCACACATCTGACCATGACCTGCTCATATGTTCACTTGTGAATGCAGAAAGAGACCAGTTGACTCCTCTGCTCCGGAATTTGATGCTGCAATGAGTAGCATCTTTCAGATCTTAATGAATGTTTCTAGAGAATTTCTGTATAGATCTACATCAAATCCAGGCATCATCGAGGAAAATGAATTTGAGTTTTATGAGTATATATGTGAGAGCATGGTCTCTTTGGGTTCTTCAAACTTGCCATGCATTGCCGGCGATAGCACTGTGCTTTGTCTTTACTTGCAGCAGGTGATTACTTACACAGATTGTCTCTTCAGTTTGTTAAACTCCTAATGACTCGATTCAGAGGATTAGAGATCAGATTACTTTCAAGGAACTCTTGATATAGTAGATCCAATCTTATGTTCATGTTGCATGGATGCTGGGAAGAGTCTGCTCTCAATTCCTTCATTCCAGCCTTATGCTTACACTATTTTTTGCTTGCTGGAGTAAAATTGGGTGGTTATTATTTTCTGGTCAGAAAAACATGGCTGTTGAGTGACCTGTGGTTTTTTTGCTCTATCGTGTATTGCTAATTTATTGATATCTAGGACTATTCACCTGGCCCAGTCCTTGAATTGAGTGACTTACCTTTCATGGCTTAAATCATAGGATCTACGTGGTGCAAAGTGGCATCAAAGCAGTTGCTTTCTTCATTTGGCATCTAGAAAAGAACTTGTTTATTCTGACAACCTCTTTAGTTCATTTTAGTTTGTCTTCTGTGTGGCAGTTTTTTTTCCCTCTACTGGTGTTGTTGGGAATTGTGATTTATTATTTGTTGTGTCTAGTTTTAGCATAAGTTTTGTTAGTCATTTGAAGCATGGAGATCTGTAGGATAGCTTCTTAATTATTAGAATTGTATCTGTTAAGTCGAGAAGCAGGTGTCTCTTCACTCTTCACTCTCAATTTCTGAGAGTCTAGAACTGTGCCTGTGGCTTTGTGAAATAATTTTCCCAGTCATGATGATTTTAAGTTCTATAGAAGTGTGATCACTAGGGTGTCTGTATGCTAACCATTGTCACGTTAATGCAGATGCTGGGCTTCTTTCAGCATTTCAAATTTGCTCTTCATTTCCAATCTCTGCTCTTTTGGTTGGTAAGCAGTTCTTTTATTGATCATTTGATGTCATGGTCAGATCTCAAATTCTTTGTATTTAATTTGAAGTGTAGTTGACAGTTATTTGCAATTATAGGCACTGATGAGAGATTTAATGTCAAAGGCTAAGGTGCCTCCAAATGTGGGTGGGGAAACCTCGGCCACTGGTAGTCTCGGTTCTAGCTCTGGACAGGTTGATAAGGAGAAGAAAAGGCTCTTGGATTATGTAAATGATGATACGTGCAGTGCCATTCTAGAGACATCTTTCCTAAGGCTGCTCAAGAAAGAAAAAGCTCTTCCTGAGACAATAGTATCTCTGGGAACTCTGGAGTTGTGGAGTGATGATTTTGAGGGCAAGGGTGAATTTAGCCAGTATCGGTCAAGGCTGGTATGCTGACGAGATACTTTCTTTTCCCATTTAGATGTTGCTTCTAATGTTGACTATGATGCTACGTGACTTTCCTTTGCTTAATGCTAATAGATTAGTTTTTGGCAGTTGGAGTTGGTTAGGTTTGTTGCTGCAAACAAACCCATAATGTCTGGTGGGAAAGTATCTGAAAAAATCATCTCGATTATCAAGAATCCCTTGCTTCCTCGAATGCCTGCTCAGGTTCGGTTCTTCATGCAGTTTCTTTCCTAGCAATTTGGCTTTTTGGAAATGCAATACTGCTGGGAGCCTATTTCAAGTAGATTGTTCGTTTAACAAACTTGGCTTTTATTATAGGAGTCTTTGGAAATTGTTAAGGTCATAATCTTTTTTCCTTTGTTTTTCGCAATAATAAGGAAAAGATTGGATGGGAGTTTAGTGTTTTTGAAGAGAGCTCGTAATACTGAAGTGGACCTCAAGATAAGTAAATGGTCAATACCCTAGATTCTACCAATTTCGTACTACCCATCTGTCATATTGCTAATTTTTCTATTGAGGGCGTGACCTCATACGCAGTAGCTTACCTCCAAAACCCAGCTTACAGTTTTAATCAAAATAACAAAACAAGAGCAATAAATAATTATTTTAACTCTTTAAAGTTTAAACTATTATTCTTTACATCTCTGTCAAAAGCTGCAGGATGGAGACTGGATTTTTGGATTTTTTTGGTGGGCTCTCATAATTGGAAAATCTTTTCATTTAAAAAAGCGAATAAGATATTACATCTCTAATTAAAGTTAAATTTGTCTTAGGTGAGAGGAGGAAGAGAAATGGGCTTTTCCCCTTTTCTCGTTTTTTCAATTGTCCTTGCTTAATTCTGTCATTAGATCCTAAAGTCTGTCGCCTTGTTCCAGGATATGGCTTTGATGGAATGTATGCAGTTGGCTCTAGAAAATGTTGTGAACACAGTTTTCGATGGATTAGGCGAATTTGGAGGTGGTAATTCTGAAGTTCAACTCACATTGTGCACTATATTCGAAGGTAATCTGTGCCTTTTTCTTCTGTCAGAGATGTGATATTCTACTATCACTAAACAAGTTTTGCTTCAAAACTGAGATTGCAGGGTTACTTCAGCAACTTCTTGCTTTGAAATGGAGTGAACCAGTTCTTGTGGAAGTTCTTGGGCGCTACTTAGATGCATTCGGTCCTTTCCTGAAGTATTTTCCAAATGCTGTTAGCAGTGTCATCACCAAATTGTTTGAGCTTTTAACATCGCTTCCCTTTGCCGTTAAGGTTTCTTTAATCATTCAGAGATGGGATACATTTTAGAGATCTATACAGGATATGCCTTAAAGTAAATGCTTGCTTGGCAGGATCCCTCAGCAAATAGTGCAAGGCATGCAAGACTGCATATATGTTCCTCATTTATTCGGATAGCCAAAGCTGCTGATAAGAGCATTCTGCCACACATGAAGGTGTCTTCCTATACATTTCAACTTGGCCTCAGGGTTTTCAGTCTGGTTGAAATAGGATTTTTTTACATTTTGATAAGTATGATACTAGCCGGAGAAACAGTTCTAGGCATCAGGAATATACAAGAGCAGGAAGAAGAAAATGAAAAGAAAAATTTGCAGAACAATACTAAGACATAGGCAGAATAGAGCTGGTATTGTAAATTAGCACGATTATAGCGTGGGCTTAAGTTTATGATGCATTCGGACATGTTATCTCTATGCTGCAAGATTTAGTGTTAACATTGTAATTATGCTTACCATTTCCCTTGCTTCAAGAAAGAATGTTCATTTCTTCGGTCTCACAGAATGTCTACTCTGGCTTTTGTTGGGAGAAGGGGAGTGACTTAGAGAATATTTACTTGTACAAATCTGGCATTCAGAAGGCTAAATACATAGCGAAATAGGATTTTTTTTCCAAGAAAGGGTTGGAACCGAATTGCTTTTTTTATAACACAGGACAATGCTCAAATGGATGGTTACTTATAGCTACTGTTGCTTGAGATGTCAAGTGCTAGCATAGTGCCAATCTGTATCTCATTCTAGCTCTTCTGACATTAATTGTCTCCGCTTCCTTTCTTTGTTATTTTCTTTAAAGGGAATTGCCGACACAATGGCCTATCTTCAAAAAGAAGGTTGTCTTCTGCGTGGTGAACATAATATTCTTGGAGAAGCATTTCTCGTAATGGCTTCTGCTGCTGGGTAATCACTTACGTCTGGTTTCCTGAACTTGTCACCTTTTCTATGCTAGAAAATGTTCGTATTCTTAATCCAAACTTGATACAGGACTCAACAGCAGCAAGAAGTTTTGCTTTGGTTGTTGGAACCACTGAGCCAACAATGGATCCAGGCAGAATGGCAAAACAATTATTTATCTGAACCTTCAGGCTTGGTTCACTTGTGCACTGAGACATCCTTTATGTGGTCAATTTTCCATACAGTGACATTTTTTGAGAAGGCACTCAAGAGAAGTGGATACAGAAAAGGGAATTTGAATTTGCAGAGCAGCTCCATAGGAAATTCAGCTTTTTTGCATCCAATGGCTTCGCATTTGTCATGGATGCTACCTCCTCTTCTAAAAGTATGCAAGTATTCTTTTTTGTAGATGTGTTTAATCCATGGTATCCTGCTTTTACCATCAATGCCCGAATTTGAGCTCTTCATTGTGTTTGTCATGTAGTTACTTCGTGCCATACACTCCCTTTGGTCTCCTCCTGTTTTCCATATGTTACCCAGTGAGCTGAAGGCTGCAATGACCATCAGTAATGTGGAGCAGACCAGCCTTCTCGGAGAAGGGGTTCCTAAATCTTCAAAGTCCACATTGACTTCGGTAGATGGATCTCAAACTGACTTGAGCAAGGAAGGAAATACAGAGCCAAATGAAAATGATATTCGGAACTGGTTGAAAGGTGTCAGAGACAGTGGGTAAGTGTGAATATTTACTAACCTAGATGAGTATTTCCCCATTTCCTAGTTCGAGGAGAAAAATGGGGGATTGGAGCACATTATCTGGATCTGATAAGAAAAAATAGGGTCACCAAAAAATTCTAACATTTCCTGGACATCAGAAGAAGGTTCTTGTTTGGCTAACATTTCTGTTTTTAAAGAACTATCTTTGTCAGACCTAAATCTTTTGGGCTTATGAACAAATTAAAGCAGGATGTTAATTTTTATTGGTAACACTCGAGGCAGGATGTTGGAAACAATTTTTCGTGAAGAGGCATTCACCAACGGCACTAACAACAAACTAAAGTGTCCTGAAAAGATGTGATTTTATTGAACTATAATCTGTTTAGAATAATGTTGGGTGAAAAAGTATTAGCATCGGTGAAATGAGGCATCTAGTTAATTATACTTTGTTTAGCTCTTAATAAATATGGGCCATTTTAAAAGTTTGACAATTTTTCGACTTTTTTTATGGCAAATGTTGGAAGTTTCCTCTAGTTTCCTATTATCTTTTCAAACCTTGCCACCTAGATTAGTACATAAGACGAGTGTTTCCTCATGAGTTTCAAGGCAGGAAACTCACAGTAGCTTGCTTCAAGGATGCTTGGTTATGTTTTCTAACGGATTGCTTTTACTTTTATCTTCCATGAGAACTTCCTTTTTCAAGGTTCAGACCACTGTTCCAATTTTTCAGGTATAATGTGCTAGGCTTATCAACTACTGTAGGTGATGCATTTTTCAAATGTTTGGACATTCAATCTGTCGCTGTAGCACTGATGGAAAATATCCAATCCATGGAATTCCGGCATATAAGGCAGCTTGTTCATTTAGTTGTAGTTCCATTGATTAAATCTTGTCCAGTAGACTTGTGGGAAGCCTGGCTAGAGACACTCCTCCAACCATTGTTCCTCCGCTCTCAACAAGCTCTTAGCAGCTCATGGTCCAGTCTGCTGCATGAAGGTAGAGCAAAGGTTCCAGATACTACTGGCGTGGTTGCTAGTTCAGATTTGAAAGTTGAGGTGATGGAGGAGAAGTTACTTCGAGATTTAACTCGTGAAATATGTGCACTCCTCTATGTGATAGCTTCCCCAGCATTAAATACAGGGCTTCCTTCACTGGAACAGTCAGGGCATGCCAACCGCATCGACATATCTTCTCTGCAAGAGTTGGACATCTACTCACAAAGGTCTATGGTTAGGTATTGCTGATGAGCAGATTTTTCTTTTTCCTTGTTCTTTCATGAATCGGAGTATGCTCATATTTGATACTTCTTCTCTCTTCTAATCCATTTACAGTTTCCTTATGAAGCGCAAAGGTCTGGCTCTTCCTGTATTACAGCTGTGTTTAGAAGTTTTCGCATGGACAGATGGCGATGCGGTGACCAAAGTTTCTTCTTTTTGTGCTACTGTAATTCTTCTAGCTATATCAACCAATAACGTGGAACTTCGTCAATTTGTCGCTAGTGATTTATTTTCTGCCGTAATTCACGGTTTGACTTTAGAATCAAATGCCATCATCAGTACTGATTTGGTTGGCCTCTGTCGTGAAATATTTGTCTATCTTTGTGATAGAGACCCAGCTCCCAGGCAGGTAAGGGACCATACTTAATCGGTAATCATACTAATTTTAGCAGTTGATACCAGATGTAACTGAATGGATTGCTAAATACTAGCCCACTTTCTGCCAATACCCAGGTTCTGCTTTCCCTCCCTGCTATTACACCCCAAGATCTTCGAGCTTTTGAAGAAGCATTGACAAAGACCTCCAGCCCAAAGGAACAGAAGCAGCATATGAAGAGTCTGCTTTTGTTGGCTACAGGAAATAAGTTAAAAGCGCTTGCTGCTCAAAAGAGTGTCAATGTTATCACGAACATGTCAGGTGAGAACTTCCAGAATTACTTACAAGGAAAATGATACCAGAATTAACTATCAGGACAATGAATGGTTTAGTATTTTCGTTTCATGGGAAAAGATAAAGTCAACTAGGTCTTAATTGGGCTACTGATTTAACTGGGCCAGACCACATAATTCACTTACTCTGGGCCTGTCGTGAAATTAAAAGTTGAGACCTTGCATTGAAAGCAAGCACTCTTCATTACAGATTGCGACTACGAATAACTCTCACTACTTCAATGCAACTAAATCAAAACTCGTTATGTTGAAGACCAAGAATACAAGATTAGGATCTTCAGCTTGATCTTCCTTTGTCTAATGTTTGTGTAAGAACACATATACTGTTCTTCAGCAGGAAGTTTGGTTTCTTGACCAACCGATGTACCAAGATATGGAATCTCTATTGTGCTAAAGCATTCTGTTCTTCTATATTCAGGTCGGCCTCGCAGCTCAGTCACTGCTCCAGGATCAGGGGTTGAGGAAGGGGATACTCTGGGATTGGCAGCAATTTTGTGAGCTATATATTTCTGTCGAGGAAAATTCTTTTGTACAGATATGAAGTTGACTTATGAGATGCTTCCACATCTTACTAGAAGCTGGTGAGAGGAGGCCTTTTCAATCTCTCTCACCAAAATTCTAGACAGTTTGTCGGTCTTGGTCAGTGTGTTCAGGTTTTGCATAACGCGAGTTTGTACAAAATCCCGTCTTGAGCTCGTAGATATCCGTGTGGTGTTGAGTTTATTAATGTATTCTTTGTTCTTGGATTGAAATGAATCGGCTGTCGGATTCTGGAGTCTGTAGAAGGTTCAGTCTCGAGCTTACATTGCTAGCCGTAGCTCTTGCGGCTTTTTGTCCAGGATAGTTATGAACAGTCCTGACACCCAGAAATATGATGGGTAATTGACATGATACATTGATAGTTACCATATATCTTTGTCCTCTTTTTATTTCCCCTATTTTGCCCCTCAGTTCAATAAGATGCTCCAATTGTTGTTTTGTTCAGTGAACTTAAATTCATTGTTTCTTTGCTTGAAATTCGAAGATTTTACGACCAGAAAAGGATCCAAGTTTCATGGGTATTGATATTAATTAGGAGACAAACCTTATGAATGCAAGGAGCCGAAATACTAGAGCTTGCTTAAATTTGCAATGTCGAGTACCCAATTTGGATGAAAACCATTGAGGGCCCGGATGATACTTTGGTAACTTGGTTGGAATTGGGCTCGGTTGATTGTTTTCCTCTCTACTTCCAAGACGAGGGACCGGATTCACATGTCAACATCGCATATTTCATTTGCTAATATGAACTAGATGGCTTTTCTATGGATGAAATGGGCAGCAGCAAATTCCGACTCAACTTTGAATTTGGATGAGTTTCTTTTTCTCCTTGTCTCGAGTTCTGTTTCCTGCTTGTCTATTTTATTTACTCTTGCATCTAGGGGAAGAGCTTCCTTACAGGGGAAGCAAGCAAAGCGCAGTCTCCGAGCATCACTATTACGCATAAACAAATACCATCTCGAACTTCCGTGCAGCCCATGGCGGTCGTCGACATGCGAGAACCATCCAAGCAGAGACACGTAGTGAGCTGAAGTCGTAAGAAAAGATGAGACTCGGGTAGGAGATAAAGAAATGCAATTTGGTCTTTAAGATTAGGTGATGGATGGATGGATGGGTGGTGAAAGCCTTCTGAATGGTAGGTTTGAAGAACAGCAGGTGAGCGGGAAGGGGAGTTAATACGGGGGTCCTCTCTGCATTTGTGTGGCTAAAAGAGGCTTCTAGCAAAGCCCCACACTCTCTTTATAAACCCCTCAAAACCTTCTCCGGCGCTTCCCACTACTTCTGCCACCCATTCAATAATATCAAGAGGATTCGAGAGAAGATCACTCTGAATTTTTTTCTCTAGTTGGAGGTGTGTGGCTGTGAAGTGAAGCGAGAGAGGGGGGAAGCTTATGGGGCCTGGAGGACCGGGAGGACCGGGAGGACCTGGAGGACCGCCGGGTTGGGGGGGGCCGCCTGGTTTCTTTGGTGGCTTTTGCGACGTTATAGGTTCTTGGTGAGTTCATTTCGCTACATAGGTCGATGCATATGCACCCGCATTGCATTACCGTTTTGGATTTACAACGTATTATAATCGCCGCGAGATGAATATGTTTAGCTCATGATTTGTCAAAGCACGGTGTTGCTTAATGAATAGGATCAAAGGGGTTAGCAATACTACCAACTTTTGCTCATGGCTATAGTTCTGGCATGTGCATTGAGTGATTCCATCCATTTCATCAATCCTTTTCTTTTGGTCGCTAAAGGTGGGAAGTTCTTTATGGACGATCCATTCTGCTAATCTATATTACTTGTCACTCGACAGCTTGAATTTTCTATGCTGCTGCTGGTTGCTGCAAGACTGCTTTGGCGGTCCAGGAGGACCGCCGGGGCCGGCGGGACCTGGGTTCGGACCGCCACCGCCTTAAATTCCCGGCTGTCCCATTCATTTGGATACCATGTCTAAACGCTGCGGGTGTTTGGTCTATGTTTCTTGTATCATCTTATGTTCCTGTAATAAGTGTTTCCCTTTTATGCTCGTGGGAAACCAGCGCAAAAGACGATCAGCGTGGCTAATTCTCTCTGTGTTACAATAAGATTTCGATACCCGCTACGAAATATTCCCGCAACGAGTTTAAAGGCTTGTGGCTGCTCTATGTCAATTCATAGTGCATGTCTAGAGGTTCATTTTTTTTCTTTTTATTGGAATAATATCACCCGGCTTCCAAACTTAGAACTGTCTCAATACTGAGGCGGAGGAGCATGCAAATTAACAGTGCCTAACAGCAATTCTAAGAGCCTGTTTCGCGAGTTTTGTATGCCGCAGTATTTGAGTTCCGACGAGTCCACCCGACATGCCAGGCAGGGTTCTTGAGCATCAGATGCAGAGGATCATCAAAAACACGACACTAAGAGATTTCCCACCGGGGAGGTTGTCAATGGACCAAACCAGTTCAATTTTGTGCAAAAGACATGGACCAACCACGGAATTAAATTCAACCTATAATGAGTTAGAAATGCATTTGCTATTAGTTAATCGAGTTTAGGCCCGATGGGATATATCGGAAATAACATAATTCATTTCGGTTCGGAATGACCTGAGCAGAACTAAAAATCCATACTCGAAAGCTTCACCAGAACTGGACTTGACCTGATACTAAGTGAACCTGTTTGTTTTGCTTTGATTCATATTTTCGATCCTCAATGACCAGAATCCCATTGGCCTTCAAGCGGAGTTTCCCATGTACGTACGAACAATGCCGAATACGAAGCTTGCATCGCTAACAGGCTGATCCGTTACATCAACTGCAGAAGAATAATGAGGTTCGAGTCGATGAACAGGATAAGGCCCTCCTATGTAAAAAGCGAGAGAGACCGCATCCCCCTCTTTCCCTTTTTCCCTCCAATGTCGCCACACGGGAGAGGCATCGGGACATCAAAAAGGGATCCTATCAACTTGTTCCGACCATCGACCAAAAAAAGAAAAAAGTTGCTCTGACGTAGGAGAATAAGCTCATAAGCTTGATCTTACTTCACCACAATTTATTCGAACGCTCCTGACTAGTATCTCCGTTTCTTCCGTATAATGCCCCTCTACTTTCTTGTAATTAACTTGCAAATTCTCCCAAAAGGCCAAAAGAAGCACGATAACTTAGCAAGTACATGTAGAGATCAGGCTAGCAAGTATAAAGTCATCATCTGATGATCGACGACATCAGCATCTTTGCTTTGAGCCAATAATACCGAGAATAACATATAACCAGTCTTTAGGTTACCGATAGTCGTGCCAGAATGCATTTACCAGGTTTCTCTTGTACGTGCAGAAGCATTGGAGATTGGCGAAGCTTTCGTATCATATGAAACCGAATCCTCACCACTGAATCAGGAATGTGATTCGGGTTAACGCCTTGGAGCGCACGGAACACAGGCACTTGCAACGAGTAGTAATGAACCCTACCCTCCCCCTACACTTCCACCACCATCATCTTCTTCATTACCACCTAGAAGTTGCTTCAAACACTCCTATCTCCACAGCGGCGCACATCGACCTTCAAACATGTTTAATCGCTTTTAAGTTGAGGCAAAAATGAAACAAATCAACCATCAATAATTAATCGCAAGTATCTACAATCACATGTATCAGAGAAATCATTTGTTGAGAACAGCCAAGAGTGGGACAGCAAAACTTATAAACAGCTTGTTACAAATGGTGAAAACAAAGGTCAAAAGAGGAGCTTCCGTCATTGGTCACCATAACTCTAGCTAGATCTACTGCAAACCAAAATTCTAAACTTTACCGGATTGATATTTCCTTTTTGTCCGGTGTAGATCCAAAGGAAAGGAACAATGATTATTCATCCTCTACCCAGGATTATTCATGATGAACAGTAGAGTTATTAAACAAAATGGCGATAATGTAACTCTCATATCATACGCAACTCCAAGACCACATGCACCAACTAATGCTTGTCCTCCTTGGGGACATCCTTCTTGGAGACTTTTGATTCCAGTTCCTTGGCTCCCTTCTCAACCTCCCTGAGAGAAGGAGAAATACCATCAGAATATTTACACCAGCATAATTGGTCGATAACCGACAAACTGCTTCAAGTTAGTAATGCTCTCTCTGTATCAATTGTTGTAGATTTTCAAACATATGGAGGACAAAGAATGCCAACAGAGGAAGGAAGAAAGAATTATTCGAATCAGGAAAAGCAGTCTTACCTGGGCAAATATGGATAAGATAAAAATATTAGAATCCTCATTTCAACAAAATAATTCATCAAGTAATCCAATCGAAAAAGAAAAAACTTCCCCAAACACAATTTTCAGTATACAATATCTGAGTATCCCATCAGCCTCCATTCACAAGAAATCCAATTGAAAAAGAAAAGACTTCCCAAAACACAAGTTTCAGTATACAATATCTGAGTATCCCATCAGCCTCCACTCACAAGAAAAATGATCAAATATGAAAAAACATGTTGACATTAACAATAATCAACAGGCGATGGACAGGATAAAAAATTACCGGGCCCTTTACGTATTATAGTGAAGTTTCAATGCAAAATAATCAGAATATAGCACTGTCAAGTGAACTATGACTCTCATCGCAAACAAGTGAACATACATGCCTGGCAGTCAGGAAAATGCAAAGCAAAACGTCAAATGACTTTCCAAGCAGAATAGGTTCTCAAACTTCAAAACTTCAATCTTCAACTCTAATACTGAGTGAACATTCAACAAATTACGATAGTTGTAGTCAACGAAAATGTGGCCGAGTACAAATGGAGTAACTCGACATGCAAAACCAACGATAATGTTTTGATCAGCATCTCTAATGAGATTTCATTTGAATAGCATAAACTCAAATTACTCAGCTGTTGGCTGCCCTAGGTAGTAATGTCTATCTAAGACCCAAATGTGAAGACATATGAGCGGTCACGGCCGCTATTTCAACAATCGCCATTGCAGACTGTACCGAGTACTATCCACCACCTATTGCTGCTGTGCATCCGATTCACCTGCTATCACCACGAATTACATCCGGAGTGCACAATAGCGGCAGAAGGCGGGCAGCACCCCCCCACCTACCCGAACCGCGAGAAAGCGGCTACAATCACTTCCACAGCCCACCATCGAAACAAGAAGCAGCCCCAACAAAACTATCCAGCAGATTCCTCCAATGAACCACGACTCTCCGTCTCCGGCAACGACAGCCCACATCGCAATCGCATCATCTCTAGCCCCCCCACCCAACTTGCTAAAACGACCTCACACCAGTCCACAAACCCCCTCCGTCAAAACCAAATCTTTAGAGATTCAGCTAAGGACTCAGCCCATACGCCATTGCAATTCCCCTCCACTTCAACTGTAAAGGGTCCAATCTCGCACGAATTGCCCCAATAACCCGTTACCCCAAAAAAGGGCAAGAAGGAAAAAACCTAACCTTGAAGCAGCGGCCGATTCTTCCTCCACCCAGCTCCGGATCTGCTTGAGGTTGCGCCGGAAGATCGCCGCCGACTGCTTCACGTCGCTCCTCACCAGCAAGATGACGGCGCTCACGCCGGCCACCGTGAGTATGAAGTTGGTCAGCCCCATCCTTAGGCCTCACGTAAACCCTCCGACCACATGCATTCAACCCTGCCATTTTCACTGGTTTCTCGACGCTTTACTGGTCGGACTCGCTGGGGACGACGATCGGGCCACAAGATATGGGCCTGCGGCATTTCGAGGCCCAACGAAGTGGGCCGAAACGAAAGTGGGCCTTGTAGATATTTTTCTTTTTCTTTTTCTTTTTTGTGGTGGTCGAATTGTGGACATTTCTAAGAGCAGAGATTGTCATTCTCAACTCGTTCGAATTTGATCCAATGTCTAAAGAAGGGGTCAAGAAATAATTCAAGTCTCGTCGGTTTTTGAATGAACGGAATGTTCGTGTCGTGTTGGATTCGGATTTTTAATCTCGGATTGTCTCGTTTCTCCTCCTTATCTTGGTTCTTCTTTCCATGTACCAAATAGTAACCTTGTTGTTATTCCCAAACAATTATATGTAGGGAAAAAGTCACCAAAAACCCCAAACTTTTCCACCTGTGACACATTTATCCCGAACTTTTTTTTGTGACACCAAAAATCCCAAACTTTGCTATTTGTGACACATATACCCCAATGCATTTAGTCCATGGGCATTTTCATCTTTTTTGTATTTTCTTTTTTTTTTCCTTTTTTTTTTCTTTTCCGGCGAAGGCGAGCCCTCGCCGGCGTCGGGCGAGGGCCGCCCTCGCCCGACGCCGGCGAGGGCCCCCCTCGCCGGACGCCGGCGAGGCGCCTCTCTCCGGAAAGAAAAAAAAAGGAAAAGAAAAAGAAAATGCAAAAAAGACGAAAATGCCCATGGACTAAATGCATTGGGGTATATGTGTCACAAATAGCAAAGTTTGGGGTTTTTGGTGTCACAAAAAAAAGTTCGGGGTAAATGTGTCACAGGTGAGAAAGTTTTGGGTTTTTTGTGGCTTTTTCCCTTATATGTATGTCGGGTAAGACGAAATGTCTCACATCACAATCAATGGTCATGGACCCAATTACAAGAGACTTAGAGTTTTCATGGTGGAACTCGATACTGGGCATTGACTAGATGCTTGTACTCAAAGCCACCATTGTTTGCTTAGTGATATGATAAAGACAGTGTTTGATTTGGCTTCGGAAAAAATCTTTGGAAAAATGCTGAGGCCTGGAGGTTCAAAGGGTTTTCTCGAATAGACCATCCATTGTATTTGGTGGTCATTAGTACTTCTACTCACGGTTGCCCATTGTTTTCCGGTGCTGTTAAAACTGGATGGAGATACCCTTTCTTGACCTCTTGATTTCCCTTTCCACCCTCAAGCCATCACATCATGAGAGAGAGAATTCAAGACGGGTTTGTTGATTCAGAGGGCGATGCATCACGCAGTAATTTGACTGGCGAGGGGTCCAGAGAGGAGTCCATGGAGATCCTGTGATGGCAGAATGTGCACAAACTAATCACGTAAGTCCAATCTTGAAGATTAGGTTGGGTTTGGTTTAGCTACATCACATGGTTCTCAATCAATTATTTATCGAGTTTAACCCCACCGGGCAAGCACATGTCGCTCTCTCACTTGCTGGTGCATGATGCTTTCTAGTGCCTAGTGTTGCGTGCTGGCTGCTGCTTAATTAATCATCCACATCTTTGCTTTTGCCTTTGTTTCTCTCTACATCCTTACCATCCCATTCACACACAGAGAGCTCCAATTCCACCACCTCTGGTTCGGCTTCAATTAGCTCGGACTGCAATATCCGCAAGACTAGCACAGATGCCGGGCTGGGGACCGCCGCCAGGAGGGCCTCCCGGGCCGCCGGGGCCGTGTGGTTGCTTGTGCTTTTGCTGCGAAGGAATCTGCCGGGCGATATCTTCGTGGTGAGTTTGCATCTCTAAAGTTTGGTTGAAATATCATACGCAGGCATGCGGAACACTCTGCACCAAGTTCTGAAATTATAGGAACCTCGGTTTAGCACTGCCAAGTCAACGTTGGAACACAATTTGTTGCATGACATCACATACAAACAGAAATGCCCAATGACAGTGCAAGCAAGAGTAAAGGGGGTCTCCTCTTCCTTGCACAACTTGCTGTCTAGCTGAGATTTTTGGTATTATACCACTTGAGCTCTATTTTGTTTTGTAAGACAGAGGCCTCTTTTACTTCTGCTTGCCTTCCACAACGTTCTAACATATTCATGGTGCTATTGCCAGTTTTTATGTCCTCTGCTGCTGCTGTATCTTCGAGAGCTGCTGCGGGCCGGTGTTCGGTGGCCGACCAGGGCCTCCGGGCCCTTTTGGTGGTCCGCCAGGTCCTCCAGGTGGTCCGCACGGTCCATTTGGCGGCCCTCACGGCGGGCCTCATGGGCCATTCGGTGGCCCACCAGGCCCTCCCGGTGGACCTCCGCGCTTCTAATGAGCCTGCAGTATAAATCTTGTACTTGACGACCGATGTACAGACATGTATTTCTATATGTTTGATGTAGAATTCTTGTTGCTGTGAAATTCCCAGTTGCCATTGCACTTCCTTCCAGTACATATACCACAATGTTTGTTCAATATATCTTGGCTAATGACCTGCTAACGCAAGGTCTGGCAGGAAATGCTTTGGATGGTGTCAACTATGGTGCCAAACCTGAGTGGAACCTTATTTGGCCACTCGGTATAATTATGTTATCGTTCGAGTTTCAGAAGGTGGCGAAAGATTTACGCATACTTATATCCACAGCCTTTCATAGAGAAAAGGAAAGTACAGTCGCAAGCAAGCATTGATAATTCCTATTCAAGGATAAATCAGAGCCACAAATGTTGCCAAAGAACGGCATGATATATCAAAAAGAATGCTCGTTCTCAAAACCTATTTGCTGCATTAGACACCTAGAATCATGTCTTTGCAGTTCTCAATTCTCGTCTTTCAAAAATCAACTATATAACCTCAGTGAACACATTAGTACATCAAATGCGAAGAGTTCAGATGAAACCCATTTTACCCTCCCAAAATTTGTTATCCTGGAATATTTTACACGGATTTAATGTTTCCATCGTTCAGTGCCTACGCGAAAGGCTAAATCTTAAGTTGATGTTCTGCATCATTCGTCGTCCTCTTCATCGTCCTCTTCAGATGCCTCTCTCAACCACTGCACCAACCAAAAGAACTTGCAATTATTATGAGTGCAGTACCATGAAACAAATGTTTCATAAAACGAATATAACAAAAGCATGCCGCTGAAATTTCTCTCTCAAGGCATACAAGAATTACATTAGACTTCCTCAAAAGGAATGTCCAGAAGTACAATGACATGAAAATTTGAGCCCTATGGATCACTACACTTTCTTCACAATGAATCCTTTACTGCTTTCGTTCATTATGCTACAGAATTTGAGATGAAACCTTAAACTTCTGAAAACACCTCTGTTGTTTGACATACTCGCAGTTGTAGTGGATTCATTAGACTTGGTATGATATGGATTGCTCAGGGCCCAAATATTTGATGGTGCTATCTAATGCCTTCAACTCCATCAAGTGGCATATTGTCTAGTAATGCCAGTACCCAAAACTATTCACACGGACTCAATGGAAATTTTAACAAGAATCTCTCTGACTTCTAATTAATAGGAAATGTCATCACTTTATGCTTTCAACAGGTTAGTAGGTTACTACAAACGCGAGAAAGGAATGATTATATCAAATCAAAGTGCAATTCCCAAAATCAGAATTCATAATGACAGGAACCAATGAAGTTGTTGGCAGTGTAAGGGAGAATCAAGACTTCAGACTCAGCTACACTACCGGTCAATTTTTCAAAAGTGAAAACCACTGCCCAAGATTATCTTCCATAAATTCAACACTTACAAGATTGCTTGTGAAGCGGGCAGTTCTAGCTATTACAGCATTAACAACTAGAGCGCTGGAAAAGAAATGCAAATGGCAGAAGCACCAAATATATTGAGTGAAAAATAAATGCTAATACATACTTGAAGGAATATCTCAGCTTGCTTAACAAAGACTCTGTCGGCTTCATCAGCATCTTTCTTCTCAGATTCCCAATCTTCAATAGCCTCTTCTGTTATGATGTCCTTGTCATACAGAAGGTGCAAAATCTGTAAAACAATGCAGTAGCTGTTAGATCAGCTGAAAAGATAACTGGCAATTTACTTAGCTTGAGAAGAAGAGGTCAAGTTACAAAATGATGGAAATAACAAATTCAAAATTGAGATAATGACAAAAGCATTTAAAAGCCAGCGCTAGCTGGTTCTGGGAAAGTAACGAAAAAGCAAGCGATCTCTTTCCAAGCTACTATCCTAGTACAAATGCTCAAAGAAAGCTCGAGCGTAGGAACTAATCAACAGGGTAAGGTGAATCAGCGACAAATCACCTGCCAGTCAAGATCATGACCAACACAACCAATTTCTACAAGCTGACGGAAAAGAATTTTCTTTTCCTGCTTAAAAACCTACCAGTTCCTTCAAGATGAAAGCAATGGGAAATGAAGAAAAATAACCTGTGTAAACAATGGAGATAGCTCGCTTGCAGATTCCAGACATATCTCTTCAAACTTCAGTATCACTTCAATCTGCGGCATCAAGACTTCGTTATGGAGGACATGTACACACTTTCATGAAGCACTTAACACAGGCACTCAGAAATGTATAACTCATAACAGTCACCATCATTGAACATTTAAATCATAAAGACTACTATCCAAGCTCAAAAATCCATTTGCAAATGACAATATCACATTACGCCTAAAAATCATGGCATGTGAGGCTTTCCTCCTTAGTAGTTTAGTGGGTATGAACACTAATGAAATTTTAAAAGCACATGGCAGACAAACACCGGAGAACTGTGAGCAGCTTTTCAGAGACTTCCTAAAATGTGCAAGAAGAATATGAAATTATCAACACCGGAGAAATGAATTTTTGACCAAATGTCAATATATACAAACCTCCTCGTCTTTGCCCGCAAGATAGGACTTCAAAAGTTTTTGCCAAGTGTTGACCGTATTATGCACGTTATGCAACAACTCATCTGAAGAAAGAAACTTCTATTAGTATTAGTTGTTCTATACAGATGTAAAGAAAAAATTATATTGTCTATAGGTCCCAAAAAATCCATGAACAGCACCAAATCATGCCTATGGCAAGGTAGAAGCCCATGAAATAGATATAGAACATACATCCAAAATGCAGAACTGTTGTCGTTAGGAGCACATGCATGGAGAAACCCATCTTTAAGAAGAAAAGGCCATGGCATTAAACTGACAAATATGAAAACTTGTGCTCCAGACCGTCAAAGATTTTATGAAAACTTGCGCTCCAGCGAAAAAAGTTCAAAACTTTCCTCTTCTATGTAGGTACTATGTCATTGCTAATCACACCCTCCTGTGTCCTTAAATCTAACTATTCAAACAGACATCGTGCATTAAGATAGCAGCAATCCTCACATTTCGTGGCAACAGAAGCTTCATCGAGATTGCAATTTCAAGACTATCTTTTTCTTTCAATTTGCATGAAGAGGATTATTAGTGATAAAATCATTCAAAGATGCAAAAAAAAATTCACCATGCCCAAATTTATCTACAAACAATGGTGAGGTTATCATAACTTGTAAAAATAAATCGTACAAAAGAAAAGGGATGCGGTAAAAAGCAAAGGACTACATCAGTGCAACTCATACACGTGAATCTTTTAAAGTGTACACAAACTAAAACTAACAGCTTTCAGGGGGAGATCTTTTGAAGCATCAATATCAAAAGCACTTGCAGCAGGAAAACATTAAGTCCTCCTTTAGAAATTATAAGTACATTGATTTACAAGTAAAAAACATTGCTGGAATTTAGGAAGGAGGAGAAAGAACTGGTCAATGGTCGAAATATGAAACCAAATGAGCACATTACTGCTGTTTCTGACTGTAATAATGAATGAGCAATAGTGCTTAAAATTTATAAGGTCAACAAGAAAGCAGTGGCGCTAAAAATGACAGGTAATTAAAAGAACATATCACTTTAACAAGTATAAAATCTGGCCAACTGGACCATAGAAATTGAGACTGCATATTAGCATATGAGACAAAACAACTGATTAAGGTCGACTCATTGTAATTTATGGACCCTTGCCCCAAAAATATCTTTGTAAAAACCAGTGTGAGCAATAATCTATATACAAGGTAATAGAACCTCCGAGTTTCTTTTCCATTAAGTTCAATTAAAAGCTTCCATAAGATGTTGTCTTTAGCTATTCCATTTGCCAGAGTTGGGTATTCTGCTTCAAAATCACCTGCATCTTTTCTGTTTCAGTTTCCAACCGGCTAAATTAATTTGTTCTTACTTTGGCGCCTAAACATTTTGTAGCCATGCTGAATACCCAAATATAGACATGGTAACCGAACTCGGGTACAATCAAAAAGATAAAAAGTTGTTAAGAGGTAATAGTCACACACAACCCTATACTCACTCTTATTCTATTTTACAAATGTCCACTTGAATTGATTTGTCGCTACTGCCCCAAAGCTGCATAGACTAAGTAGCAAGAAAATTAAGGGTTGCTGTAGACAAAACTTACTACGTGAACTATGCGTAGCATCCAAAGCCAATTTCATCATGGAGTGAAATATAGCACCAGCGCAGTCTGCAGATTGCATATTGTATGACAACCTGATAAGACAAACAAGCAAGCAAAACATGAAATACGTTCAAAGAAACTGATCAAATAAGCATCTGCACACAAATGACAACACAGGCTCGCAACAATTCTTTGGAACAGGAAGGACCATTAAAAAAAGAAATGGGCAATAGTTTCAATAAATAATAAATATTCTTAGATTCCGAGGAAAAGAGGGAGTTTGACAAATAATTCAATGAAAAACCATGCAGATGTTATGTTTTGATACAGTCAACTTTGTAGAGCTCTTAGAGCAGAGGCTACAACCAATTAGAAGATATCACATACCGCAGAGAGTTCACTTCTAAGATTACATGCTCTACTTCAACATTTTCATTTACAGCCCTCAGGAAAGTTGCCTCAACCTACACATACAAAAGTTATTTTACAGAGGATCCACTCAGCCAAAAAGTTGAACATTATCAGTATCTGATCTCGCAACTTCTCTACCTCCTTCTCAAAGTAAGCTGCATCGTCTTCAGCATTAGTTTGAGTGTCAGGTTTCAGTTCTCCAGATGATGCTGGAACATTGCTATCTTGACTAACAAGCTCCAGGTCATCTTCTACCACTTGTGTAATCTCTGCAAGTTTCTCAGCAGGTATAGGAGCAACTGAATGTCTCCATTCTTCTTCGTGAGATCCTTCACATATGGACCAAATGTAACCCACACCACCATAGCCAAGCTGATTAACCATAGAAGTTAGCACAAGCAGCAAACTAACTCGTATCTTATCCTCCGACAAAACCCAAAAAAAGAAAATAAAACTCTATCTTTCGCCCCAAACTAAACAAAGTAGAGAATTCCATCATATTTCACACAGAGACAACTTTGCCTTAACTTTTCAAGCCAAAAATTGAAGTCCAGTAACAAAACTCAAGGTGCAAATTGAAGATTTTAAATGTAGGGAATGCAAAGTGACAAGTGGAGAAAAGTTGGGAAGGGTTATATATTTAATTAAAGACTGATGTTGCGATCCATGGATGCCGGAAAATAACCTTTCACAACCAATTGCACTCAATAGGTACTCCTTGACTTTTTCCTTCGCCAGATAAAATAAAGAAAATCAAAGCTGCGACTGTCTGGCAAACTGTTTCAGGCTTATATTGCACTATAACATTTCTTTTAAACTAAATGGAGAAATGAGAATTTAGCAAAGTAACACAATATGCACGTACAAATGAAACTAACTCATTTAGTCCAAATTACCAATACAATACAATACTAACAAAATGAAAATACACAAATCAAGAGATATCGTGAGGCCAAAAAATCTTATAGTGATCCCATAACATTCTCAATTAATTCTTCCATCAATTTGGATGCATGTGAAGTCTGTAGGTAGGTAACAAAACCACACATCTGAAGACATCATTTTGTAACTTTGAGCCTAAATTCATTTCGGTGGCAAAGAGTAAACATGACAATCTGTTAGTTGAATTAAAGCACAATTTGCACAGAAGAAATCTGTGCTGAGACATGTTACATGGTATATCTTTAAGTAATCAACTTCAGCAAGAATCATCAACTAAGCAAATATAGCTAACCTCCGACAAAACATGGTGTTGCATCTCAGAGAATTCCAAGGAAGAATCTCCATTTAGCTTGTCCATCACATCAGTAGCTGCTGCACTTCAAAATCTTCAAGTTATAAACCGTATGGCAACTAAAATTCAGGAGAAAGAAAACAGATTCAAGGCAGTTAGAAATTTGTAATCACATAGTTCCTGCGAGGAATAGAATAACAAGAGTCCAAATGAGACCCCCAATCCTAAAATCTCATTCCGAAGTTTATTAGCCCAGATATATGGGCACAAAATATCTAGAACTTGATGGAATGTTAAAAGTCTCTACTACTGAAGCTCTAACTTTGCTAGGCAAAATAGCCAGTGAATCCTACTGATCCGCTTTTGAAAAGCGCTATAGGTCTTCTCAATTCAGTATGAGTACTCTTAAGTGTCAAAAACAATAACTCTAGCTCTAACTTTCCCGCTTGGTGGAGAGATATTTACCATCCTTGTCACTTGTAGATGGAAGACAAACACAACCATTAGCCAAAAGCTTGTATTTGTTTTAGCGATTAAATGTTTCTTTGTTTGACGAGCTTCTACCTCTAGTTATTTACTCCAAAAAGAAAAAGTTGAAATTTAGCAGATCTTGACGATAAAGCACTCCCAAAGCTTTTCGAAAATTCCGTACTTTTACATGGCCAGCTGCCACAAGAAGTTCACAGGCCTATAGGCAGCAGTCATACAAGATAGAACTGCTCCAGCTCAACATTTCTTCTGAGTCACGATAAGCATCTAAGAAGCCAGCCAAGATGCACGATGATTGCTAGATACACCAAAAGTCAATGAAAGAAATATGTAAGTTAATAGAACGCACCGGAATCCAGGGTGTCACTGTTGTTGTCAGCGTATTCCAGTTCTTCATCGCTATCTTGCTTGGTTGGTTGCTTAAGTAAAGATACCTTTGAATATGGTGGAACAACAAAATTTTGTCCAATGACAACCTGAGAAGTAAGATACATTGATAGGTCTATAAGGATTTTCCAAATGCATAAAATGTGATTAATTAGTATAAAAGTTGGTCGCAGTAAGGCAGGCTAGGATATCGAGCAAGCAAAATTTATCAGAAATTATTATCTCTCTAGCTAATCTGGTTGTGTTCTCCTCATATAAGAGGACTTTAATCTTCGAATTGGAAAATAATATCTTGAGTCTCAATAAAATCAGTACAATCATTGACTAAAGCCATCTGAAATGATCTAGAGAAAAAGCAGAGCAACATTTTAAACAAGGTTTTAATTGAGCTAAATAATAAGTACCTTAAAAGACAACACAGCACCAGGTTTCAAAACTGACCCAGACTTCATGACTACTCCATCGCACACTATTGCATGCCTTAGCTCACATCCATCTTCAATGATGACATTGTCCCATACATAAGAACCTTCTATTAAGACATTTGATCCAATTACACACCCCTTTCCAACGACTGAATTAGTAATCTTGGTACTGCTTCCAATTGTAGTGCCAGTACCAATAACTGTAAGTGGGCCAATTTGTGCAGACCTGGATTGCCCTATTTCTGAGTAAACAGAATCCATCAGACCAAGCGACAAATTTAAATTTACATCCCAAAGTTAAAATAAGCAATGGCACCTTGCTCAAAAATGAGGCAATTCATGCATAAAGTGCGAACATTATTCCACCCATATAAGGAGAAAACAAAGAAAATGGAAATTTATTATGTCACCAGAATTCGGCCCTCCCCACAATGAAAACAATTTTTTTAAAGGAAAAGCAAGGGGTAAAGAAAATTACAACCATAGCAGAAAATGAATCACATCTACCAACAACTTATCGAACAAAAACCTTATGATTTATCAATCATAAATATAGCAAGATATAGCACTTCATTTGCATTATCGTACTTTGCCATGCAATTTCAGCATCCCTTTGTTGTTTCAAAATCTTAAAAGGACAGAGGTAAAGCCACATGGTAGAAAGTAAATAAGATAAGGCCTTATAAGATTGAAAATCACCAAAAGTATATTAATCCATGGGACTATTTTTAAGATGCATCGATCAAAGTTAAGAGGACAAGCGAAAGTATTTTCAAGGAAGATTTGCCATCAGAAAGGCAAGAGAAGAAATTGCAGGAACACATTCTAAAGCCAAAGTGGTGACACAAGCAAGGGTCGTCAACATGCAGAGAAAGATGCTATAGCTTTTATTCTTTTTTCTTTTTTTTTGGGGGGGGTGGGGGGAAGGATGCTAGCTTTCGTCTAGCGCGGTATTGTCAACTCAAAGTAAAGCACCTACAAAAATTAAATAAAAGACCCATACCAGATGCTCGATACATTCCCTGTCTTTCAAGTTTAGTAGCAGAATTCCCCAAAGACAGCACATCAGGAACCAGTGGGTATGTCCACCTCTGAATTATGTCCTTACTGATGGTGTCATAACCTCGGTAATTGTCAACTCTAGCCGCATAGCTTGAGTGAATTTCATGAGTGAAAATTTTGTAACCCATAATCTGAAACCATAAGCACTTAGCTCTGTGAAAATGCAATTATACCAAAAGGTATAACTAAAACAGGAATTTCCATTTGCTAATAAAATGGGGACACACAATGCACTAGCACGCATATCCACCATTGCATGTGACCACAAAGTTTCATGAAACTAAGTCGAGTATATTTGCGTAAGATAGAGGTCAAGAGCACAGATTAGAACATTCATAGGGAGAGAACTTAATTAGCACATAGGTTATGAGAAACATGTACATCATCAACAAGTAGTCCTTTCACAAAATGCCGACGAAGATGTTGATAGTCAAAATTGTCGGTGAAGAGACTGAGTACTTCAGGAGAGCAGATGTCTATATAGCAATCCTGCAAAGAAGACCATCACATATTAGTAATATATTAATCAATTATACAATTAATTCAGAAAAGCAAAGTGTGCGAACGCAAGGGGAACATAGAAGAGGTAGTTTTCATTGGAGAAACCTGAATGTCATTATGAAGAGTGATTGAGGTGTTATCGACCAGCAGCATCTTGTCAATAGACAGAGTCCCTTTTAAATGGTTTGTGTTCTCCTGATAATAGAGCAGCTGCTTTGTAGCAGGATCTATAGCCATAAACAGCCCATCCGTTCCAAGACGAGATTGTTGAGTGATTGGAGAAGGTTTTGATCGTTGAATGACCATGGTCATTACAGCATTACTGTCCTTTTTCTTTCTCTCTTTATGTTCTTGGAGTGCCCTCGTCAATGACATATTGCTTAGTGTATCTCCACTGATAAGGACAAACTCCCCATGTATCTTAAGAGGCAAAAGTGGCATGGATCAGAGTTGCTACATATTTAAAATACAGAAGAAGAAATTTACCACTGGTAGCAGATTAAAAAGGCTCCAAAAAATGGATATAATAATGAAAGAATCACAAACAGGCTCATAGATTATAAAGCCATTTTACAAATATCCCATCCTTTCTAGGGGAAAGTCTGCATCCATCTACATGCAATCAAAAACACAAAAACTGGTTTTAAGTTTCCAATTTTACTTTAGACGAGTGTTCATCGACTCTGATATAGCAACCACGCAAATCATGCAGCATCCTAAAAAAGCACTCGGACATGTTGTAAATCACTGCACGAAGTTCTAAGGAAAAGCGGACAACCACAAAGTTGCACATGCACAGTAGCACCCTTCATTTACTAACAATATCTGGTCGTTTCCCCCTCGATACACGAAAGACCTGTGAAGTATCAATATCAATATGGAGACATGTTATACATTTGAACGTGAAAGCAATAGCACTCTTCAAATAGACAGTCGACGCAGTAACAGGTGTGAACTGCTGCTTTGACTCTGAGAAGGGAGAATTTTATTGGATCAAGCAATGCACCTTTTTATAGAAGTGCCAAAGAAAAAGAACTCCAAGTGAAAATGAAAAGGACAAACAGAGTAAAGAAAGTTACCACATTACGCTCGTATATCACTCGAAGAGCATCCCCTGCACTAACAGAATTGTGTGACTCAATTGTTGTGACCGAAAACTTTGGTTGTGAAAACCACTGGGAATTCTCCAAGTAGCTTATCACTTGCTTGGCATGAGCACAGCAGAATACAAAAACTTCTTCAACACCAGCAGATTCAAGCCATGCTAGTGTATACTCTATCATCGGGATATTTACCAACGGCAGTAGCACCTTCAATAACAAAAGGCTCATGTGACACCAAGGATTAAAATGCACATAATCGATCTGATAATTCAGGAGGAATTTGCAGGATCTAACAAATAGAGTATTCCAATAAAACAATTAAAAGGTAAACCCAGCGAAAAAAAGAAAAAAAAGGCAGGGGACATGCTTCAGCGTGTCAGAATTGATGTTCAACTTTTTCAGATATATCATTTATTCATGAAAAGCAACAACAGGAAGCTGGATCGAGCCAGGTACAAGTCTAAAAAAAACGCAATCCACAGAATAAACATTGACAGTTAATAAATAATTGAATCCTCATAAGACCCTGCTGAACTAATTGTTTGGAAATCCCAAGATACACCAATTTCTGCAACAACATCTACCTCTCCCTTTCCTAAACAATGCACGGCAAATGCTCTGATGAGCCATTGCTTGTGGTCGGAAAGGCTGTCCATCACCTCCATTCCTTAACTGCTGTAAGTTCGATCGGTTGGTAATTATGTTTCTAAACTCTTTCGATAGTAGCAAGCCAAGACTTACATAACGCATTTCCGACAGCCTTACTAACTTGCTGCAACCCAATGCGCCAGAGTTTGCCAAAAATTAAGCGAGCGAAAACTCCATCCGATAGTTACCAACCGACTGCTACAATCAATTCAACACTATGTAGACGAACTAAAACTCTGCGGAACAGGAACCAACCACCAACCTCGCTCATCAAATTGCACACGCAACATCGCCTGCTTCACGCATTACGCGAACACACATGCAACACACGCGGCATCTAACGCGAACCTCCACACGCAGTAACGGAAGCAGGAACGGAAGAAAGGCGGAGAACAGCGTTGGCAGCGCGGGTACCTTGGGGCGTTCGAGGGTGATCGGGCGGAACCTGGTGGCGAAGCTGTCGGCCAGGAGCACCGCCTGGAGCGGCACGCGGGCCAGGTCCTCGGGATCATCCGAGACCGCCCTGGCCGGGGCCTTCTTCGGCGCGCCCATGTCTTCTCCGCAGCTTCAACGCGGCGGCGGCGGCGGAGCCTGAATCGGAGATATAGCGAAGCGAGGTCGAGAGGGAGGAGGAGCTGCCTGGGAATTTGGGGATAAACCCCTGATTCGCGAATCGAAAAACCCCGTTTGAGAGAGAGAGAGAGAGAGAGAGATGGAAAGCAAGCTCAATGAGTGGGAGTTTTTCCTGCTCTGATGATCTGTCCTCCGGTGTACGAAAGAATGTTCGGGTTCTCCGGTTGTGGCCCGAATGAAAACGGATGCAAGTAAGACTCATTTTTAACCCGGGTCAACAAAATTTCTCCTTTGTCAACTTAAAAAAACAGGAAATAATCTCTAACTTTCGACAGATACTATTACTATTTTTTTTATATGAAGAAAGTTTAAGAGGAGGGGAGGTTACCGAATATCAAGGTCAGGGTATACCACAGGCAAGGTCTTATAATGGATTTTCAGATCGCTTAAAAAAAATAATTTAGGAGGAAGGAAGTTTACCACATGCTAAGGTCAAGGCATACCACAGGCAAGGTCTTATAATGGATTTACAAAGCATACTACAAGCAAGGTCTTATAATGGATTTACAGATCGCCTACTAAAAGAGACTGCTGACAGCGGGATTTGAACTTGAGTATAGTGTACGGACAGTTCGAACCTTACTAGCTGAGCCAATCCACTATGGCTAATTAGTTTTGTTGCGATAGATCAGGTTCCACGATCCGAGTTATCCCCTTAGGTGCAAACTCAAGTGTTCTGGTTCGGTTCGGATCTTGGGTTGAACCGGACCCGAAACTCACCCTCTCGCAGTCATCAACATTGATATAACTCCCCCTGTCCATCATTTACTCGAATTAGTTAGAGGTTCCAGTTATAACATTTTGTTACCTTGGGGTTGCATTATTCTCCTCCTTCGCGTGGCCCTATATGGTAAAATAGAGAGAGTGCTTGATTGTTTGCTATTCTCGGGTTCTATATCCGCAGTTCTTACATGTCTGTCTCCCAGCCCTAATATGTTGTCTTTTCCTCTGAAAGATTTCTTGATGTTGAAAGAGGGTTCTTTTGTCCTAATTTTTTGCGAAACCATTCGCGCTCAGCCTTTCACAGTACCAAATGATGGCGATTGCAATGCTATGTTCGACACAAAGGCCAAGGTCCTTTGATTTCATCGCATCGAGTCGCGTAGAAACTCAATGAGTCGGGTCTGTTTATTGCAGTCACTGATACAGAATTCTTGAAGAGAGCATCACGAAAACTTTTGTCATCGACTCACATATCACTAAAAAGACCCGAGTTCATGCAGATACATTCGACTCAACTTACTACCAATACATTCTCAGGATCTATCACTACCACTAACCATCCGATCAAGCCGCCTCAGAGTGAGACCACTCCCATTCATCGACACCAAGAAATTCATCCTTGATCCTTGTGTCTCTGCTCCACATACAAATCTATCCCCTCAGGCGACATTGCACTTGCAGGTAAGCCAATGCTTCTCTTGCGAATATGCAGTGCTAGAAGCACGAAAAGATGCACCGAAGGTCGGGATATGAATTTCTAGTCCTATCAAATGCACAATATCATCCTTATGGTCACCGAATAGCTATCTTGAAACCCGTCTGCCAGAATAAATTTAGCTTCCAAGCAAATTCTGTTCGTATAAAATTCGCATTTACAACCACATAGACTATAACAAGCAAACTATACCGAGATAAGAGATGTTGATGCTACCGCTGCCTCTCCACGCATTTTACAACCCATGGAAGACCAGAGTAAGAGCAATCTCACAAGTGACAACCTACCTTTCTACCTACTATAACACTAAGTATGAGCCTGCCTCGCTTTGTCTAAAACAGTTGCTGATTCAAGAATGTAAAAGGTATCCGAGAGTGGCGCTGATCATAGCCACCATGACAACAAACAGAAGCGGGAATTCTGCTTGTACTCTTTGTCTGCTTTTCCTACTCCTCAAAATCGCCTGCGGAAAAGCAAGACGGCAACAAAAAGTGGAATATTCGTTATGGTGGCAGTGATTCGTGAAAGTAAGACGATTTGAGAGAGAAGGAAAGAAAACGGAAGATTGGAAATCTGCAATTGAGAAACTTACTAGTTCCTCTCTCCAAAATGCTCTGTCTTGAGTGTTTAATCTCCTATCTTCCGTAAGCTTTGAAATGGTATCCTGAGCCTACAAAATATCCACATGAAAACTTGATTAATCTATCCCTGGAATTTAGGCAATGAAAGTATACCAAACGCCCGCAGTTTAACATTGACAACAAGCAACAACATTCTACTAAAATGATCACCGAAAAACCAAAATCAAAATAGCAACAGAACCGGGTCATATCCTACATAAGATAACCAAATGAGCCAACTTTAAAGTAATAGCTACTCTATTTAATGCAGCAGTCGAATGGTAAGCACGAGAACACGTGAACATACACAGACAACTCCGCATGGATGCAGACACGAGGAAACGCTGCCATGAACAACTTTTTATTCAATCATGGAGAAGTAAACTCGAGCAAACAAGGCTAATGAAACAAGAATTTTTAGACTAACCTCACTGAGTTTTGATTCAAGTTCATCTAGTTTTGACTTTATCTCCTCAACATCTCTAGATAAACTCACTTCCTCCACATTTGTTTTCACAAATTGCTGCACCTCCACATCCTTTGCCTCCTCCATACCAATCTCCTCCGCCAAGCTTTTTTTATCATCTGACTTCACATCCTTTGCTGCCTTCATCACCCCCTCCTCTGCCAAGTTCTCTCTCTCTTCTGACATCACATCCCTAGCTGCTTTGATCATAGTCTCCTCTTCTAAGTTCTTTTCCTCCTCCAACTTCACATCCTTTGCTGTCTTTATCACACTCTCCTCCTCTAAGTTCTTTTTCTCCTCTGACTTCACATCCTTTGCCGCTTCCATTACAGTCGCCTCTGCTAGGTTCCTTTTCTCCTCTGACTTCACGTCCCTTGCCGCTTTCATCGCAATCACCCATGCTAGGTTCCTTTTCTCCTCTGACTTTACATCCTTTTCCACGTGCAAGTCTCCATTGTTTACTATCTTGATGTATTCAACAGGCTTAGTCACCTGATGAAAATTTAACCTCAATAGCAGGTTCAAATGATTTACCTCAAAAAATAACATCAACTTTGCCCCCCAATCTTACCATGGGCTCTCGACAGAAGAAGTCAACTCCACTCAATTCTTGCTCGTTTTTAACTGGAGCTTCATTTAGACCCTGCTTAAATGTCCCAATGAGCGGTGACAAGTCTGGTGAATGAGGCGGACTGATGAGGGACACCCGGAGTTTGTTCTCTTCTACATACCTGCCTTCATCCTTTGAGAACTGATAAACACACAAATGAGAAAGCAACAAAATTATAAAATTTGGACTCCACGAAAAGAATAACCCCGTACCATGGCAGACGTGATGTCCTCTTCTGTTGTATCAGGAGGAACAACAGTTCCTTGGATTAAGAACTTGTCTTTGCATATCATATCCGTGGGCACACTACGTGGAGCTTGCATTGTAACTAAAATTGACACGACATACACGGTAAGCAACTCAACACTAACACCAAAATGCCAAATATCAATCTTAGTGGTCTAATAACGTCTTCCTTTCATTACTGACCAAAACGACAGGATAATCCTCACCAAAACAAAAAGAAGCAAAGAACTGAACGTGTCCATTATGCTATATCTCTAACATGTTCCGGTCACTTATGTTCCACAAGAATGCAAAATCTTTGTATGTATGATTTGACCTTCTAAGCAGTGTGAAAAGAAACAAGACAGATGAAAATTAGCATCCATGAAAATCCTGTTGATATATCTATAATTTTAATACTCAATCCTCTCTCACATCCAGCACACGTTTTCTATAGGAGGAGAGAACCCCACACCTTCTAATCATATATCAAATGTTTCAAATAGTAAACATTTGATCATTCGTTCTCTACCATCATGGCATTTCAACAATCAAAGTCAATAACTTGGAAACTCCCAGTAACTTCTTGTGCGTGCTTCAGTCAGAGGCCAATATACCCGTCCTTACCTAAAACTCAGGCATTTCAACAAGATGAAACAGACATATACACCAGTTTCACAACAAATGCTGAAAAGACTGCATACCATTGAAAGTGCATGCAGATTTTGGGGCAATAATTCCAGCATTTGGTCGGACACAGTATTTCTTTGGAGATGTAGTTTTGACCTGCCACAGTAGCAGTTTCCAATTTCAGATTACTTCACTTTCAGATGTTCGAATCCTGGCAATAGTAAGCTACCAGGACACTGTCAAATCATAGGTTACATATACCTTAAAGGCGACATGTTGGTGAGTATTATTCACAAGTCGGATGTTACACGTGCTTTGCTTCTTCAGCTCAACTAGCAACAAGAGAAATAGATTAGCGGCAATTAGTTCATGCTCCTCAACTTTGTGCAGGTTAACTTCATAAAGCACGAGAAGAAAAAGAATATGCAAAGCCGTGACCAAATAATCTCAATGCAAAAATAATAATAGAGAATATCAAACATCAACAATTTCAGAAACAGATCTGTACAATAAAAGATTCACTACTTCTGGCCAAATTTTTCAATATGCATGTACTGTTCACTGTATATTCTCCCTAAGCAAATTCATAGGAAGAAGCTAGCATTGCGTATCTCATTCTCAGAGCCTTACATATGAATTTGAGTTCACCAGGCTGAATATCCAAAAGTTGCTTCTCCATGGGCTTTAAGAGAATCCAGATTCAAAACAACTCTTCTTCGCATCCAGAGCCACCAACGGAGTCCCCCAACCTCCTCCTCCGCAACTCAAGAAGTTAAAAACTGCGAATGAGATCCTGCCATCGATTAAGCAATGAAAAAACCTCGATAAAAAGGCCATCTACAAGTGAAAACATCGTATAATCACACGTAATAACCGAGATCAGAATAGCGCCAATAGAAGACAGATTCATCTCTGTTCAACCGCCTAATCCGGAGGAACAAAAAGGAGCTCCATCTCCATCGATCCTCCATCATTTCCAACCACACCAACAGTGAAAACATCGTATAATCACACGCAAGAACCGATATCAGAATAGCACGAATAGAAGACAGATTCGTCTCTTTTCAACCGCCTAATCCACGGGAACAAAAGGGAGCTCCACCAATCCTCGATCATTTCCAACCACACCAACAGAACCGAGATCACCACAGACGTAACAAAAAGGCTACACGACATGAAGGTCGCGAGCTCAATAACAAATCAATCCTAACTCAGAACAACCGTCCCGATCACACCATCAACGCTGTCCCCAGCTTCAACGGTTAACTATCTACAGTCCAGAAAAACTCAGGAACAAAACGCATCGACTCCATGCGAACTCGAAAAGCATCATCGGAGGATGACGAGCACGTGCACCGACAAACTGCGAAGCCAAAAATAGAGCCGGCTCGATTTCCAAAAACGAGGTCAAACACGCAAGCTCGGCAGTCAACGCTCAACGAAGACTCCGCACCACGACAAAAAAAAAACAGAAGAAACGCGATTACGAGCGCGGAGAATCGCGAGACACCGAAACCAGCAGCAGTCGAGCGTTCGAACTCGGCCGCTTCATAAAAACCGAACCAAATCGCCGCAACGAAGCTCGGTTCAAGCCATGCCCAACTCGGATTCCGACTCACCTCCAACTCGGCCCGCTCGACAAGCTCCCGATCGGCGCCGATCGCCGGAACCCGGAAAAAACCGAGCGAGCTCGGAGACGAAACCGCCGGATTCCGGAGCACCGACCAGGCTCCTCGGCGGCGGCGGCTGCGGCGAGGCACGAAGGACGACGCGCGCCGGCTTCGAGGACGCTGCCGAGAGACGCGTGAACAGCGACGGAGAAGAAGCCTCGGAACCCAGCGTCGGAGCGCGCACGGGGAGGGAGGGAGAGGGAGAGAGAGGGAGAGGGAAGGAGAAGAGCGTGTGGGGTTTAAAGGCGGGGGGCAGGATTGGCGTGAGCTGGCCGCTTCCTCTTCTTATGCGCGGGAGGATGACGTCGAGCTTCGGTGGGGGTCGCTGCGCGGGGAGGGCAAGGAGACCGAGAAAATCCACAACCACAGAGAGAGGAGAGAGAGAGAGAGAGAGAGGTTGGTGACCGGCGATGGCGACGTTGAAGGGAAGAGAGAGAGAGAGAGAGAGAGAGAGAGAGACTGATAGAGGAGGAGACTGTACTCTGTATGCGTCTGCAGGTGAAATGGGAAGTGGAAGGCAAGTAATGCAGACAGGGAGGGAGGCTTTTCCGGTCCGATTCGCTGAGGGCGGTTGTACCGGTCGGTGGGTGTCATCCATCCGATTCATGTTTGACCGCTTCCCCCTCCCAAAAAGAAAAAATTTGATTTATGAAATATAAGCGGCTCCTGAACTTCGATCCGGTACGCGATGTTATTCCCAAAACTATAATTTGTTCGTTGTGATCACTGAAATTTTAGCCTAATGTACGATACCGTCCTTAAAATTTTTAATTGTGTGATGTAATCCGTGAACTTTTGATATGTGTTCGATCTAATCGTTTGACTGTAATTTGCATTAATTCAAGTTTAGGGATAATATTGGGCATTTTCAGATACTACGTTGAACAGATTAAAAGTTCAAGGACGATATCGCACATTCTGATAAAATTCGCGGATCAAATTGAATAAATTAAAAATACAGGGACGGCATTGCATATAGAGTTGGGAAGTTCAAGGGCTATTTACGTAATTATTCCGTTTTTCAAAACTACTTTCATGTCATTAATCCTTTACTGATTTAAAGAATATACATATAGCTCTTTTACTAATTTAATGAAATCCTACAGTTTTCGCTTATCGAATTTTATGGATCGCAAAGGAAGAAAAAATGGGTAGTTTTACCACCGATGTTGTCGCCATAATATTATTATATGGTTCGACTTTGTTGAAGTCTCGTCATCTCTCTTTTGCACGCTGCTTTCCTCGGCTTGATCGAGGCTTTTTCTGCTGATTTCGAATCGGTTATCCACGTCGTGATCGGTCGAATGCGAGTGTCATTGCTCGAGTTAGGGTCGAGAGAGCAAATTCGAGATGCCATCCTCCATTGTAACTCTATATATACATTTCAAATATCGAGAATGAGTAAGGTACGGGCAAGAAAGTCGAAAGGCGTTTCAAGAGCTTAGGGTAATCGGTTCCAAAATGGGCTGGTTCTCATTCAGGAACCGAGAACCGGCTCACCTGGTCCTTGACTCACCTAGAAATCGGACTGGTTCGGTTTCCAAGTGGGTCCAAGAACCAACCGTGTCTCCTTTTTTTTATTTTCCTATTTCTTACAAGATTGCAAGAGGCGTCAAGTCGAGAGGGTGGCGTGAGCGTTGCATAACTGGGACTAAGAGGAATGAGAATGAGAGGTGTGAGCGACAAAAGAATGGAAATTAAAGCTTTGGAAATTTGGAATCATAAGAATAAAAAAAATCGATCTAATTAGGGTGAGTGGATCCACACCGAAACTGGGAATCGGATTGATATTCATCGGTTCTAAATTTTAAGAAATGAGAACCGCCCAAAACTAGTCAATTTGGTCCATTTTCGATTCGATCCGATTCTTTTGCTCACCCGTACACTCAAGGACATATCTAAGACTATACTAAACATATAGACTTTTGTTTTTTTGTGGACATAAGCACATAGATTTATTTCGGATTTATCTCAAGTGTACCTTATTGGACTTCTACTTAGGTTTTCCGTGTGTTGTGCGAATTGAAGACGGCGACATCTCAACTGAACATGACGATGTTGATCTTCATTTTCAGTCATATCAAACTCGAGTTCGTACTGCATTCGATGGTTTAGACGTCGACTTGCACGCATTCGATGGTTCAGATATCAACTCGCAGAAAGTATCAGTTAGATTTTCGAACATGAAATCGACTCCCAGAAGAACTAAAATATTGCATATCATTTGTTTATTTTAGTTGTATATATTTTTATTATATTAACGAGATAATGATACGAATGATCCATAAACTTTGACCTAATATGTAACGTGGTCCCTAAATTTTTAATTTATTCAATGTGGTCCATTAATTTTAGACTAATGTGCAGTATGATCCCTGAATTTTCAATATGATATTGTTGCCCCTAAATTATATGAAAATGTTCGATATTGTCCTTAAAATAATTCAAGATCAGTTACAACATTAAATATTTTTATATAGTTAAGAGACTAGATTGAATATGTATCAAAAGTCTATAGAAGTTCAAGAATTACATTGCACATTTGACTAAAATTTCGGAGTCACGTTGAATAAATGAAAAGATAAGACACCGCGTTACACTTTAAGCCAAAATGCATAGACCACGAATGCTGTTTTTCCCGTGTTAATTTGTTGAAGGTGAGATGACACGTTTTTCTCTTTTGGGACAAAATCGAATGCGACATGCTGATGGACAGGACCTTCACTTCTAGAATTCACAATTTGGGGCTCGCCAAAATTGAATGGGAGGGATTTTTCTTCGCAAAGTTTTCCGAGATAATCTTCGTTGAACTTGACGTATTTCCACCCGCGATAGAGCCCCGTTCATATTCAGAAGATGAATGGACTGAACGTGGCTGAGAAATTAGACTTCGCTCTCTTCTGGAAACCACCCGAATTTGACCCCCCGGTTCCAAATTTTGTCAATGCGTGCAATGAATGCTGCGGACACCTCTCCATAAGAAAGTCTCAATCTTGGAAAATTGCAGCTTTTTGGTAAGAGAATTAAGAGTTAATATCGTAAAAATATTTTAAGATCGGTGCTTTGTGACTCATTTATTGGAAATTAATCTTTCATCTCACGAAAAAAATCTTAAATTGATTTTCATCTAGAAGAAAATCACGAACCGGTAACTCTGATCCAAACTTGCCCTCCATCGGAATGCGCACGTGCGTGATGGACATGATTTTTCTATATAGGATATGCCATTCTCCATGCCAAATTTGTTTTGTAGTTTTCTGTTATACGCGTTGAAACGTTTGCAATATTGGACGGAATGTTGACCGAGAGATGATTTGGATCGGGGTACTAATTTGGGTTCTTTTGTTAGACGAAAATTAGTTGGAGCTAAATGTGTCGCGGGCACCAATTTAGGATTCCTAATGGTATTAACCCGAAAAATAATTAGCGCGACAAATCTCAAGCTCGATCTCTATTCCTGTGTTATTTCCAGGGACAAAGCTATAAGGAAGTAATTCTCCGCGGTCTCAGCGACTAGCGATCTTTCTTCAACTGAATTAGAGGTGGAAGAGTTCATTTGGCACGCGAGAGGCGACACAAGTACTACCTAACTATGAATAAAAAAAAAATATTAAAGCCAATTGGCAAGTCATTGTATTGCTCTAATTGATGTAATTAGGCACAATAGCACCTCTCATTTTAGGTCATTATGCAAATAGAGAACCATACTATATGTCTATATGTGCTGAATAAACAAAATGTGATGACTTCTTTTAGAGACTTCTTGGATCATAATGACACAGAGGGTCATACAAAAATTTTGATGGAATTCTTTTTTTTTATCTGGAGTACAAAATGGGACAGCAACAGACTTGATTAAGAATAGCTCAGACTTTTGGCCCCAAGAAGAAAAGTATAACTGAGACTTGATGACTCCTGTTGCATAAAGTCTTTACAATGAATGGGAATTGATTGTTCTTGGATAGACCCATAAAGGGACTGCAATCAATTTGCCAATTTGTAGGTCAAAAGAGCATATTGGACCATGTAACAATGAAAGCTTCCTTTTATGCATGGAGGTGCCCACCTATATATAAATATAAATATATACTATGTGGATTTAATTAAATGAGATAATCACTTTACTACATTCGCTAAACTCCGCTTGTTTCGCGAAAAATAAATGATGTGAAAAATGATCGCTTGCATCGCTTACAATAAGCAAAAAAAATAACGTATGTGACAATTTTACCCTAAACTAATTTTTTGACCACAAAAAACCCAAATCCGGTATACATGTGACAGATTTATGCCGAATTAATTTTTGACCGCCAAAAACCCAAATCTGTACATTCGTGACAAGTTTACCCCATGTTAAATTGGATTAATACTACAAAAAATCATAAACTAGTAAATTCTTGATAAAAAGAGAGGTAAAACCCTAAACGAATACCCCCGTCAACAGTCACGTTTCATCCAACTCGGCAATTTGATGGTAAAATTTAACGGAAATTAGCGGAGCGTACATTTATCACCATTGTACCAGTTTGGAGATTTTGGTGGTCAAAAAATTAAGTAAATTTGTCACTGGTGTATCGGTTTGAAATTTTTCATGATATTAAATCAAAATATTTTTATTATTCATAAAAATATTTTTTAATGCATAATGCTAGTGAAATATAATATACTTATTTTTTGTAAAATAAACGTAGCATAATATTATTTTTGGGTTTTGAGAGCCAATTTGGAATGATTATCAATTATTGTGAAGATAATTAGAAACACGTGCGGGGTGCCACGCTCCTACACTATAGACGATGACATCTCCTGCAGGAACATGAACTTTCTCAATTTGATATTTTTTTTGTTTCTTTTATTAATTCTAGATCTGTCCCACTTATTTGAAATCTTTTTTGCGGTCGAATTTTTTTTATATATATTTTTATTTTTTTTAAGAATATATGGCCGTGCGTTGTCCCTCGGAAGCCTCGCTTGATGGTCACCAAATTTTTAGTCCTTTTGTTCTATTGCGCCTGTAGAATCACCTTTTCGTGATCATGTAAAGCAAGCAAGCTCCTTCCTCAACGAGGTCACGAAGCTCGACTTTTTCTTTTTGAGGACGGTGGAAAGACCCTTTTTTTTGTTCGGATTTCGGAATTTTCACCCTTCTCAAAAAAGCGGGATCGATCGGACGATACTCACTTCAGGTATTTGTTCGCTTTGGTACGTCCGATTCGATAGCTTTTGGCCGCTTTTATAAAAGGGAATAGCTTATTGCATTCTGTAGTGCGAAACTCGTTCTTCGGAAATACCATTAAAGAATATGTACGCTGTTCAAGAGACAAGGCACTTCAATTTCACGGAATTAATTATAGAGAGAGAGAGAGAGTCCAGTGGATGATGTGGGCGAGTCACCGCCACGACACCATACGGTCGTTTCAATTAATAATTCAATGCGCTTCCGATTTTTATGAGTCCAACACATGACGTGGGTCCGACCATCGCCACGACAGCATGCGGTCGTTTCGGCTAATAATTCGGTACAATACCGATCTCGACGAGTCCAATACAACAATATGGGTCGGCGTCGCCACGGCGCCGTGCGGTCGTTTCGGTTATTAATTTAGTGCGATCGGCTGGTTTTTTGATGCAAAATGAAGGCACGTCCACAAAAATAAAAAAAAAAAGAAAAGGGGACATGACGTGTGGAATTCAAGAAAAGGACATGGAACCAAACCCTTTGTTATTTGCCTGTGAGTCGGAAGCAAAGGGAACAGAAATGGGCCATCCGTCTAGGGAAAAGCCCACCTGCCCAAGCCATCATCATCATCCATGCAACTGCCATTCTCGCCTAATCAATTGCAGCATGGTTAAAGCCTTCTTTAGCCACAAATCTTTGCCATCGAAAGCGACACGCTATCCATGAGATATCGAGAGATCTCGACCTCGACCTCGACCTCGAACTCGAAACGGCTTAGAGAGGCCGTTCGGGGCCAATCTCGTTCTCGCGGTCTTGAGGAATAGAGGTCCAAGCTTATGGTCGTCCTCTCTTTCGGTACTAAGATGTTAATCAGGAATTTGATCCGTATGCTCGCAATGACCACACCTGGTTCCTTGCTCGGTTCCGGCCCAATCCTCCTCTTTCCTATACTCAACACCCTTCGACGCGACGGCCCTCCGGTTCAACGGACGTGCCGGGGAGTCGCATCCGGGGTCAAAAAGACGAAAAATGCACCTGCGTAGATCTATGGTTCCGAGCGACATTCTTCATATGCTGGGCCATTATCTGCACGGATGAACGTGTTGACGTTCCCTTATGCCCCCAGCTGGTAAGGTAAAACCTGAGTATGCTCTAAACCTGAATATGTCTTTAAAAGGCCTCGTCTGATCTCTGAAATGTAAAACTTCGGTCCGTTTGCTCATCAATAGTGGCCCAATCGAACCATGTACAACATACGACTCCTGTTGACTCGGGATCACTAATATAACATGGTTAGACCCATCAAACGGGAAAATTGTCTAAAAAATCCTAAACTTATTGCACTTGTGCCAATTCAATCATAAATCTTTCAAATTTGCCAATTGAGTCATAAATCTTTTCACTTTTTGTCAATTGAATCCATTCGGCCAATTTTGGCCACCCGGAGCTGACGTGGACGCCAGCTGGCGCTGATCGTCCAGCCACCACTAACATGGCAATTTTAAATATTTTTTTCTATTTTTTAATATATTTTTATTTTTTTCCGTTTCTTTTTTTTTTTTCCTGGCCTTCTTCCCTCTGGCCAGTGAGGTTGACCTCATCGGCCTTTAGCGAAGCTCGCCCTCACTGGCCACTGGCGAGGGCGAGCCTCACCGTAACAACTCAGGCGACGGCGAGGTCTACCTAGCCAACCTTGCCCAAATAAAGCGAGGCCGACCTCGCCGCCGTCGCTGTTGCCTGGGTTGGGACGGTGAGGTCGACCTCACCTTTACTAGGCGAGGTTCGACCTCACCTAGCCAGGGGGCGGCGAGGCTTGTCCTCGCCAATGGTCGATGGGGGCGAGCTTCTCTAGAGGCCAGTCGCCGGGAAGAAGGCCAGAAAAAAAGAAAAGGAAAAAAATAAAAAATATTTAAAAATTCAACAAATTATTAAAAATTGCCACGTCAGTGTTGGCCAAATGGCCAGTGTCCACATCAGTTCCGGGCGGTCAAAATTGGTCGGATAGACTTAATTGGCAAGAAGTGAAAAGGTTTAGGACTCAATTAGCAAACTTGAAAGGTTTAGGACTGAATTTGCAAAAGTGCAATAGGTTTATGATTTTTTTGATAATTTTCCCCCATCAAATGGGTGGGTCGGATCAGGTTGAAAATGTGTGACCCAAATTGACCCATTTTCGGTGCAGAGCATATCTAGTGTGTCCCATATCGCTAAAACGCTTCAATATTTAACCTGATCAAAGAAAACTCATACACAAATTAAGGTGAGAGTGTGGAGTGAGCGAATCTGAAATCGAGTAAGGGTGAAAGAGAGTTATAGAGGTGTGTTGGATCTAAGTCCCATTTAACACTCATATTTTTTTGGACTTTACCATTCTAAATCCATCTACTAAATATAACTAAGCATAAAACAACTCATTCCATAAAATATGTGTTAAGAAATGGGTTTTATGACCCAATTGGACATGTCTAGATATGATATTTATTGTGATTAGGCATGGCCATCCAACTTGCTTGTATCCAAGGGGGTGAAAATCGAATCTATGTCGTGTGCCTAATCCATTATAATCGAATATATAATTACAACTAGAAAGTATAGTCATCACATACGGAATTGGCACATTTTTTTTCTTCTAATCGTGCCGTGGTTAGAAAAAGGTATTGAAACGATGTTCTTCATATTTTTCCTATGCTCATTGCGACAAAAGAAAAACCGATACATGACAGATACTAGTATCTACCGCAATTTTTCTTTTTGAAAAGGATATCACGTAATATATAATATTCCTGCTCATATCCTAACTATGATGTATAAGGTAAATGACACAAGCGGTCCCTGAACTTTGACAAAATATTTTGTTCAATGTGGTTTTTGAACTTTAGCCCAATGTGTAATGTTGTCCCTGAATTTTTAATTTATTCAATGTGGTCCTTGGACTTCTTGTTCAATTTAGTCCCTTAACTGTATGGAAAAATGTTCGGTGTTGTCATCGAACTCGACTTTATGGAAGGGCAACATCGAACATTTTTATATAATTAAAGAACCAAAATGACACGTATCAAAAGTCCATAATAAGAATAACTTAAAAGTTCAGGGACGATATTATATATTGGGCTAAAATTTATGGATCACATTGAATAAATTTAAATTCAGGGATCACACTACGCATTAAGCCAAAGTTGACGGATTTTGTGCCGTTATCCATCGTATAGAAAAGAGCTGGGTCCGTGTGAGTCTAATACATCCCAGCCCTTGAAACCACGGAGGTCCCACGCGGGACCCGCGACTACCAAGGGCCCCGATGCGTCGGTCTCACGTGGCACCGGATCGTCCTGCGAATTCCTCCCGCATGCACAAATGGCGCCACCAGCGGGCGGCGAGGGAGGGAGGGAGGGAGGGGAAATCGCTCGGCCATGTCACCCCTCGCGCCCGTTAAAGCAGCTCCGTCGCCCATGGCCTTCCTCTCCATTTCGAGCTTCCCCCGCGGCTGCCCTCGTCCCGTGCCCCCGAACGATCGGATCTCCGCGCGCTCCAGATTCCGCTCCGACCGGCGAGACCCGCCGGATTCTCGGGCGATCGATCGATCGGCTCCGACGGCGAGGGCCTCTCTCCTCTCTCTCTCTCGTTTCGATCGATCGGGCCAGTTTCCGGTGGGAGATGGCGAATGACGCGCGGCGGGATCGAGAGTGACGCACCGGCTCGTTGCTTCTCTTTCGCCAGGTAAGTTTCCGTCGAGATGATCAGCATCTTCTTCGTTCTGTCGATCGTGTTCTTGTCAGAACCGACGTTCGCGCGGTGTTTCGTGGATCGTGCCAAATGGAAATGTGGCCTTCCGTTGGACGATCACGTTGTTCCTGCTGTTTTTAGCCGTTGGTTTCGAGGTTTTCTGGCGATTTCTTTCTGTTTTTCCGACGTTTACGAGTGAGGATGCGTGTCTGAGGCGCTGTTTGAGTCTGCTCGAGTCGTTTAATGCGTCCTCGAGTTGAGTCGTCCTTCTATGTGACCGATTCGTTCTCGCTCACTTGTGCATGTGCGTGCCGATGGATGATCTAGATGGATCGGATGAGACCGTTGTACGTCAGGCAACAGAGCGGCCCCGGGTCGCCGGGAGGGGCGGCGTCGCCGACTTCGTCGCCGTTCCACAGGCACGTGCGGTCAGGCTCCACGGGGAATGTGAAGAAGGCGCAGACAAAAGCCGCCGCCCAAAGGCTGGCCCAGGTGATGGCGCATCAGCTTGGCGATGACGATGACGACGGGGATGATGAGCTCTCGTATGAATATGCTCCGGTCAGTGGCACTGGAAGCATCGGGCTGGCCGGCGGACGTAGGGCTCGCTCGCCTATGGTATTCACTTGGTTGGACTATTTATGTCAATTGGAATTTGATGTTCGTGGTAGTTTTCCAGCCATACGAGCGCATTTCTTAATTTTCTTTTCAAATGGTACTTAGATCATAAAATTAGTCTTCAAAGAATTCGACCAAGCATATTGAACGAGTCTATCAGAGAAAATGAAGGTGCATTGAATTAGCATAATTTGGACATCAGGCATACTAACTGCAGTAAGTATATTTGTTACCACAAATAGACTGCACCTCATGGTTCCTTTTTTCCTTTTCTGAGTACCATGGAGTCAAACAAGCGCCCCCAGAATACCAAATAGACGGATGTGCTGGCTTGCTTTATCCACATCATATGTTTCGACATCTCTAGTGTTTATGTTGTGTATTTTCAGTGTCATTGCTCACTTTCAACTTTTTGTGATTGGTGTTAGTCAGTTCGTTCCCATCAAGAGCAACTGCATTCAGCACGTTCATCAGCAATTGGGCGACCGTTGCAACCTGTGAACTCTGTCGACCAACCATCATTGGCCCGCATATCGACTCCTACTCGGTCATCTCATTCTGCTGCTCCTGCTGAACAATCTCAACCAAGTCGCACGGTGGTGGTTGGCAGGTCGCCTCAGTCAGCTAACACAGAACAACCATCATTGGCTCGTATATCAACTCCAACTCGATCATTTTATTCTGCTGCTGCCGAACAATCTCAACCTACTCGTTCCGTGGCGGTGGGCAGGTTGCCTCAGTCGGCCAACACAGAACAACCATCATTGGCTCATATATCAACTCCAACTCAATCATTTCATTCTGCTGCTGCCGCCGAACAATCTCATCCTACTCGTTCGGTAGTGGTGGGCAGGTCGTCTCAGTCAGCTAACCCAGAACAACCTCCATCCGCTCGTTCAACATCAGGTGGCCGTTCATATTTAGGAGTTAAAACAGTGCCTATGGTGCCTGCTAGTGTCCCGATATCTCTAAAGCCACCGTCCTCTGCCATTCCGACAGAGACTCCGGTTGAACATCGCAGAGACAAAAGGTATTACTCAAATCCTTACTAGCAAATTCAGCCACTTAGAAAGCTTTGTTACCCCCTTTCTTCCTCATTGATTAGAGATCAAACTCGAGGTCAACACGAGTTTTCTCAAATGTTTTACCGATGCAAAAACTTTTACTTTTTCAGGGTAACCCTGATCAAATATTTTTTCTTTCCTTCTTTCTTTGGCTTTTGTAAGCACAGACATTGCGATGTAAGCAACTGCACATTGGGAAACTGGAAACAACTGCGCTTTGAGATAGTTCACACTGCCAACTGAGAACAATTATTGAAATGTTGACAAAATAATATTGAACTACACGTTGCCCAATTTGCTGTGTTACTGTAATACTGTTGCACTGTCTATGTTTATGCCTTTATTATTTGAAAGATTCTTGTGGTACATTTATTAGTAGGTCTTAGGGACTATTAACAAGATAATTAACAAGATATGTTTGACATAGTTCATAAGTCAAATGGCTGATTTCTTTTAGTTTCATCCAATTAGCAGAATGTCTGTGGATTGGGATAATGTGAGCACAAAAGAGACTAGCAGCCAGCGATCTGCTTCTGCTTTACAAGATGAGGTATGGACGTTTTATGGGTTGCACATAGATCAAAGCAGAACGCAATTGTTTAACCCGTCCGGGCTATACTAGAACATTAATATGCTTGTCTGGTTTGTTTCTCCAGCTTGATATGCTGCAAGAAGAGAATGACAGCTTACTTGAAAAGGTAATTCTGCGTCTTCCTTTTCCCCCTATCGACTTATGTTTTGAGGACCGAGTCAGTTAAGGTAATTTAGAGAGTAAAGTTAAAGGAAATATCACTAGTTATTAGGCATAATTTCAAGATGATGCAGTGCCATCCAGTTCGAAATATTAAATTGGTATTTCTGTTCATGCAGTATTTTTAAGTATAATTTCAATCATCATCAAGTTTTAAGTACTTTAGGACTACCGTAAATATCAATGGGGTTGTAGTTCTATTCTTTATTTATTTCTACTAGCTCCATCTTGATAGTTGATACTTGCTCTTGCCAGCTTCAACTTGCAGAGGAGAGGTGTGATGAAGCAGAGGCTAAAGCTCAGCAGCTTGAAAAGCAGGTCTGATACTTTGTTCACTTTATTGTGTGTATTGTCAATGACCTCTTGTAGATATCTTATGGCATCTCTTTTCTCAGATTTCTTCTCTAGGGGAAGGTGCTACTTTGGAAGCTCGTCTTTTGAGCAGGCAAGCTTGTCATTGTTTTCAGAGTTTGTTTCTTGATGATGCCAAGTTTTATGCTTTCTAACATCTTATTCTTGATAGCTCTTCAGAAAGGAAGCAGCCTTGCGGCAAAGGGAGGTCTGTTTTCTACCTTGCATAGCTTTTCAAGCACTTATATTCAGTACCTTTTCTTTGTTTTAGGGGCACCGCTCCTGAGGATGGATAAAATTGCTTGTTTCCCCATGGATCAATATAGATTTTCCGAGGCATGATTATGCTCCCTAAAGCACAGTGTTTGTGCCGTCTCAGTATTATAGAGAGACTCTTCTCTGTGGGGAAGACACATAAGGACATAAACCCGAATAATGTCAATGCAGAAACGTAAATGAAGCAAGCGAAAGGAGGTTAAGAAGATGGAGAGAAATTCTAGGCCAAGATTACTAAGATAATTGAATCTGCAATTTTACTTGCTTTTTATACCAAGTGTCACTTTGCCATGAAGAAATACAGGCCCGGGGGCAGGGGGTGCAAGAACAAAAAGATCTACTTATGGAACATTAAGAGGAACTCTGCAGATATGTAGGGTAACCCTGTATAGAAAGTTCTAAAAGTTCTTCTGACTCTGCTGTGTATACTCTCCGCCAGATAAACGGAGGAAGAGCAACTGTGGGGAGTTGATCTTAATGGTCAGACATCGGCATTTGTTTACTTAATACTAGAATTAGAAACTACATGCCGATCCTTTGCATGATCAACAACATCCAGAATGTTATGGCTTAGCATGTGGATGAATGAGGATGCAGCACTCGTGAATATTGTTTAGCTCTCAAAATCTTCCAGGATATCATTCTAATCTTGCAAAATATTATCTCAGTAATGAAGCATTTAATTTGTACATGAGGGGGCTTCATATTCTTTTATTTGTCTGCTTTGGAGGGGGATGGGGAGGAACAGAGCTTTCATTAACCAGTATTGAAATTTTTCTAGGCTGCTCTAAGAGTTGCGGGACAAACTCATGGTGGGAAAAAAGAAGAGGTTGCTGCTCTTCAAATTGAAGCTGAGGTATTCTCAACTTCCAATATACATGCTACATTTTAGTTATTTTTAGTTCTTGGAGTAAAGTGATGAACTTGTTGATGTTGTTATGTGCTGAATCTTGAGTAGATAGCAAGGGATGAGGCAACATCTGCATGGGAGAAGCTTCATGAAGTTCGGACAATTACTCAGAGGACCATACTGACCCAAGAAGAAATGGTTGTTAAATTAAGCATTCTACATGTGTTTTACATTGTTCATTCAACTAACATTTCCTTAATTGTCATCTTAGGAGGAGGTGGTCCTAAAGAGATGTTGGCTTGCTCGGTACTGGAGTCTATGTATTCAATACGGTGAAGTCATTTTCGTAACTTGAGAACATACCACTTTTTCCATTATAAATTGGATAATTTGAATTATTTATACTTATTTGTAGGAGAGGTGCAACTACTCATCATTATCAAGTCATGTACTACACTCTGTTAAATGGAATTTCTGGACTCCTTGCATATGTGTGTGTGTGTGTGTGTGTGTGTGTGTGTACATATATATATATATATATATATATATATATATATATATTTTAAACAGCTTCATCCTGCATGGGTGATTGATGAAGCTATGAGTCTATGACACTCTCTGTGAGCATTTCAGAGGCAACCCTGCTAAAAGGGAACACAAATACTACTCATATAACAAAAGAGAGCTTATCAGCCTGACTGTCTCATTCCTTTCATGGACAAGCCACATAGAAACACCAAAATGTGATGCAATGCAAGCATATGAGGAGAGGATACTGCTTTTGCATTCCTCATAGGTGTGCCAAGTACTTTACTATCTATATCGTTGAACCAGGAGCTATCAATATATATTGGTTAGTGCCTACATATGATCGAAGCCATTGCTTCCGTTTTTCTCTTTAGTAGAGAACGTGATCTTTTTATCTGATTAGAGTCCCTTGATGTCCAACAGTGATAGTTTGAGAATAAGTTTGTTATGGACTGTGTATATCCTATGCACATAGAAATACTCTCTGATGATCCTATTAGCGAGTAAAGAAACATTGACATTGGAAAAGTCTGATTGTTTGCTAATGTATGTCCATAACATAATTACAGTTGCCTTAGCATGGCTTTCACAGACTTGCCCTAGAGAGACAGGGCAGAAATTCCTCAGAGCTTCAATGTCTCCTTAAAATCTTATTGCAGGTATTCATGCGGAAATCGCTGAAGCAAAGTATGAACACTGGTCATCCTTTGCCCCTTGTCCTGTGGAGGTTGTACTAGCTGCAGGGCAAAAAGCTAAAGAAGAGAATTCGTATAGTAAACCCTATTGTTTTTTCTCAGTACAATTTCTTTTTACCCCTTACTATACTTAGAAAGTCACATATAATGGATAGACTTCGTTGCTGACATGGTATCGACTTGTGCTTTTAATTGAGCAGTGTACGACGATATGAATGAAAGAGACAGATTTCCACGAGATAAAAACGAGCCCTCTGGAGAGCTGAATATTGAGAGCATGCTTTTAGTTGAGAAAGGTTTGCGGGAACTCGCTTCATTGAAGGTTTCTATTATATCCTCTTCATGTTATCCAATTGTCTTTTAAATGAACAGTGAAGTCTCACATTCAGCCGTTTGGCATGAATTGTTCTATCTGTCAGAACTTTCCTTTATGCATATCCACATGCATATGTTGGAGTATAGTGTCGCTGCAGTTCTGTTGGATAGCTTCACTTAAGGTGAATATGCTAGCTTTGATTAATCAACAAAAATTCAAAGGCGATTCACTTTTTTACTTATGAAGTAGCAAGTGAAAAGTGAATACCTGAGGGTTTTTCGTGGGTTACTGTTGTAATACGGGACACAATTTAAGCTTCAACCATGGTTAGATGATGCTAATGGGATTTTACATGTAGCACCTGAGACAAAGGACACTAAAAGTCCAACCATATTATTTTATGATCTCAAGAAAAGGTGAATGAGTTGGAACTTCTGCTAATGATGTCTGGGCTTGTAAAATGCACATAGAAGTAGTTTTAGGTCCTTACATTAAAAAATAAAGCAGTTTCATTTAATGCATCTTCTATTTGTTTGCATAGAGGTGATGGATAAGGGTGTAGGCCGAGTTCCTTTACAACATTGTTTTGAATTAAGATGGGGATATGCTGTTAGTTATGGACTAAATAGTAATTCACAAGCTAGTTAATGATGACAAAGTGAAATTCTTGTTAAAATTTCTCTTTGGTTCCTCAAAATCACTGTTAAGATTTAAAATAAATGAAAGATATGCAACTACATGTGGACATTTTCTAAGGAAAATGAAGGAAGTATTCTAATATGACAAAAAGAATTGTTGTTAAAAGTTGTAGATTTGTTTCTTGTTTAGTGACTCTAAATGGAAAATCAGTATCCGGAGAAAAGAAGGAAGAGAAAAAGATTTTTCCAACTTTTCAACTAGCTTTTTAGGTTGGTTATTGTGCATGTTGCCCATATTTTATGTCTTGCAATAGGCAATCGATCCTTCATTGGACCTTCCACGAGACTTTGTAGAGTTGTTCCTCAAGGTTCACAAGCAAATAGCAACAAAGCTTCACTGAAAAGTAAAAGTTTGTCCAAGTTCTAATTAAGAGATGATGCTTATCTATGACCTATAACCTCAAGGTAACAGAATTTAAACATTGAAGGGAGTTTCTTTGTTCTTGATAGTCTACAAGTATAATGATCTGTATATCTAGATGACATCTCTATTGTTATTTTTCATCATGGCTGTATGCAAGATACATCTGTTTAGATTTGCTCTTTCATAAGTTTCAAAGGAATGGATTCGCATGTTGATATGTTTCTGTGAGGAGCATGACCTTTCAGATCTGTGGTTTACACTATAATTCATCTAAAATGTAATCCTTCCACTATGCATCGAATCTAATGCCATCCTTTCAAAAGGCAGAGGAAGCAATATTGCTTGCAATGGCACAAAACCGACGTAAAAACATTCTCAAAGCTAGCGATCCAGGTATGAGGTTACAGTTTGATTCCATATTGCTCGTAGACTTTCATGTATTTACCGATGCACTTAGTTCCCAAGTTAATTTGCTTGGAGTCCCAATAAGCTGGGGTCATATTCTTGGACTGAAATCGATCCTTTTGGGCTATGAAAGCAAATTTTTTGTTTCTTCTTGTCCTTCCATGTTGCTAAATGTTTAGGGTGGTTGGCTAATCATATATCTTCTCTTTCACTAATGAGGTGCAGATGACTTGAAGTTGCCAATTGAGGGACAGACAGAAGTATTTGGTAAGCATTGTCTGCTACAAAATATTAATATGATATTGCTTCTCAGCATACTAACAGCCATGTAAATGTGGAAGGATTTTAATTTGTTAGCTTTACCACTATGTGCTTTGTTTCTGAGATTAGATGGATGATAAATATGATAGGTGTCTTGAGTAGAAGTTACAACGCAAGTGAAAGATGGAGCTTTTGTGTTGACTTGAAATGAGCGCTTAAACAACTGAATAATCCAGTGAACATATATCTTCTTCTTCTTCTTCTTTTCTAGTTGTGGTCGAACAAATTCAGCACAACTTTGGGGAATACTTCGCCCAATTCCTGTCCCTCCTTATGGAAAAGCAATTGACCATCTGAAAGTTGGCTAGACCATCTTTTCCTTAGATTGTTTAATATCTTGTTTCAGGATAAATATTTGATCATGATATAGATTAATTCCAGTAGAGAAAAACATAAGGCACAGTACTTTGCAATGATTTGAAAGGCCTCTGGAGTTTCATGCTCACTTGGCGTGAAATTTTGTCCCTATGCTCGATATGTTGTTTCAATCTTAATCCTTAAACTTTTTGGGTGTTAAGTGTTCGCTAAAATTCAAATATTCAAGATCTTCCCCTGAAGTTTTTGTCTACGTCTCTCGCCTTCGCTTTCCTCTATTCCAATAAATTTGTATCCCAATCACAGAAGATTCATTAGCCAACTTCACTTTGTGGGTAATAGGTTGTTTGTCGTTCTTTTTCGCAGGATAAATTTGTTTATGGAATGAACTTCTAACTTTAGGTTTGATGGAATATGCTTGATTGAAATATCAAAAGCATATCAGATGTCTCGTCCATGCAATGGGAATAATTGATAATACCTTTATCCATTATCATCAGTCCCATTTTTCCATATTGAGTTTATCTTCTTTTCCTAACTTCTCTTTGTTTCGGATGATAAGTATTGTTTGTAAGTTCTTGGATATATAGCACTCTCTGACATGTGGGCAGAAATTTCTAAAGAAGCGACTATATACATGCAGAATTGAGCAAAGAGGAATCTGAAGATGTGCTTTTCAAGCAGGTAGGTTTGGCATCGTTTTTGCGGTAAGCTTAGAAGCTAATAGATAAACAGGCGTTCCCTTTCCCATGGATGAAGATAATCGACAGAATTCTTTTCTCTTTCTTCCTTTGACTGTTTGATCGTCCATGACTCTATATTGGAAGAGACAATCGGCATTTCTTGAGGGCCCTCCAAGTGCTTTGCATGTGCATGTCTGCTGATGGAAAGGAATGAACTGTAGGGACCAAATACGCTTGTAGGATGATATGATCATTAATTGTTAGAAATCAATCTTTACTACTTGTTCGAAGAAATGAATAATAGGACTGTAGTTCAAAATAGTGGTCATATGAATGCTCAAACATCATCAAATGAAAATTAGTAAGAAGTTGCCATAACTGGTAAATACATGTTCACCATCCAAACTTTGTACACGAACTTAGAAAGCAAAAGTTAGATCATTTGTCACCATTTTGAGCATCACTATCGGAGTTTAGATACTTTTAACATCGCTTTACCATAGTTGCACTGGCACACTTCTTAGGTGTCTGATCATGCAGTGGGCCTGTGGCAGGCATGGCTGACATACTTCTGGAGACGAGCAAAAAACCATGGGCTGGAGATAGATGTAGCAGATGAGCGCCTGCAATCCCTTATCAACCAAAGCACTCGGTCACCTACTTCGCATGACGCAGTTGATGGTAATTCCTCACTCCCTCCCTCCATAAGAATCCAACCAAAAGAAGGTCAAGGAAAGAAAGAGAGTCTGGTTTTAGCTTAACAAATTCCGTCTTGGCAATTCCTTTTAAAAGGTTTTGCATTAGCTGCTTCTTGCTGTCATAGTCTTGCACAAATGAATTGCCATTGTCTTTGATCCACCTTGAATTTTAAGTTGCATTTTAATATTTCGACAAAAATATCCTTCAGTTTCTTCACAGCTTCGCCTTTTTGCTGCTACGCTGACATTAATCTGTCCATGCTCCAGATGGGAGAATGTCATTCACTAAATTTACAGTCGATGTCGGAGAATTGTCTTGTGGATGAGTGTTTTGTTTCGATTTCTACTAGCCCTCATCAACAAGCTGTGAAATAGAAACCGATGCCTATGTAGTTCTGGGTCGGGCTAGCTTTTACCGTTCAGGGTACTGATGAAACAGTATCAGTTGCACATATGAAGTTGTGTGAGACTTATGTAACTGTTGTGCTGGACAAGATTTGCTTGCTCTCTCATTTCTTCATGTTCTACACTGATTCATTCACATTTTCCTTTAATATTCAGCTGAGCGAGGTCTGATTGAGCTAAGGAAGCTCGGCATCGAGGACCAGCTGTGGGAAGATTCTCGCAAAGGATTTGCACAAGACAACGCCAATGTCAGAGCTGAAAATGTCTTCTGACATTCTAGTTCCGACGTTTCTCTCTTCTACTCACATCCCCCTTCAAAGATATCAAGGAGAGCCATCGATCAAACCATCGATTCTCGAGAAAGAGTCCAGATCTCCTTCATTTTCCTTGTGTAGATTCACATTATGTATATCCCAGACAATTCCAAGTAAGCTTATCATAAGTTTATTGAACAACACAAGATGTTACACAAGATGCTAGACGCATTATGTTTGTGCCCTCTTATTGTGTGAGACGCGCTATTTTGGGACATTTAACCTTGTTATGTAATCACGGCTTATCAAAGCTAGAGACGTCCATTCCCCTTCTTCTTCATCAATTTCCCCCCGTCCTGTTTTACCATCATGTCCGAGTCGGAATTTTCAGTCCCGCTATCACAGAAACTGGAAGTTCCCAACCAGCTATAGATTCGCATTCGGCCCCTTTCGGAAGCGGAAAAATCACAATATAGCCCCCGAAACCCATTCAACGGCCCAGATCTGTTCCGCGTCGATCCAACGGTGAAGGAAGAATTACGAGGGTACCATACTAGCTATACGCGGGCTTTTCGAAACTTGGGCCAATCCGGTTTTTCACCGGACAAGAAAATTTTTTTTTTGCCCGGGCAGATAATGACGCGACAAGTGAACTTGCCCGGTTCGGTGGGAGAAAACTCTAGAAGCTCGTGCCACTCTCTCTCCGCTCTCAGAAAATACTCTCTCTCTCTCTCTCGCCCCGCTCTCACATTCATCGCCTCTGTCTCTCCGCCTGCGTACACCGCGACAAGCTCTCTCTGTCTATCCGAAGGGGTGCCCTGAGGTAGGTTGAATCTCTCCTCTTCTCGACGTCCAAACTCCGCTCAAAAATTTCTCTGTTCGTGATACCGGACTAGTACGACTGGCACCTGCGCACGAGTTGCTTCCTGTTCCTGTTCTGCCGTTTTCACTTGATCGGAATCGCCTCGATCGGAGATCGAGCTGCTGGTTTCCCCGCCGGAGCTGAGGTTACCGATGGGAGCCTGGTTGTCAATCGATCGATCGATCGATCGATCGAGAGAGAGAGAGAGTTACGTGTGCAGAAGATCGTCTTTACCTGTTAGCTGAGCCAGTGCTTGATTTTATGTAGCTTTCGCTGTCCGACTCTCTTTTACGGCTCTTCAGTATTTTTCGAAACCAATGCAGTCGCAGTAAGTGATTTAAGTTACTTGCATTCGATGTGTTTCGTTTACTGTATCAATTGCGTCGGTCAATTTTCGAAGCGTGGCTTGCCAGACGCCTGCTGCGGTGTCGGTCACGATGCGTCGAACTTCAGTAGATGACTATAGCGAGAGTATCGAAAGTAACGCTGATGCCGACTGCAGATTCTGTTTCTCGTTCCTCGCCTTTTGGCCGTGTTTATGCAGAGTCTGGTCGCGGCGGATCGAAAATTATCTTTGATTTGATGCGGTTATGTCAATCTCTTTCCGATGTTATGGTGTTGCTGTGATGTGATTAATGATCCGAAGCGCTATTGGTTTTTAGATCACAAAGAAAAAGAATGGTGAAGGCCGTTGCTGTTCTCGGAAGTAGCGAAGGTGTCACCGGCACTATCTACTTCACCCAAGAAGGAGATGGTAAGCTTACCGCGTGATGTGCTGAATGGTCTTGGTCCTTGCTTCTTCGTGTGGTTAATCATAATCGTCTAGTTTTGTCTGTTGCGATGATGTGCAGCCCCAACCACGGTGACCGGAAGCCTTTCTGGCCTCAAGCCTGGGATTCATGGTTTCCATGTTCATGCTCTTGGGGACACAACGAATGGTTGCATGTCAACCGGTACTGATTGGAAGAAAACTCTCATGTTGATTTTCGATTATTTACGTATTCCTGATGTTTGTACACGTGTTTGACGTTCTTTTTCTCATACGTAGCGCAAGATACAGGATGCATTCTAACTATGATCCGCTGTGATTACTTTGTTTCAGGACCACATTTCAATCCTGCTTGTAAGGAGCATGGTGCCCCTGAAGATGAGAATCGTCATGCTGGTGATCTGGGAAATGTGACTGTTGGTGATGACGGTAATGTCTGTTATTGTCTAATTACTCCATTGGTTGTGGCAGTAATTGTTGCAGCACGAGTGGTTTCATGGATTGTTTTTCATGACGTCCCTACATTGTATCAGTATTGGCTCTTAATTGGTTTATTATTGATACATGTCTTGCGTGTCGTCAACAGGCTTTTGGAAATCAGGATTGACCTATATCTGATTACTGTTTTAGTTTGTGCTGCTATGTGAGGGGTTGAAATATTTTTGCTTTCTTTTCCAGGTACTGCTACTTTCACCATTATTGACAAGCAGGTCTGTTTTTGCCCCTGAATCATTTCCTTTTCTCCCTTCTCTGTTTTCATCTGCTTATTCTCTTAAATTTAGCGCATCTGGCTAGAGTGCTGGATAATGTCCTAATAGACATGTCTACCTTTTCAGATTCCTCTCACTGGACCTAATTCAATTGTTGGAAGGGCTGTGGTTGTCCATGCAGATCCTGATGATCTTGGCAAGGGTAATTTTCGAAATTTTCTCTGCAAAAACTTTATGCTGACTGGATAATCTGCTTACATGATAAATACGACCTTTCTGTGTACTAGTCTTTATGTGTGTTATCTAATCTGGTTATTTGATTGAAAGCCTTATAGGAGATCTAAGTGGAATCTTGAGGAAGTTAAGTAGAGGATTATTTTGTGTTTGTGGCAAACTGATTGGTTGTTGATTTACATAGCAATTTTTATTTGTTTCTATTGTGGTCAGCTCGAACTTCTGCTTGTTTTATTGATATCTCGAGCTGAAATTTTAAGCAGGTGGTGATTTCAAAAGTGGAACTATAGAACAATTGACTGTTGTGTTTGATGCTTCGATGATCTTTGTTTTGTTTTTGCAGGTGGACATGAGCTTAGCAAAACAACTGGAAATGCTGGTGGCAGAGTTGCTTGCGGTGAGTAGATTTTTTTGATCATCTGACACTAATAAGTGTTGATGCATGTAATGCGGATAAGTGTCCCTGTTTCTCCATCGAAAGGCTTTTTCTGTACTACCGGGATGATTAGTGTATGTACTTAAGGCGTGTGCTTAGTTAACCCTTCTCTCCTCTCTCTCTCTCTCTCTCTCTCTCTCTCGGGTACATGATTCTGTGTGATGTACAGTATGTTTTCGAGGAGGCACGCTCTATAAGTTAGTTGATGTGTTGAATGGAGTGAACTGATGTACTTCTATGGTAGCCATTTGATCAGTCCCTATAATGTATTTCCTAACCAACTCATAAGATAAGTATTCTTATGTGGTTTATTTCTCTCACGTGCAGGTATCATTGGTCTTCAGGGATGAGCTGCCTCAATCGACCACATAAGTACCTAACGCATGCTACGCATAAGGAGCCTCTTGGGGGTCGGAATCTCGAGTAAAAGCATATTTTCAGTGTCTGTTTTTGGTTAAAACTCTTTCAGATGATGGTGCTTTTTGGTATTGGCTGTCATCTCCCATACTGAGAACACATGGGGGCTGTTAACTATGATGTCACCTGGATTTGGATTTATCTACGTTTCGGTCATCTGCCATTTTAGCATGGCTTCTGTGGTTAATTTTTCGTCTCTAGCTCTTCTGCATTATGTGCTGATGGCTTGACTGTTGATGCTCTATAAGGCCAGGCACATATTCACTTGATTTGTTCTGTAGGAAACCGAAAAGGAGCTCTCTCATTCGGTGCTCTAACGCCATGAGCTGACGAGAGCCAAGCTCCCAGTCTCAGCAACGAGGCGAGTTTCCATTTATGCCAGGCATGGGTGCATAAATGCCGACACATACATTCAAATATTATCTTTTCATAATTTTTAAAATCTAAATAATAACTTGAATTATATTTGAGAAAGCCAAAAAATAAAAAAAACTCTTTTAACTTCCAAAGAGTAAACAAACTCACTCATGGAAACAAGTATATTGAGTCGAGGACTACTCTGCAATGGTTACACTTGACCTGAAAAATAAGTGCCGAGGCACAATTTTTGCAGTCATGTCAACATCGGGGGTCCATGAAAAGATGGACCAATGAAAGGTGATTGGACCGATGAAAGTAGATCAAAAAAGGGAAAAGGAATTATTTTTAATCTTTTTTCTTTATGGGACAAAAGAGAATTCACAATATAATAAGTAATGCTCTTAAAAATAATTAATTTATAAAAATATTAATTAAAAAAAAGGCAGAGAAAAGGACCAAAAACAAAGTTGTCGAGAAAATCCTCCATGAAGATTGTATAGCAATGACAGCCGATATTATGACCGTGAGAAATCAACACTTTACAGTGCTCGATTTTGTAGTTACAGCAGCATAAGATTAATTGGTCGAGAACCTGGTCAAGCGATTCCCTCCCAAAAAAATAAATATAGATTCCATTTTCATCGAGAACCTGGTCAAGTGATTCCCCCCAAAAAAAATAAAATAAAAATTCCATTTTCATCAAGAACCTGATCAAGTGATTCCCTAAAAATAAAATAAAATAAAGATCTCATTTTCACTAATGCCCTCGACATGCCTGACCCGGAATGGAAGGGTAAGATGGTAAATGGCATTAGCAGACAATAACTACGGCGGGCCAATCGGGTAGGATTTCACACTCACTTATCCACCGTATTTCGTTCATGTAAACTTGAATTAACTTTCTTTTGTTCTTGTGTTATTAAGAATAGGTTTGTATTTAGCTCACCGAAACCCCGACCCACGAACATCCTTGGCTATGCCTCTCTTCCGTTTCTTGGGAAAGATTTATTTACAAATGTAGGCACTTCTCGTGCTTCCTTGGTAGATATGTGCAATTCATGCAATTCTATCCACGTTGTTCACGCTATCCATTCCAATTTTTAGATGTCCCTCGATGTACATCATTTGACAATTCCGAAGCTACGAAGATGGCGCGAAATAAAGCATATCATTCGGGATCCTACGGCTCCATTTCCGTTATTTGACTATTCCGATTAAGCCATACTTCGGAATCAATTTTCGTCAAACCCACGGCTCCGTAATGTCCTTATAAACCATTTCCATATAAATCTAAAGCCCAATAGCTCCTCAATCGAACCTCGCAATCCAACTGTCGCACAACTCCAAATTTAAGACCTAAATTCGAAAATTACTCATATCAGACAAAAATAATAGGCTTGGATACTTACTAGGCGTTACAATTCGAAACTTGATTCGGCTTGTCGAGATGTCTGGATTGGTTACGCGTGCAAAGAATTTCTCTTTGCCACCCCCCACCCCTAATGTAAGATGGCTTGGGCTTGGGCTTTTAGGGAGTGGGCTGGGTTTTACAAATATCTATGTGCTGGGCTCATATATTACACACAATCTCCGCGGTAGCCCCTTCCTTCAATCCAGGGACAAATTCGCGAAGAACATGCCGTTATGAACACACCACAGGGGGATCATGTGCCTCGAAAAGCATTTCAGTACCAGCCTAATGAAGGGAAATGACACAAACACAAACGGTTTAGAAACTTTCAATGTAATTATGCTTTCGTGATAAGTTTCACTGCTTTCAATGTAATTATCTCGAGAAAAAGTTAGTCCCATGATTTGGACCCAAGCGCAGTGAATTCATCATGCCAACTCGTGACTGATGGAGACAACTACGATCTTGTGCTCGTGTCCAGGTTCGATGAAGGGGGCCGAACCGAGGGTGGAGCTATTGAGGGCGGGGCAGCTGCGGCGCCAGCGACATGGGAGGACGGCTATCGCGAAATGCGGACGCGCGCGCGGGCATGGGCGGGCATGGCCCACGAGGCCCCGGGCGTCGAGTCGAATCCGCTCCGACCCCCATGACGTCGTGCAATTGCGACTGGGGGTTTTATTCTAAAGGGACGTGGCGAGTAATGATGAGATGGCGTATCAATTTGATGCACATTTTCTTTCATCATCGAATTCTAGCGTTTGCAAACGCTCGTTTCCCCCTCGGTTAGTATTAAATCGGATAGACGTGTGCAAGCAGGGGTGGCGACCCCAACCGGCCGCGATCCGGCATGTTTCATTTCAATTTTTCGGCAATTAACGGCACAAATGATAACCATTCTGCTCTAGAAATTAATTTTTGGCCAGAAATCAATTTTTCTATTTCTATTCCATGGATAAATTTGTTTGTTAAAATATCCGTTTGATAATGACACGAAATTTCTTCCTTCCTAGTGGCTAGCGGGCAGTGGCGAGAGGGGGTCGATGGTGGGAGGTGGCTGATGTTGGGTGACAGCGGAGGACTACAGATGGCAATCATCAGCGAAGGATGGTGGCGGGAGTGGGTTGGTGTCCGGTGGCGGCGAATGACGATGGGTGGCGGCGAATGACGATGGGTGGCGGCGGCCAGTGGAGGACGGTGGCAGGAGGCGGCCAGTGGAGGACGGTGGCGGGAGGCGGGTGGCGGCCGACGATGGGAGATGGCCGGCATCGCGCAACAGCATAAGACTACATATGGTAGCCGACGACGGAGGACGGTGGTAGGAGTTGGTCAGCGGGCAGTGGCCGACGGTGGGAGGCAACCGGCGATGGCTGATGGCGGTCGGTGCTGGGCAGCGGCGGAGGACGAGAGGAGGCGACCGGCAAAGGACGAGAGATGGTGGCTGGTGCGCGGTGGTGAATGGCAGTGGACAGCAACGGCCAATGGTTAGAGGTGAACAGCGTCGAGCGGTGGCAAAGGACGGCAGATGGCAGGCGGTGGTGGATGGCCTCTGGTGGGTGATGGCGAACGGCGTTGGGAGGCAGTGGGATGCGGTCGGCGGCAAACGGCAACGGACGGCGGTGGTGGGAGGCGGGCGGCGACGGCAGGCGACCGACGGCAATGGCGGGCGGTGGGTGGGCAGTTGGCTAGTAACGAGGACGAGCGATGAGAAGAGTTTTTATTTCTTATTTTTGCTTCAAAAATAGAAAAGTACATTTTTTTTACTTCTAATTTCCGTTCCAAACCCATATTTGGAATAGAAATTTGCTCCAGAAATAAAAAATTAAATTTTGCGTTGCCAAACGGATTTCTGTTCCAAACCTATTTTCAATATCAGAAAAATAGAAAAATAAAAAAAACATAATGATTATCATTCGTGCCGAGAGTGGCGACCGCAACCGGGCCTCGATCCGGCGCGTTCCATTTCAATTCCTCGGCGATTAATTCGGAGGAGCCCAGAAAACGTTCCCTTTTTTTAAGAAAACCCAGAGGACACGTAGAAATCGGACACGGGTCCCGTCAGTCTAATTCTTTGCTTGCTGATCTTCCCTTCTTTCCCATTTCTTTTATCATGAAGTAAAACCGGTCTTCTTATGCACATCCTTTGACCTCAAACCCTGTCCCATAGTTCAGTGGACTGTCTTCACAGAGAGAGAGAGAGAGAGAGAGAGAGAAAGGGAGACCAGTTACACCTACACTTCTAATGAATCCTGAAGAGAAGCTGTCACCTAATTCTGCTGATGCCTGGTCAGAAGGCTCTCTTGTCACCCAACTTTCAAACTTTCAGAGCTGCTGCTACCTTTCTTCATGCAGATTCCCCGAGGAGGAATTAAAATAGGTAAAAAGAAATCAATTGTTGCGCAAATACACTCGACATTAAATGACTGTGTGGGCGTCCCATTTAAGTATATGTGCAACTATATAAGCTGTTAGACACAAGCCTTTCACTCACTTTTCCTTGCATAGTATAGACAACCCTGAGCAGCTGAACCAGACTCGAGGCGCTCCTAGCTTTGATCTCCAGCAATGGGCAGCCTTCCGGTACGTTTTCTTTCCTCTCGTTTTTCGGTTCCAGACCGTTCCATCTGGCGGCCGAATGCGCTGGTTTCTCGGGTTCGTTTTCCCGATTCTAATCCCGGGTCTTGTTGCTTTTTATGTTGGGTGTGTGCGGGCGTGTTCTTTTTTTGGCGGGTGATGTCGGTACAGTTCACTACTTCGGATCTCCAAACGAGCACGAGCGGGGTCCTGAGCAGCCCGACGCTGCTGTGCACGCCGCTGATGGGCACCACGGTCAACCAGATGCTGATCGAGATGAGGAAGGCCAAGGAGATTGGGGCCGACCTCGTCGAGATCCGCCTCGACTGCCTGAGGAACTTCAGTCCTCTCCAGGACCTCGAGATCCTCATCAAGCAGTCCCCTCTTCCCACTCTTGTCACCTACAGGTGATTCCTGAAAACTCTTGAATTTCTTGAAACTTATCATGTTTTCTCGACGCTAGGCAAGGACTCTTAAGTACAGCAGTAAGACCGCATCCGCATCTTCTCTTCACTGTAGTCCTCTAGGATCAGTGCAAATTCTCTGCAGAAGGAAGCTAGAGTGCATCTGTTAGTTAGATGGAGCGAGGGAGATAAGCAGTTGGTTGTTCAAAATAGCATTTACGGTATGCCAGTAAACTAATCCTGGAAGCGCAATTGTATCCTAGGATTGGTCTTACTCCTAAAAGAGAGTCGTTGGAATGGTAGCTCAAATTTAAATAGCAGACTTGGTCAATTGGAACTCATGTGGACCTACTTGTGTGACTCCTTAGAATGAGCCAATCTCTTGAGCGCCCTTCCCTGGCTCATTTAGGCCCTGTTGCATACTAGCAATTCATGACTCTGTTCAATCTTGTTCCTTAGGGCACTTGCTGATTCTGAAAATTAAACCCTCTCTAAAACTGCAGTTTGAATTGAAAAACAAAACCAAATCATTGATACGATAATACGATATGTCAGTTTTTAGACTACTTCCGCTCGAGATAGACTCGTTTGTAAAAGTTTCCCTTTTTACGACATTGAGCGTGTTAATGACTTGCTTATTAGCAAACTCTGTTGCATGAGCTTCTCCTTCATGTGTCTGCTTTGGGGTACATTACAGGCCGGTCTGGGAAGGTGGTCAGTACGAAGGCGATGAAGGCAAGAGACAAGATGCTCTTCGGTTGGCAATGCAGCTCGGAGCTCATTACATCGACGTTGAACTCGAGGTAATTACCATCCAACTACTCTCCCCTGGAATAACTCGAGTCATTGCCATATTGTAGATGATGCACTCTGGGAAAGTTTACTTACCTTAACATCTTCAAAGAAGTACGTAAACTGACAATATGGTAAATACTCCTTGTGCAGGTTGCTCACGACTTCAACAATTCCATCCATGGAAAGAAGCCCGACAACTTTAAGGTCATCGTGTCTTCACACAACTTTCACAACACTCCGTCGGCTGAGGCCATTGGCAATCTCGTGGCGAGAATCCAAGCTACCGGTGCTGATATAGCCAAAATTGCAACGACAGCACTAGACATTACAGATTGTGCACGGATTTTCCAGATAACCGTCCATTCTCAAGTAAGAAACATTCCCTCCTCTTACTCCAGGATTGATTTACCGATGTTGCTTCTCTTCTAATGAGTAATTGCTCTTTTGCAGATTCCAATAATCGGAATCGTTATGGGTGAGAGGGGTTTGATTTCAAGAATACTAAGCCCCAAATTCGGTGGATATCTCAGTTATGGTGCGCTTGAGGCCGGTGCCATATCCGCTCCAGGGCAACCAACAGCTAAGGACTTGCTGGACTTGTACAACTTTAGGCTCATCAGGCCCGATACCAAGGTGTACGGTATCATTGGCAAGCCAGTCGGTCACAGCAAGAGTCCTCTCCTGTTCAATGCCGCATTCAAGTCGGTTGGCCTCAATGCAGTCTACTTGCATTTTCTGGTAGATGATGTCGAGAAGTTCTTCAAGACCTATTCAGCTGTGGACTTTGCTTCTGGATGCAGGTACGAAACTCAATCACTATGATCAAAAGCTTTGGAGCTCTATTCGAGGAACAAATTTGACTTCTTAGGTTTAACTAGTATTGATCAAGAATCCATAACTGCTTTGTTCGTTATACAGCTGCACAATTCCTCACAAGGAGGTTGCACTCAAGTGCATGGACGAGATTGACCCGATCGCAAAGGTACCTCAAAATCTTTGAGAAACATTCGCAGAATTAATCTGTGACAAATTGCATTACTAATTCCGCTGTCAATTTTCCTCAGAAAATTGGGGCTATCAACAACATTGTGAGAAGGCCTGATGGGACATTGACTGCTTTCAACACTGATTACATTGGTGCCATTGATGCTATCGAGGATGGTTTGAGAGGTTCGTTATCTTTTCTACATGCAAATGCAATCTTTAATCAATTTTAAGATGGTGCGTTGACATCGTGCTTCCATTAATGCAGAGTTAAATGGGGTGAGTCCAGGAGGCTCGCCATTAGCTGGTAAACTGTTCGTTGTCCTTGGAGCTGGTGGTGCGGGCAAGTCACTTGCTTATGGAGCTGCACAGAAGGGAGCTCGAGTTGTCGTGGCCAATCGGACATTCGGTAACAAACCTTCACTGTTCTTTCACTGTCCAAAACAGAGAGAACTCGAGAATATGGACTTCGTAGTGACTTGTAGGACTAGGAGCTTTTCAGTTCATGTAGGAATTGATGATACGAGGAGAAATATAGGAGTTTCTATTTTCGATAGACAGCTAGTGAGGCATGGTCTATCAATTGTGATGATAAATTCACCGTTTCCATCATCAGCTAAAATTGTTCAGATAATGGAACATGATCGTTTCTACAATGACCATCTGAATTTACACGTCAATCAATTTGTCTCTATAAAGCAACTATATAACGGCTCCTAACGAACGATAATGCACGTTCTTTGTACTGCAGAGCGGGCCAAAGAGCTTGCCGAAAAGGTTGGAGGACAAGCTATGACTCTTGCTGAGGTCGAGAACTTCCACCCTGAAGAAGGCATGGTTCTTGCAAACACCACATCTGTCGGCATGAAGCCTAAGATTGATGAGACGCCCATGGCCAAGGTTTGCTTTTCGCTTCCTCTCTCTCTCTCTCTATTTGCGAGGATTGACTTTTACAAGGCAAATTGAATCAACTTCTAAATTTTGCAACTACAGGCACTAGAAGGGTACATGAATTAACAGGACTAATCAGACTACTAACTGTAACAAAATTTACTGTGGTGGAAATAATAGAAGTGCATGAAGCGGCTGTCTGGACATTGATGCATTGCGATTATTTTTTCCTTGCAGCACGCTTTGAAACATTATTGCCTGGTGTTCGATGCCATTTACACACCAAAGGACACCAGACTCTTACGCGAAGCGAGAGAGACCGGAGCTGTTATCGTGTATGGAACGGAAATGTTGATCCGTCAAGGCTTCGAGCAATATAAGAATTTCACCGGTTTGCCTGGTAAGATAATACACACCAAGCTCTTACACCTCAGCTTATTGTCATCTATTCATAATCCTAAATTCTAAGCAACTCGTTTTCATTGTCCTATTTCAGCCCCGGAGGAATTGTTTAGGACACTCATGGAGAAACACGCGTAGAAGGACGGCGTCCATCCAAGGAATTTCCGATATTTGGCTGAACTGAACATCCCGGACTGGAAAAATCATCTCTCTCTGTTAAGGCCTCGGCTTCGAATTTTTGCATATTCCGATAAGCTGTTTTGAGTACTGTGTACGAATTCATAATTAGCCAATGAAGGTGTTACTAATAATTTCCGCGAAAATTTCTGCTCAGCCATTACATTGTAGCCATGAATCTGAATTTTGAAATATCCGTATTTCTGTCCTTCGTATGTCGTGCCTTTGTTTACTTAAAGTCAGCTTGCCATGCCGACATACGTCGTTCCATCAGATCACCGAAGATCCATAAAGAAATCTTCTTAGAGCACATCATTTTGTACGGTTTCCATTACTTAACCATTAACTGCTGCACACCATTGATTAAATGTATCCTTAGTAACAACAGTTATAGATAATTAGGATGATTCTCTGGCAGAGAGAGAGGCTTCCATAGATGGAGTCACAAGAGGACTCTTGGGCACTTCCCAACCATGATGTCAATGCTATAACTGGAGATGAAGAGGGAGTCCTGTATATCAGCAGAATGAGCATTAGATTCCACATTCTTAACATCGTGGAAGATTGGTGCATCTGTACTAGAGGTTGGTGACCCCTCGTCCACAATCTCACCATCAAGGCTTTGAACAGCCTGGTCATCTTCGAGGACTGATCTGCTTGAATCCTGTTGGGATGTGGAGATCTTGATTTCAGCATTATTATCGGCCATATAATTTGCAAGGATTAGGTGTTTCCTCAGAACTGTGAAATTGTCTGGGCTTGAGGGAAGCTTCCCATACTTATGGAGGTTTTAGCTGATTGCTCCTGATCATGAGGCAAGCTAGAAAATGTATCGTGCGAGCTACCGGTATCATCACCATCATTCAAGTGCTTCTCTTTGGTCTTAAATGAGAGCTCTTTTGCCATCTTCACTGCATATGCAGCTCGAACTCAAGAAAAGTAAAGGTCGACACCGCTCTCGAGAAACTCTGCTCGTCTATAAACAGCAGAAAATGGAGGACACATATTTGCAAGGTCCATGAATCTCAGAACCGAAGTCGCAGCAGCAGGAGCTGATGCTTCCCCACCCACACGCAGCACATGTCTTGTGCATATAAGAGCTTCAACTTGAAGCTCTCCAGCCATGTCAGCATTTCCCTCAAAAAGTTCTGCCGCAAGGCCAACAGCAAACTCTGAGAGGTTGCCAGTTTGATGGGCAAGCATTGATTGCATACTCAACCTATCAAATGTTGACTTGACCATAGCAATAACAGATTCCAAGACTACCACATATTTCAACTCCGCAAAACTTTCCATCACTAGGTATAAGAGCATGAAAGTCCAGCATACGAACTTCTGATAATCTCGGATGAACATGCTTTCGAAACATGAGACAGAACAAAATATAATATATGTCTGGCGACTCATAGAAACTTGGAAGCAACAGGCCCAAACCATGATAGCCTCCACTTGTACTGAACTCAAGGTGCAAATGTGGGAGAAGAAGCGAGACACACACCTAGAAGAGTCATAACCCACCTCATACTTGATGGATGAACAGCTTCATCTAGGAAGTGTGCTGTCAATTTAGAGGAAACAGTCTTAAGCCATTGTTCCAGCAATTCTTCTGAATTTATAGTCACCTGTGAAGCAATAAGCATCTCAAGCAGCATATTCCTAACAATGACATGCTTCCCCATCGACTCTCGCACGATGTGATGCCATGGTGTCAATTCAGGAGGATCAAACGTCATAATCACTAATCTAACCACATATATGCTTCACTTCAGATGACAGAAAATTGAAAATAACAGAAGCATGCGGACGCCAAAAGCCTCGACGGATGTCATTTTCACATCTAAGCCGATCTCACTCTAACGAAAGTTATTTCTCAGTAAAAGCTGAACTGTCAGTGATCGTTCCTATTTTTTATCGAACTTGTCATGCACACTGAAAACATCTTTCCTTCCAAAGAGAATTGTTTAGCCACACTCTGAATAAAAAACGTATGGAGGACTACAGGGACGTTTTGTTTGCATTACAATGATGTAGATAACCCCCAATGCCCATAAGTTGCAGTTTGGTCACCCTTGTTTTATTACTAGCAAATAGCAATCATAGATTAAAAAAACAAGCGAAAATGAATGGAGATGCGGGGTATCGAACCCCGTACCTCTCGCATGCAAAGCGAGCGCTCTACCGTTTGAGCTACATCCCCAAGTGGAGACCCCACTCTTCTTAGAATCCCATAATTTCTCGAAGTCTTTGCGGCAGAATCTAATGCAGCGATTCCAATGACGTTGACTGAAACGACACGTGCATGGAAGAACAATCGTAAGATCTTGGAAATCTGGTTGCGCCCGCCGTTCAGCAGCTTCCGCTCGGCCGTCGGATAACCGAACGGACGGTGCAGTTCCGCATCTGGCTTTCTTGACAGAGAAGTACCGGTCTCGAACGTTCGGCTCATCAACAAGACCACCGAAAAGGCATAGTTTTCGGACAGTGCTTACGACATTCGGGTTCGCATGTGTCCCCCAAAACATTAGATGCAGTCGATATATCGTGCGTCGTTGTGTTGTCCGATGATTACTTACGAGAGGGAGCTTCACCTATGAATAACATCACAAGCCTTATCTCGGCAATGGTTTGCGAAAAAGAAAAGAACCCTCTTTGAAATTAGTTGGTAGAGACATTTGAAGCAGGCAAGAATCGATGTTGCCACTATAGGTGAGCGGTTCCCGGTCCGGTTCGGTCCAACCCAAGAACCAGGAACCAGACTGGAAAGACCGGTTCCCAATTTCTCGGATCAAGGACTGGACCGGCTAGTTTTGGGATCGTGGACCGGACCTGACTGGATTGGTCCGCTCCGGTTCGGTTCCAATGGAATCATTATTAAATATTATTTGTGAACCGAAAACCGATTGTTCCGTTCTTTCCTTTGTAGTTTTGATTTGATCCTATAAGACCATAGAAAAAATTGGAAAAACATATATAATATATGAAAAAATTGAACAATCTGTTTCAATGGGATCAATATTAAATATTTTTCATATATATATTAAATATTATATATATGAAAAAATTAGAAAAATATATATTTATCGGTTTGGTTGGTCCGGTCCGATCCGGTTCCCACCCTAGAACAGGGAATCGGACCGCTCCAAAATCGGTTCCACTTTTAGAAATCAGGAACCGGACCAAACCAGTAAGTCCGGTTCCGATTTGGGTGATCCATCTTGCTCAACTCCTAGTTGCCACTTTTTCTTCACGTTTTAAGGAGCTTTAGGTCTGTGCCCCTGATCACTTTTCGTTACTATCGAGAGAGACGATATGATCAATCATGAAGAGCATTTAAATAATTCGTGGCTCTCAACCTCGACCAGTGAGGGCTGCAAGGCCCTTGCCCAATGGCCGGCGAGCCTTGTCGGATGTAGAAGGAAAAAAAAAAGAAATAAAATAAAATAAAAAATTATTTAAAAAATCAGAAAATTTAAAAAGAAATTAAAAAATTGGCTTGTATTGTTTTTCCATATTATAATATATAAAAAATAAAAAAGAAAGAAAGACAAAGAAAGGAACAATATAAAAAATTCAGATTTCTTTTAAAAAAATTATAAAAACTGTCAACAAGATTTGTATTGCACAGTAGTGTTTTAGTAATATAATTTTTTTTTAAAAAAATCATAAGAAACAAGTTTACTTAGATTGGATTAAACACGAAAATGTTTGAGTAATATGAGTCGAGTCGGATACATGACTAGAAATTTGCATTACGAATAAATGGGACATAAATAGATTAATGGATCAATTTTTATCGGACTATTTATGACCCGACCCAATCCGTTTGATGGATTCTAACCTAGGACTAACCCACGTAACACATACCCATGATTATGAATGGATTAGGAAAAGATCTGCGAGGAATTTGAAACTCAAGAAACCTCCATAACTGAAACACAGACAAACCAAACGTTTGTACACCTGTAGGTCATGGTGGTCCAGTTTCTCACAAGAGGAGGACAAGAGATTCTTGCACGGTTGGGGACGATGAACTCGAGATCAGCTCGGACACTCTCTCAAAGCCCCAACCTACCTCTAGAGAGAGAGAGAGAGAGAGATAGAGAGAGAGAGAGAGAGAGAGAGAGAGTTTGGTGAAGAGGTTGCTGACACCTACCTGAGACCGAGTCAACCAGACAGACAAGGAAGAAGGAAGAGGAGGTCACTTTACCTAAACAATTAGACAGATGAGATAAGACAGGATCGAAGGAGAGTTTGATGTTCAAGTGCTTGGTGGTCCTTCTTTCGACGTTATACCTAACCCCCCACCGCCATGAATTGCCGATTTCATTGAATCCAAGAAAGTATAGAAAACAATAAATGAATGAATGAAGATATGCCAACTTGAGATTTCTACAAATTTAGCTTTCAAGTATATATGAAAGCGCGGATCAAACACAGGTACTCCTGTTTTTTCGTATACACACCTCTCTCTGATCTCCCCTAACGAATGGTCGATAGAATTCGGTCCTTTCGCATAATTGACAATCATTAGGCGCTCCGAAAAAATACCATCCCAGAACATAACCGCGACGTGTCATCAGAAGTATTTAATCGCGTCTCGAGAGAAAGAATTCCTTTTAAATGGTCCGAAGGAAAATTTAAATAGTATTGGGAATGATGTGCAGAAGGTTCGCTTTCAAGAACGATACGTCGTGTAAAACGACTCGGTTGCTCTGATATTTGTTATCTCGAGAATTTAATGAGGGAAAAAGATACCGACGAGTTTGAGATGTAGGAGCTTGTGTTTCGACTCGTCTCGTGGCTTACAGAGTCACAGTGACGATGAGACTTGCGGGTCCGTCCCATCCGACGACGCATCCTCCTAGCTAATCCTCCCACCTAACCACTGGTGCACCGGAGACGCGGACTGGTCTTTGGAGAGATGTTCTCTTGGAATAGGCTTGCCCATCGTCATGAAGGCAAATCACTTGGGAGTAAACTCTTTTTTTAATTGCGCAGCCACCTTCATAATAAAGGTGATCGTTTTTAGAATGGATCGATAATCAAACTAGAAGGGTCAATTCCTAGTTTGTGAAATCAGGAATCGGCCCACCTGACTTGGAACCAAACCGGACCAAACCGATCGGTCTGGTTCTTGCGTGGGTCTAGGAATTGATAGTGGTATCTTTCTTTTCTTCTTTAACTCTTATTTCTTGCAAGACTGCACGTGTTATTGCATAGTCTAAACTCTCATTCTTTAGTGTTTTGAATCTTTAATTAACGAAAATCTCGATGGAAGGAGGCTAAAAGTGTGATGAAATATGATCAAGTATCATTAATTTGCTAATAAAAGAAGTATCGGTCCGGTTCGTGTGTTTCGGTCCATACTTGAAATCAGGAACCAGATCGACACACACCGGTACCAAATTTTAAGAACCGAAAATAGCCTAAAATTGGCCGGTTTGACTGGTTCCTCGCTTTTATATAGTGTGCTGTGCTCGATACATATTACGTATCTATTGGAAAGTTAAATAGTTTCCCAAATCACTATCACATGTTCGCGATTTAATTGGGTGAAATCATCAACACCCAGAAGATCTTCTCCCAAGAAGAACCCCATAACTCATTCCAATAAAGGAGAATTGAAATAATTGTTGGCTAAACCTACAATTTCCAAAGAGCACTTTCTAAAAGCAAGGTGACATGTCATCTCAAGTCGATTCACATCGATCTTGATCCAGCGAGAAATTGCAGACACGACGAAAGAACAAGAACCGATTATTTCGCAGCGCGGCGATGACGCGTCACGACATTGATATTGCTAAATTTGATATCGCGACTTCCAAAAATTAGAGGAGGAAGAAGAATCATGATGGAGATTGTTTTACATTTTGCAACTCCCCCCACCTAAATTTTCTTCCTGACGAGACTGAGTAGGGGACGACTTGGGGTCAACGCAACGCATCCCCTGGGCCTCTGACCAAATTGCCCAAATTTATATTTTCCGGAATTTCTAGGGAAAAAGAAATTGTGGGCCAAAATACGGAAAGAAAAAGAAACGGAAAAAAAAAAAGAAAAAAAGGAGGAGGGGAGCGAATTTTCGAACCATCACGACCATCATCTAACGTTCCTCTTCTTCTCCCCGTCTGCATCTTCTTCCTCTTCTTGAAAGAGGCAGACGAGCGAAGGCAGCGCCAACTGCTCTTTCCTTCCTCTCCTCCCTCTCTCTCTCTATATATATAGACCCACCACCTAACCCCGCCACAGCGTCTCTCTCTCTCTCTCTCTCTCTCTCTATAACTGAATATTCACGACTCTCTCTCTCTCTCTCTCTACACCATCCACAGCAACTCCCAGCGGTAGCTTTCCTCTTCGCCCGATCGATCCTCCGCCGACCGCCGCCGCCGCCGCCGCCATGACTCTCAGCAGCATCCCGGTAACGTCTCCGAACTCTCCCTCTCCCCGTTCCGATTTCCTTAGCTTCTTTCCCGCGCAATGAGCGATCGGGGATTCGATGCCCCGCGTCTCCCTTCGTCGTCTCGGAATCGCGGAAGTTGGATCGGCCTGCCTTCCTCTCACGCGCTCGCCCCGCGTTTGTTTCGCCTGTTCGTTCTCGCGTCGTGGCTGTACTGTCGTGCCCCGAATACCGACTCTCCGGCGTCGTCTTCTCTGGAATTGATGTTGTTGTTAGATGAAAAGTCGCATTAATAGTTGGCCGAATTGGAGTAGCCCTGTGGAAACGGTGTCGAGCGCTCTCGAGTTGCTGTAGCTGGAAGCTCGTGACGCCTCGTGTTGACTTGAGTTTTTGTTGCAAACGCGTGACCAGTTGGCTACTGCGGATCTTCAAATCGCCGCCGGAAGGGGGAGGAACTCCACGCTGCTGTGTTCGCCGGTGATGGGGGAGTCGGTCGATCAGATGCTGAGCCAGATAAGGAAAGCGAAGGAGCAAGGCGCCGACCTCGTCGAAGTCCGCTTGGATTTCTTGAAGAACTTCAGCCCGAAGCAAGATCTCGAGATCCTACTCAAACAGAGCCCCTTGCCCACTCTAGTGACTTACAGGTGATTTCGTTACCCGCCATCCGGTTTTTTTTTTTTTTTTGGGTAGTGTACGATGTCAATGGGGGATTTCGCTGCTTGGTCCTTGAGTAGATGGAGGCGTATTTCGATATAATATATGCAGAATGGCCGAGAAGTTTCGGTATTGGAAGAATTTTTCATCGAGGGATGTACTTTTGAGTGAAAATCATTGATTTTATGTGCATCTCCGCCAATACCGTCATTTTACCGCACGACGTCGAGTTCGGGTCCAATGTCTCTTCCTTCACTTGAGTTTTTCTCATTATTATGAATCTTCTGATGTTTCTCTATCAGACCCAAATGGGAAGGTGGTCAGTATGAGGGTGATGACAGCCGGAGATTGGATACATTGCGGTTAGCGCTGGAATCAGGAGCTGACTATGTAGACGTTGAGCTTCAGGTTGAATTTTATCTCTGTCCTTTGTGTTTGTTTTGGTATTTTCAGTCGTATGCCTAAAAATACACTCCAGTTGATGGTGGCCTAAAATGGTTTCTAGCCCGCACATGGTACTCTAAGTCAAATGAAGCAAGAAGTGCTTTACTAATGATATAATTATCATCTGCAGCAAATGATAACCAGAGTTAGTATCACAATAATAATGAGATCATTTCCTTGGCAGTTTATGTTTCCATAAGCTTGGTTTTTAGAATGCAGAAAATGCCAAAATTGTCTTTTAAATCCATGTTTGATTTAGGATACGGTTGATGAGTAAAGTGCATATGAAAAGAGCTTCTGCCAGTAGTGCTTGGTTGCCGGTCGCAGAATGACAGTCAACTATTTGAACTGAAGAATAGTGATGGATGCATATCTTCCTCCAAAACTCTTGCAAGAAATGGATTTTTTTGGTGAAGTCTGAAGCTTCTTATGATGCGTTATCTAGTGAAATACCAATTGCATCTGTCACCTAATTTACGCCGGTAGATGTTCTTCGGCTTCTATTTTCCATATAGTGCTGACAATCAGCAATTTGCTCTTTTCCAATTCTTTGATTTTATGGAAGTTTCATATATATGCCACTGAGAGTTTTGCTCATCTGATTGAAGGTTGCTCATGAGTTCTTCAGTTCCATTCACGGGAAGAAGCCTGAAAAGGTCAAAATCATAGTTTCTTCTCACAACTATGAGAATACGCCATCATCCGAGGAACTGGGCAACCTCGTAGCAAGAATCCAGGCTACTGGCGCTGACATCGTCAAGATCGCGACTACTGCTCTTGATATTAGTGACTGTGCCCGTATCTTTCAAGTTCTAGCACATTCTCAAGTGAGTACTCTGTTGCACCAAAAGGAAACGTTATGGCAGGGCATTGGGAATTGTGGGTTTATATGCTTCGTGGGCTTTTTTAAACAATAAAATAAAATACTTAAATAGTAGCTCCCTCGAGCTTTGACAATGATGATAGTCAGTAAGGAAGATGAGTGACAGCACGTGTCATTGGAAATGAGTACCAACTTGGTTATCGAGGCCGCAAAAGAATACCAATACCTGGAAGACATTTCCAAGTTCCAACCAAGTCCTGCCCAAGGAAATAGGAAGACATCATTCTCTATGCTTGGCCATCGCTATTCACTTTTTATAGACCATTTACCTCTCTACAAAGTTTCTATAGAACATGATATGCCACTGCAGGTTCCAACTATCGCAATTGCTATGGAGGAGAGGGGTTTGATTTCACGGATACTTGCTCCAAAGTTCGGTGGATTTCTCACATTCGGTGCAATTGAAGCCGGAGTAGTTTCGGCTCCTGGACAGCCATCCATTAAAGATCTGTTGGATTTATATAATTTAAGACAAATAGGACCTGATACCAAAGTACATGGTGTTATTGGAAAGCCCATTGGTCACAGCAAGAGTCCTCACCTGTACAATGCAGCATTTAAATCAGTTAATTTCAATGGAATCTATCTCCCCCTGTTGGTTGACAGTGTGGCAAATTTCATCAACGCCTACTCATCTCCAGATTTTGTTGGATACAGGTAAAATATCCTCCTCCAAGTAGTGCAGATTTGCTTTTTGTTGATTTTACAGTTCCTTTGTTGGGTTCACCTCAGCAGAGTGACTCGATGGGCTTTATTTAATTCCTCTTATTCACTAAATGATAATCCAAATTTTCGACTTGAAATGCAGTTATACGATTCCTCACAAGGAGGATGGACTTAGATGCTGTGATGAGGTCGACCCAATCGCCAAGGTATAAATATTGTTCCTTACTGCCCAGCATCTTCTGTTGGTGGAATGTTGTCTAAATACGTAGGTGTTTTTGCTGATAGAGTTATTGTCTAGGCTTCTGACAAGCTTCTGCAAAACTGTGTGGTTATGCCTGTTTTGATGTCTGGATGGTAATTATTACAGGCCATAGGAGCTATCAGTCAGATGATTAGAAGACCAACCGACGGGAAGTTGATCGGATACAATGTTGACTATCTCGGAGCTATTGCAGCTATTGAGGAAGCACTTCGAGGTTTTAAATGCACTTAGTAACTTGCTGTTTGTTACTCTCAACCTTGAACTTCTCTGAGGATCTTACATGTTTTCTCTCTCATGCAGCTTCAAACGGAGCAAGCCCCACCACCGGTTCCCCCTTGGCTGGAAAGCTATTTGTTGTCATTGGAGCTGGTGGTGCTGGAAAAGCACTTGCCTATGGTGGTATGGAGAAGGGAGCAAGAGTTGTAGTTGCCAACAGGACTTATGGTAAAATTTTCTTCTTTTAGGCATCTCTTGTTTCGATATAGTTTCCGTGAGGACAAAGTCGATATGATGTTTCTTCTCACTTGTAGAAAAAGCGAAAGAACTAGCTAGTAAAGTTGGAGGGCAAGCAATTACTCTGGCTGAACTCGAGGATTTTCATCCGGAAGATGGAATGGTTCTTGCAAACACCACGTCGGTTGGGATGAAGCCAAATGTCGACCTGACTCCCTTATCTAAGGTCTGATATCTTGACACTCATTACTCTGCAGGACTCATTCACGATATCATTAATTTAATAGGATCCTTGCATAACGCTCAATACTGGACCTATTGACCTTGATGAATGACAAGTTAACATCGTTTTTTTTTCTTGCCAGAACGCTTTGAGTCGCTATTGTCTGGTTTTTGATGCCATCTACACTCCAAAATTGACTAGACTTCTCCGAGAAGCTCAAGAGTGTGGAGCTATTCCTGTCTATGGAACGGAGATGTTCATTAATCAGGCCTTTGTACAGTTTGAAAGGTTCACGGGATATCCTGGTAAGATGACTCCTAAAGCCTCAGATGAATTTTAGATTTCTGCTTGTCAAGCTGATGTGGTATTTGCAGCCCGATACATTCACCTTACTAAACACGAACTTTTCTTTTTCCCTGCAGCACCAAAGCAACTGATTAGGGATACATTGGCGAAGAATACATGAAAAGTTTAGTCAGGTCAAGCTCTAGTTGCAGCCGAATTCTAGTCCATCTTCTGGAGCAAATTCCTTTCAAGTTCTGGATTGTTCTATCATCTGTTAATCTATTTTGTTGTACCAATAAAAATTTCCCCCCTTTGTTGAAGCCAACAGTTCCTAGCTAGATACTTCATTAGCATCAGAGAAAATCAGTATGAAGCATCAGATTGACAAAAAGAGAGTGCGTCGTTTTATGCCTATCCGGTATTGGAAATTTTAGTATCCAGGAGAAATTGTTATGTGAAGATATCTTTTAGTGAAGATTTTATGTGGCTATAGTATGACTTGCTTTGATCAGTCTGGATACTCCAAGAAGATATACTAAGCATTGAACTCAGTAAAGAGGGTAATTCACTATCAGTTGGTAACACCACAGATGTCGGATTCACGCCTGGTCGAGTTTGGTTGCGGTAAACGAGGAATCAAATGGAACGGATTTTTACCTTCTGCTTTGCACGTCTTGATTCTTGAACCGGCCGGCAGGGCCGGTCTTCAACTCAGATCATACGCTTTACTTAGAGTAAAAGTGAGCGTAATGACAGTTGTCTCGTTCCGGAGTAGAACCACGCCTCGCCTCATTTTACGGGGAGAAACCAACCGAAACCCAGAGTAACCATGCCTTTATCAGCACACTCCTGCATGTCATATCTGTGAGATTGTATAAACCAAGTTGCAATGCATAGGTGCTAATACCGATAGGCATCCGAAGTGAAATGAAAACTCTGTTCTGGGCATAACTGAAAATTTGTCATGAATCGAGTCACATCATACTCGGTCCATTAAAATTAGTCGGGCATTTCACGATCTCGAAGTTTATTGAATCAAGGCGAAGTTTCCACATCAAGAAGAAAAGAGAAGGGGGGGGGGGGTGGGGAGGGAAGAATTTCAAATTCATGCTCGAGGTTGGGGGCATCAAATACAATACTACCAGTCTGGCTTGAGTTCAATGTGTGTCCATGAAAACAGTCAGGTTTCTACATCAGGGTTAGACTTTGAAACCGGTGAAAAATAATTTAGTTATGTTCGCATTTAATTTGGCAGCAAATGTGGTTTTTAAAGAAGATGAAATTCTAAATATATGAATGTGAGAGATTGTGGGCGTAAAGAGGGGAGGATGTTCGTGTTTATATTAGAAATTTTTTAATACATGAGAATAAAAATTAAATCTCTTTTTTGGGTAAAATAGTCCGCGAACCTGGACAGCGCCATGATGGACAGAGTTTGCCAACAATTCAAGATCACTCATTGCCTGCCCCCAGGAGACCTAAGACGAACGGAGCAATAGAAGCAGCAAACAAGAATATCAAAAAGATTCTGGGAAAAAAATGGGAAAAGGCTATAAGTAGGCCGTTTGCTATTGCTGCTATAAGGGCTGCTCGGACAATTTTAAGTGACGAAAATAAAGTACAACGGAGTTTGCAAGTTCAAAGGTCGAAGTTTGAGATCGAAACCGATACCGGCTTTTCCAAATATAGAAGATATCAAGCAGGAAGTAAGTACATATACCATATATGGCCAGTAGAGATTGGTACGAACTAAACTAGATTTATGGCAATCAAATTTCAATCGTTCCTTTATGGGAGACTCGGCATTTTTAGTTTGGCAAAATGCCCAAAAGGGCCCTATTCTTTGGAGTCTGGACTAAAAAAAAAAAACAAAACCGTTATGGGTACCGCCTTTTTAAATGTCTGAAAGATCGTCATTAAATTCGAACCAAAAGTGTCCAAAAAGCGTCGAATCTAGTGTTCCTTCAGGTATTAAATCTTTTTCTAACAAGACTAAAACTTACACCTCACGGTCTATCTGCAAACCCCTTCGGCTATTATTAAATCGTCTTTCATCTGATTCGGGAGTTCTTATAATAACGAAACACTCGAACAACATGTTTTTTTCTTTCGTCAATGTTTTGATCCATTATACTTAAAATTTTTGAAAATTCTCAAACAAAAATGAATCTATTTCCAGGGAAAAAGATTAATAAACTTTCGAACCAAAAGTGTCCAAAAAGTGTCGAATCTAGCGTTCATTCAGGTATTAAATCTTTTTCTAACGAGACTAAAATTTACACCTCACGGTCTATCTGCAAACCCCTTCGGCTATTATCAAATCGTCTTTCATATGATTCGGGAGTTCTTATAATAACGAAACACTCGAACAACACGTTCTTTTCTTTCGTCAATGTTTTGATCCATTATACTTAAAATTTTTGAAAATTCTCAAACAAAAATGAATCTATTTCTAGGGAAAAAGATAAATAAACTACGAAATGGTAAAAAAAAAAAATTACCCATGAAATACTGTAACTCCTCGTCGCGGTCGTCCTCCTCCTCCTCCTCCATATATTGAAACATAAACCTTCCCTATCTGCAAGCACCAAAGGAGAGTTGTCTCTCTCTCTCTCTCTCTCTCATTGAACCGCTGCTTCGCCGTCGAACTACGAATCGCTCCTCGTCTCCGGGATCCCTGGTACTATCCCGGTAACGCCACGGTCTCCTCATCCCCTTCTTCGTCGCCTCTCTCTCTCTCTCTCTCTCCCTGTGATCGATTCTTCGTTTTTGGCGTGCGGAATCGATCGGTGCGCGCGACGATCGCGCGGCGAGGCCGTCCGAGTGTTCGTCTAGGTCAGGCTGGGCGCGGTCGGGTGTTGTTGTGGAATTGCTCGGAAGATGTGCGCGGGAGTGTTGAGCCTGCCTCAGTGGCTTTTTTGAGTGTTGATGATAGCCCGATTAGGTAGGCGAGGTGCCCGCCTTGCGTCGTGGGGATTTAGGTTTCGATTTTGTTTGGAGCGGTTGTTTCCTTCGTGTCCTCCGGTGCCTAGGTTATTTGCGGTGGTCGGTTCTTGTTTGTTTCAAAAAAAAAAAAGTGTGAGAGAGGTGATTTTTTCCGTAAGATTTGATGCTTCTTGCCATAATCTTGAATGGTTTCTCGTTGATTGTGGTTTTCTGACTCCACCCTATTGAGCTATTGAGCACATTTTCATAAAAAGGCTTAATTTTTAACTCTCTCTCTCTCTCTCTCTCTCTCAACTTACATGTATGGGTTTCTGCTGAGCTACGACGGGAAAAGCATAGATTTTTATCTGATGTAGCTGGGCATGGTGCTCTTGATACGGATATAATCTCATCTATATCTTCAGTTTCTTCGGGTAGGACCATCTAGTCTTTTTAGGTTAGAGTACAGTGCCTTTGTTTTAAGTTCCTAGATAAAAATGCTCAAGGGAGAAAGAAACAGGATGAGTGTGATGCAAACGAATAACCGATCATCCATTTTAACCAGTCTCATCTGTTTTTTTGTATCTGATACAGTAGGGCAAAGTTCCTAGTCTTTACAACCGGTTGTGCTTTGCTAGTCAAAGTCCAGCCTCATGCTCTTACATAGTTTATGGTTACTTGCCTTGGTTGTCAAACTTATTGTTTGTATCACAAAGTAGGAGAATCTTTTTAGAATCATGAATAGCTTTGAGTAGTGAATTGTAACATTTATTAAGCGGCTTCAAAGGATCAAAGGAAACATGGGTGATATATCTATTAATTTCTGAAAAGATGCGATATTGTCGTAATTGACAACATTTTGGGTGTGTAATAAGTACACTGTGTACTTGCTAAGGTTGCTATAACAAGGAACATGGGTATTTGGTATAACTAATTTATTTTACCTCACAGATGACATAAAGATTCCCAAATATGATATTTTTATGCTAGAAATGTACTTTTGCAAAAGTGGCGATACTCGTCTATATCTCCTTTTAGCATAATAGACAAGGTTGAGGATGCTGACAGTTTTATAACTTGGATCTTTTACAATGTTATTGTAAATGGTTGAAGTCGTTATTTCGTTCTTTTAAGCTCTTATTGAGAGGATATGAGGAAAGAAAACGTCGGACAATAATAAGTATGTGTATAATAGACAAGGTTGAGGATGCTGACAGTTTTATGACTTGGATCCTTTACAATGTTATAGTAAACAGTAGAAGTCGTTATTTCGTTCTTTTAAGCTCTTATTGAGAGGATATGAGGAAAGAAAATGTCGGACAATAATAAGTATTTTATTAAATTATGTTATTCAGCAAGATACGGATGAGTATTGCCACTTTTGCAAAAGTACACTTCTAGCATAAAAATATCATGTTTGGGAATCTTATGTCATTTGTGAGGTAAAATAAATTAGTTATACCAAATACCCATGTTCCTTGTTACAGTGACCTTAGCAAGTACACGCTGTACTTATTACACACCCAAAATGTCGTCAATTACGACAATATCGCATCTTTTCAGAAATTAATAGATATATCACCCATGTTTCCTTTGAAGCCGCTTAATAAATGTTACAGTTCACTACTCTTCACGATTCTAAAAAGATTCTCCTACTTTGTGATTCAAACAATAAGTTTGAATGCATTTTTGGCATTAATGAAGTTATTTTGGCCAGTTTGATTGCTGAATATCCTGGGAAATTACCCAATGTAATTCTTAGTCTCTTGAAAACATCAGACATTTAACAACCCGTCTATCCTAAAATTACACGAGACCTTTTATCAGACTAAATGAATCTGTAAATCATGAATTTAATCGAATTAAACAATTGCTGTCCGGAAATTCATCCTTGATTCTTACCTTGAAGTTGAATCTTCTTGTATATGAACTGAGTCGAACCATACGATATGAATCTTGAATCATCTGTCCTAGTGACATTGATTATTGTGCCTATATGATCAATTTGATGTAGGTTGAGTGTGGTAGATCTGAGGTTGGAAACAAAAAGGTTGGGTAGAAGGGAAAGAAAAAGAAGAAGCAATAGAAATCAGATAGGTTGAACTGGAATTGGATAAGAAGTACCGCAAGTGCATTCAGAATCGCATGTCATGTGATCAATGACAAGAAGGTGAAGTTTGTATAAGGCTTTTGTACCATTTCATGAATACAAACTGGCTAGATAGGAAATACTAGTTAACATTTATTATGTTACATTTAAAAAGCTATGCGAATCCCGATCTCCTACATTCTGCATTGTTTGGAAATTCACACGATAATATAAGGACCTCATGTTTGAAGGATTGTTTTTGTCTGACAGCATGTTCTTACTGATTTAAGTTTTCAGCATGTGAACGTTTTAATAAATTCTTGGGTGTCTTTTATGAAAAAATTTTAGACCATTTCATATTTTTGGATTGGAATGGTCTATAAGTTTATCATGCTCATGAGATTGCTTTGGTTAAGAGTTATCTTTTCTAAGAGGTTTTATGGTACTACTATTATAGAGATGTCTTCAGTTGAAGAAATTGCTTTAGCGGAAATTTGTTACAACTTACATGTGGAAAAGTAGTAATTATATTACTGTTAAGCTATGAAGTGAGCAGACATGTGCATGCATATCTTACGAATGCTGTGGAAGCAGTCTGAATCGCATTAAGTAACATTTCCATGCTGAGTTTCTGATGTTTTATTGATGTGTGCAGTTGAATTTTGCTAGGTGATTGTTTTTTTGGGACTGAAGTCGGTTTGGGACACTGGGTGGCCCATATAGCAAGATAGAAAAATGGGAGCTGAACCACCTCCAGATGTGTCCACTGAATCACACACATTGGAGCAGGAAACCAAGGAGGAAGTTGAAACACCTGCAGATTTCTCCACTAAGTTGCACCCTGAGGAAGAGGAAAACAAGGAAGCTAAAACAATCGTGGACACAACTGAGCCACTCTCAAAGGAGCAGAAAAGAAAGGAGGATAACGACGCACCTGCAGATGCCTCGGAGCCACACTCAATAGAGCTGGAAGGCAAGAGCAAAGCTGCAGAGACTTCCAATGAGTTGCATGCTCCTAAAAAGAAAATTAGGAAGGTTTTGACACCCAGATCAAAAATTGCCAATAATTCCTTGAATAAGAAAAAGGTCAAAGTTACTGTTGCAGAACTTGAGGGGGAAGAAGAAATAAAGAAGAAAGGAGTATTGCTGATTATTAATGGAAATAGCAGCAAAGAAGAGGACACCACAGAGGCCCTATGTATGGAGCAGGAAAACAAGGAGGAAACTAAATCAGCTGCAGATGTCTCCACTGAGCCACATTCTAAGCTGGAAAATAAGAATAAAGTAGCAGAAACCTCCAATGAGTTGCCAGCTCGGCATAAAAATGAGGAGGAAATTCAAGCAGCTCCAGATGTCTCCTCTGAACCACACTCTGTGGAGCTGAAAAATAAGAGTGAATCTGTGCGGACCTCCGATAAGTTGCAGGCCCCCAAAAAGAAAACTGTTAAAGTTTTGAAAGCCAGATCAAAAATTGCCAAGAAATCTCCTGCCATTGCTTCATCGATGAAGAAAAAAGTCGAAGCTGCCAAACCAAAAGTCGAGGTGGAAAAAGCAATGAAGGAGAAAGATGAGTTGTCGGTTAAGAATGGAAATAGCAGCAAAGAAGACTCCTTGAAGCAATCCACTTCTGGTGACAAGATGCAACGGGATGCGGATGATTTCAGGACTGAAGGAAAGGATAATCGCAACTTGAGAGGTAAAAATAGCTGCAGTCATGTAGAGAAGAATGCAAAGGAACCAGCTGCAGATCATACCGAGGAAAAAAGGGCTGGAGTGATTGGAAAAAGCAAAAGGAAATGGAAGGAAACAGTAGAACGAAAGTCTAACAAGAGTTTGAACAATTTGAAGGACAATGAGAAACCCGACAATTTGGAAAAGAAGCCGAGAAAAGAAAAGAAAGAAAAACTCGGTGGTTTGATTTTTATGTGTAACTCAAAGACCAAACCAGATTGTTTGAGGTATGGTGTCATGGGCGTCTCCTTGAATAAAAAGGATCTTGTGTTGAGCGTCAGACCTGGTCTCAAGCTTTTTCTGTATGATTATGATCTTAAGCTTATGTATGGAATTTACAAGGCCACCTCTACTGGGGGCATGAGACTTGAGCCTAGAGCTTTTGATGGGGCTTTTCCGGTTCAGGTCAGTTTTTTATCACCTGGGTTTTTCTTGCTAGTTGATGATTTTGTCTGCAAAGGCTGATCAGGTTTGAAATTCTAGGTGCGATTTAAAGTTCATCTCGACTGTTATCCGCTGCCAGAGAATATCTTCAAGAAGGGTATGGAAGAAAATTTTACAACTAAACACAAATTCAAAACAGAACTTTCTAGTAAACAGGTGAGAATACATGCTCCTTGTTTGTGAAGTTTCAGCAGTGTTTTTTACTGAAGAATTCTCGGAGATGACAACACTTGAATTTCTTTCAGGTAAGTAGGCTTGCAGCACTTTTTCGACCGATAGAGCTCCATCTGAAAGAATTTCCTGCTCACTCCCCAAGATTGACCGGAAGCAGAACGGGCGATTCTCATGTCAGAGCTCGAGAATCACGACATCTGTCAATTAGAGAAACATCGACAAGAGATTCTTATGCTGATCATCAATCTCGAAGACTTCCGGTATTAGCTCATGAAAGGGACCGACCAGTCGTGGACCGTGAGCTGGCACCTAGGCGAAGAACAGAATCTCAAGATATGTATCTTACGGAGCAGGAGTATCGAGCGTTTGGTCTTCGAGGAGAGAGGAGAAACTCAGATCTCCCAAGACATATCTCTCCTACTCTACGACCATACCGGGAGGATCACGAGAGAGAGCGCATTCGAAGACTACCGGAAGAGTTAGATAGGGAAGCTGCTCCGGCGCCGAGGGAATATGCTGTCAGACGTAGCTATACGAGTGACAGGGAATATAGAACTTATTCCCTTCATCCGAGGCAGGAATTGCACTACCAAGTTCCTCCTTCTAGGGCAGGTACATCTGCTGCTGCTGCTTTTGATTCCTACCGGGAGGATCCCTATGATGCATATCGGCATGGTGCTGCGTCTGTGGACCCATATGCACATCGTTCAAGAAGGGAGGACATACCCTCAAGTTCTTTTTGCGTTGGTAGTAGGCGGGAAAGTTACTCGAATGAGAAGGACCGTCTACGGAGGAGAGAAGTCGATCGGGATCAATCACATCCAAGGTCTATTGATGATCTACTGGGACATGATCGAGCACACCATTACGGGATTAATGAGAACAATGCTGCTAGCTTGCCAGTTTCGTCGCGATACTCTTTTGCAGGTCCGAGGATCTGAAATCAGCAACGTTTTCCCCTGTTTTTCTTGCATGTGAGGGCTTATGTGCGGCTTAACCTGTAATATCTTCCTATTTTTCGTCTCTGAGCTGCACCCCTACTTCAGAGACTGCACTTTTGTGTCTCGGTGCCATTCTTCTGCATTGTTTAATAATTTGGGTCCGAAAGACTGTCAATGGAGTTTAGTAAATAATCTTTCTAGTTCACAGATTAAGTGCATAGTGATCTCCTTCATAAGGAGTGGCCGGGTTCTGATTTACCTCAAGATTTTTTACTGAGGTTAGATTATTTTCCTTTATAATGAGTTCAGGGCGATAGACGGGATTTCTCTCGTTGTACCCTACAATCGGAAGAATATGAGTTGGCTTTTTATTCCATAATCTAAGTAATGAGACATTTGTCGGTTATTTTTCTTTGCTGTAGTAATCAGATGTAAACCTGAGGACCAAAAGAAAATCAAAGAAGATTCCTACATCTCTCATGTCGAAAATGGAATTCATATTCTAGCCTTTTAGGAAAGCATTGAATGCTTTTGAGGCCCCGGAGCAAATTCTTGCATTCCTGTTGAATGGTATCACGATTTCATGTTGGAGAGCTCTGCCTTGTTGAATACATAAGCCAAGATCGTGGGATTCTCGATTGTATGTACATAATGAATCTTAGATTCGATCTCCGGACGGGTCACCAAAGAGAGGCCAACAAAGGTAAGACACAGACATCGAAGCAGAAAACTGGATTGAGCCACCCAAAGGAAACGAACAACATTACGTATTGCCCAGGAAGTTCAAAAAAATGCTCAAAAGTATTTTCTTCAAACATTATCATCGAAACAGCAGAGGCTAACTCACGAAAATACAGCACAGGAAACATGCCCCCTGTATCTGACAGTTCTGTAAGTCAGTTGCACGAAACCGATAAAGAAGGCCAGCTATCATCATATTGAAAAGACAAAATTTCCTCTGCGTCACAGGATCTGGATTCGGCCACTGGAATATCCTGCAGAATTGTGGCAGGTGACAACGGCTTCAAGCATATGAATGATGTCTGTGTCTTTCCTTGTCCCTGGAAGAATATGAGGAACTGCGGTATTCCCGGTCTGAAAAGCAAGACAATTGAACAATGTAACTAGATATTGAACAAAGAAAGACACACTGAGACCTGATAAATGTATTGCTTGCCTCGTGAAGAGTGATGTCTTGATTTATCTGAATGTCCTGCATTTCGAAGTGTAAAATACCCAAGTTAAAGAAGCAGCGGTTAAAACTCAAGGATAGTATGTGTTGCCACAGAAAGAATGTTTTAATTGATTGATTCAATAACCAAGTCAACGACTGAGATAATAGATTCACAAACAAACCTGAATCCTTGCCCCCGTCTTTTGAGCGATGACGTCTTTCTCTAGCCTTATCTCTGTCGGAGTCTTCCCGTTCTCTTTCCCTGTCAGAATCCCTTCCCCTGTCACGATCTCTCAACTTTACTCTCTCCCTCTCCCTCTCCCTCTCCCTCTCTCTTTCCCTGTCTCTGTCCTTCTCTCTCTCCTTGTTCCTTTCCCCAATAGCCTCATTTCTGTGTTCAGACTTCGACTTAGGGAAAGAATCATTTTTTACTCCACCCTCAGCTGGCACGTTATTAGATTCATCATCGCTCTTTCTAGATTCCTTCCCATTTGGATCCACTAATTCGCCCTTGGATCCACCAGAATCCAGATTGCCAGATGATGGGGCGGTCTTGGCAGCATTAGAGTCAGTATTAACCAGGGGGCTACTCTGTGGGACCTCCTGAAAATAATCAAGAAATGTTGCCAGATCAAAAGTTCGTTGGCGCACACTTAAGACAAGCAGAAACTTTAAATTGGTAGTCCTGAAAATGGTAAGCACAGCCCGTAAGTGCAGCATAGCTATTCTATTTGCAAATAACGGCAGCAAACCATACTGTCTCCCAATCCGACTTTCCAAAGGGACAGAGCAGCAAACGGAGAGAAAGAATAAATCAATTACCTTTGAAGCTGGCTTAGATTGTAAATCCAAGGACTTTATGGAGAAAGCAAAGGAGTCTCCATCCTTACATACTGGAATATATTCTGCTTTGGGCAGGCTGTATAAATGAGCCAAAACCCTACAAACTTCGTCGATTCCATCTTTGTCTGCATCAAATGCCTTCCACCATGGTGGATTTTCAGGAAGTGGCACTTTGAACCTCCGAGCAGCAGCATATACAACTCCACACGCCACGACCTCACTCTTAAAACGAACACACAAAGTACTACGCAAACTGCTCAACAAGCAAAAACTTAATGTATAAGGTCATATGCACCATGAAAGAATGCAAATTAGAGATTGAATAGACTAATGTATTCATATGTAAAGAGTCCATTCAAATTACTTCCACTTGCCAACACAAGAGGCACCCCCCGGCACCCAGACAACTCGCCCCACCCCCCCCCCTCCAAAAAAAAAAAAAACACACGCTTCTCTCTTTACTACCTCAAAGAAAATAACTTAGTTGCACAGTGACACCAACATTCAAGTGCATAAAACATTGATCCACTAATCAAAGTTAAGACGACATACAGATAATTACCTATCATTTGCCAGATTCCAGGCTTCCTGTCTCAACTCTGGAGGTGTTCCTAATGTAGCGAGGTAGTTTGAAATAAATTTGTGAGGATGCTCAACATGACAGATGAAACCCATCTCTTTCAAAATATGTCTTTCCGTTCTGCTTAACTCTATCTTCAGCTCTGCATACTTCTGTTTAGAATATGCAATATCAAATACCTATAACAATGATCAAAAGGGCAAGTTATCCTATTAAGAATCCAATTCTGACCTTTGAACCCAGGTCCAGATGCTCTATTGGCAAGTTTTCCCTCCTACATTCCATGCGATGGAAAACAATGAGGACTTGCCTAGCCTTCCTAGGGCTTTCCTCAAGTTTTGATGCTAGCCAAACACAGCTTGCGGCAACTTTCTGCAAGTGTTATCATGACCAAATCAACTTCTGGATAAGCATCTTGCAAGAAGAACATTAGGAAGAAAAATATCATCTCAAATCAAGGCAAAAAAAAATTCTCAAAGTTTTGTTGCAAGATATACGTGACGAAAGATAAAAGAAAAGACTGTAATAGGAAATTAAGAGACAAGGCTACAGTGGAAAAGAACATATTCAACTTCTGCACCAATGTCACAGTTCAAAATTTCCCTTTTGGCAATCACAGAGGATGACATGTAAATAAAAAAATAAAAAATAAAAGCTGGTGTAGAGAAGTTAACCTTGACATGGAAACGGGTGAATGACTTCTTGCAATAAAAACGATGAAAGAGAACCTGGCCCGTGGCCATCACAGCTTGTGGTCTGTATGGCAGATTAAGGAAATGAGCCGAACAACAGAATGCAGTACAAATAATTTATGCATAAATATTGAGGCCTTGAATGATCTAGACATCAGATGAGGATACAGTTTGAGTAGTATGCCACTTTCTTGAATCAAGTCACAACCATAAATTCTTAGAGTTGTTTCTGTTGCTTCATCAATTCCATCTTTCCTGGAAGGCGAGTTCTTCAACTGCTCATCCGTCAGGTAGAAGTTGTCGATTGCAGTGTAAATCATTGCTGATTGAAGAGCTGCAATGATCAAGATATCTCATATCAGGCATATTTGGCATCCAAAAAAGAAAACAAGTTATCTCAAAATTTGAATGTTAACAATATGAAACATGAAAGAATAATCTCTATACACTAATTCAACCATAACTCTATTACAAACTAGTTTACACATCATTACGTTCTCTCAATGCCAAAAGCTTTTGTTGCCTTAATCACGTAGCACAAATCGCAGATGCACCACACAAATCAAGCTAAACTGCGCAATTCACGTGATTCGCACAACTGGCCTCAAATATCAGCGAATCTGCATAGATAGGTTTCAGAAATTTAGATGTATCACATTCCTTAATTGGAGATATAAGTTTACATCTATGTCGGAGACTAGAGTAGATTCCCGACCAAGGCAAAAATACCGGTCACTCCATATTTTATGCCGAAGGGGCAGAACTCGTCCCTTCCGAAGACCCACGGAGTCCAACAAGGGGATGGTGAGCCTGCCCCCATCGCGCGCGCCCGCGCACATAGAGAAAGCATTCAAAAAGTGAGCTGCTCAGAATGAATGACCACAGTCATTTTCTGGCTTTCTCGATTCGACTACCCCGGTTGCCGCCCTCTCTTTTACTTAACAAAAACATCAGATCACCACAGCCTATCGAAGCCTAATTTCACATCACCAGAACCCGTTTAAACACCTCATCAGCACGAAACAGCTCCACCGGGTCTAGCCCTGCGAGGCCCAATCCACACGCAGAATGTCCTAATTCGCCCGCTCTTCACCACCCAACACATCAAAACGCGCCAAGATCAAAAATTTTCTCCACCCAAGTCGGCGCCCGACGAGAACAAGCGCCACCCATTGCACCGGAAGCAGCCATCGACTCAAGCGACACGCTATCTACCGGCGAACATCGGACAAAACGAAGCGCGCACATAGAACAACATAGGGAGAGACAGAGAGAGAAACAGTAGGCGAATTGAGGGTACCCCGTCAAGTTCGCCGAGATTGCGAAGAAGGAGCGGGTCGAACTCACCTTCGGTGCTCGAGGAAGTCACGATGAACGAGCTTCGGAGAGAAGCTGCCGTTCCCAAGCAGAGCCCAGAAAGAGAAGAGAGACGAGCTCCAGAGAGGATTGCTCTCTCTCTTTTATCATCAAAGCGCAGGCAAAATGTGTAAATTGACGCGCCACAGGAGCGCTTTGACTTTTATTTTATTTTTTTGTCAATGTACAAGAAAAATGTGTAAATTCACTTTTAATTTTTAATTTCTGCAATTTTTTTATTATGACATTCCCACTTTGATAAAACTTTAATGCGGATATATTTTTTTTTTGTTACTTGTGTACCGAAACTTACTTTAATTGCGTGTGCAATGGAACCAGGAACCGTTTGGAATAAAACCAAACCGACCTAAAACTGGCGGTTCCATGGGGACCGATCCAGTTTCTAGTTCCAATTTACTGGAACCGTTGAGTATCGGTCCTGTTCACCGTTTTAGGTGAGGAATCGCTCAGCTGTCCACTTGAACCAGATCAGTATATATATATTTTATAAAAAAATCAATTCGCTTGCAACGAAAGTTACTTACGTTGCATCATTATTTCTGAGGGTCTTGGACTCGTTTAATTTATTAGTTTAAACGAGAGCCTCTTGAGGCTTGCATAAGCTTGAAAAGTTGTGGAGTATGAGAAAAGATCAATATAACAAGCTTCTTTCTCTTGTCATTTTCTGATTTGTCCAAGGAAGCTTAGTAGGACTAGTTTCGGTTCGATTTTCAGATGGGTCCATGCAACCAAGAGGTGATTCCCGATTTCAATTTTTTGGAACTGGTTCATAGTAGATGGTTCCCGATTCCAGGGCAAGAACCGCCTACCCAAACCATGCTCACCTCTAGTTTTTCATTCACGCTGTTCACATATTTTATTTAAAATGGATTTAGATGATTTTTAGCAAGAGAAGAATCAACATAAAGTTTATAGTTTGCGAAGTGCAACAAAAGTGCCATTTTTCAGACATGCTTTCGAGATAAATTAAAATGTGTTTTTTTAAAAATTTGAAAAATACGTGATTCACTGAAATGAGAAGAAACTTGTCATTTTAAAAATCATTCAAAATAACATATCAAAAACAAATAATATAGCAAGAAAAGAAAAACAATATAGCAAGAGATTGCAGGGGAAACATATGCGGATTCATTGGAAAGCTTTTACAAATATCCACAATGAAAAATGAAACTCAAAAGAAATGCTCCAGAACTTGAAGCAACGCATGTTTAATCTGACTATGTTACATAGATCGAATTGAGGATTTACAATTCAAGTAAGTAGTTTGGAATGTAGTCACTCAGAATTATCATGATCCTGATGATAGGGATCTGATAAAATTTTCTATACGTACATGACAGGACTTGAGATCTCAGCAACTCTGTTGCCAACCCAAAGAAGAAGAATCGACGATGTTTACAATCAGATCTAGATGTCCGCATCGCCGATGGTGTCTTCTATGACGTCGATGCAAGATCCAATAGACTTCCCCTCAGACATTGCCTCCGTGAGCTTCCCCCGAGCCACTTCGTGCCGGCGCAGCAGCAGGACCGTGTTAAGCACCGACCATCTGACTTGAGAGTCCGCCTTCTTCTGGGTGAATCCCAAGCCCTTGAGCAATAGATCCAACTGTTTCGACGGAACGCAAGAATTTCACTTGAGGGTGTCAGAATCTGCATCATTTCGCTCTTTGCTCTCGAATGATCGAGGCATGAATTAGTGAAATGGTGGGGACCAAAGGGACTACGCTTTACCTTGTTTATGTCTGCGAGACCTCCCTCAGCACATCCAAATAGAAGATATTCAGTCACCACGCCAGCGAGTGCTATGCAGGCGAATTTGTTGAGTGTCTAAAAGAAATAGCTCAAGTCCCTTAGTGCAGCAATGTCACGTATGCATGTAAATGGTTACGATCGTGGGGATGTCGAAGAGCACATACCGTCGCCGATACTTTTCCCACATTGGCCTGCATGTTGAAGAGAGCCCACTTAAACACTGAATTTCAGAACACCAGTCTACAACTATTATATCAGCGGAGTGAAACTTGACAATAGATCGTTTGTTTTTCTTTTTCCTGGGCCTACCAGGCAACAAGTAATTCCTCGATGCTGCCATAAGTTAAAACATTTATATACGTCCTCCACTCTTGGTTCTCTCACGGGCTCACTTTGCCCTTGACAGTTTGCTCAGGAGCAGGAGTAGCAGGATTGAAGAATGCAGTTACTGTAGACAGGATATCTTAATGAAGGCATCACAAATCTCTTCATTACCGACGAGCGGCTGGATTGTGTTAAGGCACAATAATTTGCGACACACATCAACCAACAAAGAAAGTAAAGTAATAGAAAAGTACCGAGGAGGCAGAGTTTTAGAAAATTTACTTCTTCAAGAAATTCGAAATCCACAAAAGAAGTCCCCGCTTGGACATTGAGAGAGCCTTCCTTCTTTAAAGCATCCAAACTGGAGATTGTATATCCCCTAGGAAGAATTCCGACCAGGTAAGCAATCAAGAAATGTCCAGCTTCATGCTGCGCAACAATTCAGCCTTTCAATCAATGACAGGGACGCTCTCATCACTAGGAAAATGTTATCAGACTGAAGAAGGTATTTGCCACAGTTTGAAAAGACCAAAGTGAGAAATACATGTCAGGGTATTAAGATGCAGTAATATTTTAGTTGTAGAATATAAATGAAAATAGACGACTTTCGGGATGCCATGAATAGAGAGGGACCATAAATATCTCAGTAGGGTCGTGAATGAGCATACGAGAGAGAGAGAGAGAGAGAGAGAGAGAGAGAGATTTGTCTCACCTGAAGAACCCTATTGCGATACTTCTGACTAAAAGTATGGCCAATTGTATCAATAACCAAGCTGCCAACTCCTCCATTGAAAGATACCTATATGAACAGGCGAATATTTGTATTTTAAACGCAGTAAGATTTGCACATTTGCTTGAAATGACATACAAATGACTCAAAAGACCAAAACAAATGTACAGAGTGTAGCAAATCTGCAAAAACTGCTGCACTCCTCTATTGCTTGTGTAGCAGACTTCATGAGAATTCAGGTCGCCTTTCCTTTACGTCCTCTTAGTCTACTAGTTACAATTTTTAGCCTCTTTTGTGTAGGGGAAAAGCAGTGGGGCATTTTTGTGACCAACCTCAAACTTCAATCCAGACGTCACGCACAAATAACAGAAAAAGAACAAGAAGTGTAGGACTTTTTGAAGAGTCTAATGCTGTCACAAAACAAAATTTTTTTTGGTCATTTAATAGGGACCAGAATTATTGGCTTTCAAGTTTCAATACACGGTTCAAGCAAATTACCGAGTCAAAAGTCCACAGAAACAAAAGGCCCAAAGAAATATAGAAGATTTGCTGGGGACTAAGACCCAACAAGTTCCACGCGGAGAGCCCTCCAGCGACAGCAGCAAGCTGCAGGTTTCTCTCTATAGCACCAAGAGTCGCGTCTACCGGAGACAAGAGCGATGCCGTCTCGATTCCATTCAACTTCAGTTCATCTAAAGTGTAAAGCCGCTGTGGTACCTGCAATCGGAGCATAAATAACTGAGTACAAGGCACAGCAAATTCACGACTTTGAGACATTCCCTTCCAAAAACAACTTCAAATATGTCAACAGCTTGATGATATTAAAGGGTTGAATACAAAATTGGCAAGATTCTTATCCAAGACCACAAGACTGTTATTCAAGATTACGCATCATTCCATTGCAAAACAGTACACATCTCCATTCCTTGTCTGTCCCACGAAGCATATTCTTAAGTCATCCCAAAACTTTCAAACAGGTGTATGCTTCATCATTGCCCACAAAATCACAGGACTCTCCTCCATATTTTCCTACAATAACCCGTTAATGGGAAAAGAAAAAATAGGAGAAAGACTACAAGAATCCATGAAAAACTCTGCACTATCCAAGTCTGCATTGCCCATAAGCCACAAAGAGATGAAAAAAGGTCCAATTTTGCGTTTGCCCCAACAATGTAAAAGCGTCCATTCATATCTGAGACCTCCCAAAACAAAAACTTCAGAAATGAACCCAGCGCTCTGACTCAAACACAGAACCGTACGCATAGAAAGAAGAAGTGACGCAAATCGACGAACCTGCCTCGCGGAACCGAAGCAACGTAGACCCCCGGGCTTGCCCTGAGAGTCCTTCACCAGAGCCAGCGCCGCCCTCTCGTTCCCTTTAGCTAGCTCCTCGTCCACTCGCTCGAGAACTTGCCTTCTCGAAAACTCGACTTGCGGCGGCGGCGGCGGCGACGACGCCGCCCTGATGACGATCGTCCTCAAGATCGGAACTTTCAATCGAGGGTCGTGCGATAAGCTCCCGTAGAAGCCGACGGTCCCCATCCTCGGAGGAATTCGTTTCGGCGGAGGCCAACGCTGCGGGCAGCTTCTTCTGCATGAGTTCAACACAACTCTTGGTGGTCGAGGTGTTGGTCGGAGTAACTTTCCGTTCCGTTCATTTCCGACCACAGAAACCAATAACCAAAAATTTAAATATGAAAAAATGTATTTATATTTGTGCTGTAAATAAAAATATAAAACTAATTAAGTAAACTGGATTACGAAAAATTTACCAAAGTGGGATGATGATGACGACGATGGTGATGCAGATTTTGTGGCCATTTTGCTGGCGGCGGAAGCTGAGCTGAACAACATGCATGCGTTGGCGTGCCGCGGCTCCGCCGGCGTCTCCGACCACCGGCGGTGCATCTCCGCGGCGGACGGCGGCCGACGCTCCGACCCTCCCGAGCGGCGCCGAGGATCTCTCCAGCGGCTGGACCGGGAGCTCGGGAAGCGTGATTACCGCAGCGCCTTGGCCATCGCGAAGCGGCTGCGGGGTAAGCCCGGCGGTCTCGCCGGCTTCGGCTCCGCCAAGCAGGTATCCTCTCTCTCTCTCTCTCTCTCTCTCTCTCTCTCTCTCTCGTTCGTTACTGTGATGCGATACTCTCGTTGGTGAACGGGATCTTCAGGTTCCGAAAAGGGTATGGTTGCCTGATGATTTGAAGCTGAACGGCATGGACTTGTCGCATCTTGGTCCACTGGTGGACTCAATTCTGGATTCCATACAGAGCTGCCTTGATTTTGCTCGAACGGAGGACCGTGTATGCACGTTCACTGGCTCTTTCCTTTCAAAGACTGATGCATCGTGTGGAGAAATTGTGCAAATTGGGTTTTTAGTGAAGAATGAAATCTGCAATCAGATCTGTTTGCCTCGCTTAGAGTGGTTTCTTCTGTTGCAGGTGCCAGGAAGTGGAAGGCAAATTGTAGTGCTTGAAGAAGGAAATGATCAGTCTCTCGGGGAAGAAGACATCTTCATGTGTACACAGGTGAGAACTATTCTGTTGGGTCTCTAGTTAGTGAGCCAAGCGCTTCGGCGCTGAGCTCCGATGCTTCGATGAACAAAGAAGCAGTCAACATTGGAAGATTTTAGCTTCCATTTTTCGAATGCAACACCCGTGATGCATTGTTCAGTTGAGGTGCGGAAGGTCATTCAAGGATCAACCTTTTGCTCATTTGTAGCCTGATAGTTGAGCATGACCGAGCTTGATCTTGTGCCGCCCTCGACTTTCATGTCTCCTTCACATCGGGGATTTGTTTGAACAGAAATGCATTTGTTGCAGCACGAAGCGGGTCATTTCCTAGTTGCTTATCTACTCGGGGTCCTCCCGAAAGAATATAGGGTTCTGAAGAGAGGGAATTCGAGCCAGGATCAATTTGCTGGAGGGACTGTGAAGTTTGTGGGCTTTGAATTTCTTAGAGAGGTAAGGGGGCTTTGACTGTTTTAACGGGTGAGTTCGACCTGGTCATGGTTTTCTTGCGATTGAAACTTTGACCAAATGAGACCGCAAGTAAATCGAGGATTAGGCTGTTCAGTAGGTCGATCTGTAAGGTCAAGATTGTTAATGCTGTTGAACCTTACTCTGCAATGGTATGATTTTATGCAGCTTATATACTAATTCCTCTCTTAATATATGCCCCTTTCTTGATTGTCTTGAAACATAGGTTTCCGAATTGGACACATTAAATGAGTCCATCGGCAGCAGAGAATCAAGTTATAGAGTGAGATTATTTTCTTTTTCTCTGTATGTCATGATAATATCACTTCTGCATATGAAACCTTAACAACACCTCAATCCACTTCTCACAGGACCTTCCCCCAATCCCCCTGTATGTCACTATGAACATACTTAGCTCACAAGAAACAAGCAACAGTTAATTTAAGCACAATAAGACTTGTCCAGAAGCTTTTAAAGATGTTCATGAGGCTTTGAGTCTCCACATTTTGGAAATCTAATGTTATAGGACAGAAAGGGAAGGAAATTGACTGCAGTCACGTACTATATCTTTGGATGAAAACCTAGAGCCCGTGTTTCCATTCCAGTTTGCTTCTACTCAGATATGTGCTAATTCTCATATCCCATAAATGCAGGTTAATAAGAGGTGCATATCCTCCAAGGTAGTGTTTTCTTACTTGATTCTTATGATCACGTCCCCTTTTTTTAATTAAGACGCCCTTCTCCCTAGGCGGCCCCTCTCTAATAAGGAAGGAAAGGAAAGAATCCCAATTTTATGACAAATCCAGTCTTACTGTTGGATAAAAGAAAACGAAGCATGGTTTTTTGTCCTGCTAATAATCGCAAGCCGAGTGTTGTCACTGCGGATAGATGGGGCTTGTATAGTCTGAATTTATGGAAAATTTACTCCTCCGAAGCTTTTCACTGCTTATAACATGCTTTAAACCTGCAGACTTTGAACAATTTTTCCTGTGTCATACTGGGAGGCTTAGTGGCAGAGCTTCTTTCATTTGGCCACTCCGAAGGATTGCATTCAGATGTTGATAAGGTCATTTCGACACTGCCTTACTTGAGTTTTGAAGAATGTTCACCTAAGTTTGTTCCGAGTAACATTTTGATCTGATGCAATTCAACAGCTGGATAGAGTTATGAGATGGTCGGGCTTAACAGAATCTGCAGTGAAATCTCATGTTAAATGGGCATCTCTGAATACCGCCTTCATCCTACACCACCATCATGAGACTAGGCTACAATTAGCACAGGCTATGCGGTCAGGAAAATCAATAGGATCCTGCATTAATGTCATAGAGAACTCTCTACATCAGACTTAAAACCAGGTAACACAACTCATCGTTTTTCATTCCCCCGTGTACCCCGTATAAAGTTTGCAGAGTGATGATTTTGATGCTAAAAAAGTTAAATGTTTTGTGAGTACTAAGAAAAGAGAAGTGATTCATCTTGAGAGGTTGCTTCAGTGTTTGAAGAATGAGAAAATCTACAGCCAGAGACTGTTTCGAGGTTTATCCAGATGGTCGAAGGAGACCTATACCCTCTTCAACTAGACTGAATTTGGGCATTCGTAATCAATGTCTGGAGGCCCAAATTGTACTAACTCAAGTTTGATATAGCGTACATTCACAACAAGCAGTGACGATACCAAGTTCAAGATCAATAGATCCACTCATCTGAAAACATAAACAAAGAAAAACCCTTTGATTGGATTGAAACATGGTCCTACTAAGATATCAGGATTCCCTGCAAGAGAGAGACTGAAAACCCCATATTCAAACATATACACTAGAAGTCATCCCATGGCAAAATCTCTGATACAAGACCCGAGCTACAAACAAAAACTCCCTAGAACTCCTGCGAAGCAGATCCAATGTCTCCCTTCCCTTTGCCCATCTTCTTCGGCAACAGGGTTTGGTGAATGTTGGGCAACACCCCTCCATTAGCAATGGTCACAGAACCCAGAAGCTTGCTCAGCTCCTCATCGTTCCTCACCGCAAGCTGGATGTGCCTCGGGACAATCCTGTTCTTCTTGTTGTCTCTCGCAGCATTTCCAGCAAGTTCCAACACCTAAACCCACACAAAGAAGCTTTCCTTAGATTTAAGCATGAAACCAACCTTAAACTGCTCAAGGGCTTGACCACAAGATGATTCTGATGAAGAGAACCGATTTTCACCGCACAAAAACAGACATTTAACAATCAAGCGACAGAGAGCAAAGCCAGAACAACCATTTTCCAAAAGTACCCAGAACGAAAAGGTTGAAAATTTTCTATCGAGGAACACCAATTACGAAAATCAACCCATCACAAAAAAGCCCCTTCCAGAACCGAGCAACTTCACCAAACCCTATACCTCAGCGCACATTCAAGGAACTTCGAGAAAGCAACCAACACCAATCGAGCCGAACAAACCCCAAAATAGAAGAGAGAAAAAAAAACCGCAAAAAACTAATCGAACCTCAGCGGCGAGGTACTCCAGGACGGCGGAGAGGTAGACCGGAGCCCCGGCACCGACGCGCTCGGCGTACTTCCCGGCCTTGAGGAACCGGGCGATCCTGCCGACGGGGAACTGGAGGCCGGCCTTCTGCGACCGGGACACGGACTTGGAGGACTTGGGCTTGCCCCTCCCGCCCTTGCCGCCGCCGCCGCCTTCCTTCGAGCTCATCTTCTCCTCCGATTCGAGCGAACCACGAGACGCGCACGGCGAAACCCTAGACGAAAAAGTAACGAGAAATTTGGGAGGCGATTGCAGTGGGAGATCGGAAGGGAACGCTACAGAGAGAAAGGAAAGGGGGGGAGGGCAGATCGTGTGGGGGGGATGGTGGGTGCGGAAGAATATAAATAGAGCGCGAGATGCCGAGGCGATTGGTCGGCCCCGGGGTCACGCGGATCGCCAGCGTGGCGAGGGGCGCGGGGCCGTCGGATCTGATTCTCGCGGGAAACGGAAGCGAATCCGACGTTTTCCATGGGGCGGGGGCTGTCGTGAACTTTTTTGACCATGCTTCTTCGCGCTTCGTGTAGTTTGACACGGAACGGCGTCGTAGTGGGGGGCTCCCCCCGTGTGAGCATGGGCCATGGGCTTGTGAATTTCGCACGGTCCTGGACTCGGTTTTCGGCCTAGTTTGGGATATGACTGGGCTATAGTAGATGATAGGGAGGCTAGCGGGAGGGAAAACCCCCCCCCACCCCGGTGATCGGGGCAGAGCTACCTATCATAGGGGTGAGCAAAAGAACCGGACCGAACTGATCAATTTTGGGAGAGCTACTAGTCATAGGGGTGAGCAAAAGAACCAGGCTGAACCGGCCAATTCTGGGGGTTCCCCGTTTCTAAAACTTGGAATCGGTGAATATCGGTATGGTTCCCGATTCCAGATGTAGAACCATCCATCCGGACCACCCGGACCGAGCCGATTTTTTTTAGTTACTATTATTCCAAATTTCCAAAACCCTCATTCTCACTCAAACTTATTTGCCCATGTTTGTCTCTCGTGCCTATCACTTCTCTCAATCCCAATTATGCTCACGCATCTTACTTCCCTCTTGCTCGCAACTTGATGCCTCCTTTTGTCCCTCTCGCTTGACGCCTCCTTCTTGCCTCCCTCTCAAGTGATGAGTGATGTTGTGTCTATTGTGATTTGTGTGAAACTCTAAAACACGAGAAGGTAATCTGTAATTTCGAGTATGTTATATTTGTAGTCGATGATCAGTTGATTAATTATGGTTCTTAATGATCATTATAGCTTTGTGTCGTCAAGATGATCATCGTGTCTAGCTTATCATGAGCGTATTCTATTAACATCATTCGAGTAGTAGTTTAGACTATGCAACACCACTTGTGGTATTGCAGGAAATAGAAGAGAGAGAGAGAGAGAGAGACGGTCTTGGACACACCCCAGAAGCGTATGGACTAGATTAGTCTGGCTTATAGGTGGGTCTAGAGCTAGGTGGGTTGGTTCCTAATTCCACAAACTGCGAACTAGCTCTTTTGGTCCAATTCTTGATTTCAGGATGGCAATCAACCCACCTTAGAAGCAATCACCCCTAACTAGGCAGCTGTGGCTGTTGTTAATGGTTGACGCTGATGCCAACGATGACCTTAATGCCAATCATTGACAATCGAGAGGAGCGGAACTTGAGATTTTAGGGCAAATTCGACTGGAGAGTGAGACTTGCCGTTGGATTGGTGACCAAATCGGCCGTCTCAATATGGTTGACCTTCAACCAAAAAAAAAATGTGATCGATTGAGTTCAGAGGAGAGAGAGAACAAACCAAAGCCAATTTTGAATCATCTTTCTCGTCCCATCTTAAACTGAAACGAAATTTGACTCTCGAAATTGCATTGTACATCCGGAACAGACCCAAGAAGATTCATTTAATGCCGTCTATAATAGAGATAGTATTAATCCATATCCTCATTCGCGGTCAATAATTGGCAACTAATCAATGAATTACAATTACTCGATCCCATCTAGTCTATATTGTGCTGCCGTACAGTGGCGATCTTGGCATAATGTTAAAAGAAATCTCTCTCGGTCTCTCTGTCTCTCTGTCTCTCTCTCGTTCAGCGTCTCGTTGGCTACTTGATAACGCTTAGTTTTGCATGAAGCCCAACAACAGTCAGAAATGAGCCCATTGACGTGGCTCATTAAAAATTCACGAACTGAGGAAGGCCCGTTCGTACACCAAAGGTCCAGTTCGAACGAGACGGGAATGAGATGAAGAATTTGGAAACAACCATTCCAGGTATAACAGAACTTTTTGCACACATTAGCCATTGCTCGGCTATTTTCATTCGTCGCTTAAAGCTCATACGGACTCGACCGTCGGAGGGTCCCAAACCGAATCTCTGTTAGCACTACCCAGTACTAGATCTTTTTTTTTTTTAAATCAAGCTGGGCCAAATGCTGAGAGGCTTGAAGACCCAACATTAAAAAAGAAAATGCCACTCAAAGTGGAGTATATCCTTGATTTGCTCCCCAATAAAAGTAGGGATTCTGTGTGTTTTTTGGCAACCAAAAGGGAAGTGCTTCTAGCCGAATTACTTTGTACATCATAAATCACACAAAATATACCGTATAAACTATGTGCACAAGCCAATAAGCACGTGACTCTGCTGGTAAAGGGATTGGGGGCGGGGACTCTAGTATCACGGGTGCGGGATCAGACTCTCGCGTTCTGCAAGAGGCAAAGCAAAAGTCAGAGAGTAACGAGAATTAGAGATAGGACAGACAAAAATAAAATATATGCACAGGATAATAAAAAACAAATCAAGGCAATTCTCATATAAGGAAGAGTAGGTGCCATTCTTGGGACATTTGACCGCACAATTTAACCCGACAAACTCTCACTCTCGTCCATGGTTCAATGACTAAAGGACAAGAAGGATGTTTTGATAAGGCTTGATCTTTGACAACGAAAGTGCATTAATGTTGTGCCTGAAGAAGAGTAGTCTCCACTAATTGACCAAAACCCTTGAACATTCACCCGACAGTAGAGATCAAAGTGCGAGACAAATGGTCCACATTCACTCCCACACCAACTTTATATGGTAAATGGATAGTCTTATGGTGAATGGATGGTCTTAGACCCACACTGCCTTTTCTGCTCCATTCATTCATTGGCCTTTCATAAAGTGATCATCATCTCACTCCCAGATTTTCCGCAGCCATCCCAATATATTGACCTTCCATGTGTCTCATGGACACACACGGAACCTGTCCCCTGTTTCTCTTCCAGAGCTGACAAATTTTCCATGACCAGCAGTACCATACAAAACCACCTCCCTAGTTTTGCGGTCCTGATAAAGAGCCTACCTTGTGAAGGTAGATTGATGTGGGTTCATATTTCCATGAGTTTCATGGCAAGATGAAAGGAAGAAAAGTTTTTTTCAATTGAAAGAAAATTAATGAGAGTCTGAATAGAGGTTTCCAACAAACAAGGATTCTGTAGGAGCTCTGTGTTATCAGGTAAATGTTTCAAGCGGTCATTGAGTTTTCTTTTGTTGCTTTGTTTATGGTTCTCTTAAGGAGAATATTATCAGATTGTGTACTTGCCAGAAAGAATGTAGGCCATAGCAGAAAAACTGTCTTGCTTTTGCGTAGAAAAGAATTTGCAGCTGATGCGCATGTCATTACTGTATCAATCACTTTGGAGTGAAAAGTTCCTTCTTCTTTCTGTTTAATTTAAAAAAAATGTTATTGAATTCACATCTGACCCTACCAATGATTCACTGGCAAGCTATGAGAAGAGTGTTGAAAACGGTACCTCAGTCAAGCGGTACCTGAATACATGCTTCGCATTTTCTCTGTGACGTTTTGGTTTTCATGATTGGATGGAATTTCTTTGTATCTGGGATTGGACCACAGAACCATGGCGTCGACTGGAATTCTTCAAATAACGGTGTTGATCGGATGTATCGGATTTATGATGAACATTTTGGATGCTAGGCCTCGCCAGATTCTTGTCGATACTGATCTCGACATCGACGACATTTTCGCTCTCTTTTATTTGTTGAAACAGAACAGGAGTGAATTTGACTTACAGGTCATTTCTTTCTTTGAAGTTTGAGCAGCTCTTTTGAATTTAACCAGTGTAGAAACTTGCATATAAGCCTAAATGATGCTAACAAATCATTGCAGGCTATTACTATTAATGCAAATGGATGGAGTGATGCTGGGCATGCAATCAATCATTTATATGACATCCTTTTCATGATGAATCGCGATGATATTCCAGTGGGGGTGGGCGGCGAAGGCGGTATTTCGCCAAATGGGATTATAATGCCAGAAGTTGGCGGTTATCTTCCTATTATTGACCAGGTGTTACTATAAAGCTCATTTCAGTTCTTAGTTTCTATTTTCTGTTTGTTAATCACAGCATTCTCTCACAGGGAATGTCAACAGAGGGAGGGTGCCGGTATAGACAAGCGATCCCGCTGGGTCTTAGGGGACGGTTGGATATCAACACAAACTACGGCTTAAGAAAGGGGTTCCTTCCGAAGGTAGCCAAAGTTAATGCGGTCAGTTATATCGCACATCCCCATGTACTTTCATTAATGCAGATTGTCCGTGTTTACTATGATCTAGTGCTTGATGTATGTCTCTTACAACTTCATTTTTTCGGATAGGAGTAATATATTGTTGTGCTGGATAAAAATGTGCGTTGTTACCTCACAGGCCAGATTTACCATAATGCATTTAGTTAGTTGCCACAAATTGTTTTATTCTCATTATTAGTAGACAAACGGTTTCACAAGTGACTAAATTCTAAGCCAAATATATGTAAACTTTTACTATATGGGATAGCTGTTGCCTTCATCTTCTATTCTCGAGTGTTGAGGTTGGTTTGCCACTGCAACGTATCATTTTTCCTCCGAATTAAATACTTTATTCTAGATCTAGCTTTAGCAACTTGACATTAACAGGGCCGCAGGAAATATATCCCTCTCAAGCAAGCTAGTGCGCAGCAAGTGATGATAGATGCGATATCTTCAGGTCCTATCACGGTATTTCTGATGGGAACACATACCAATTTTGCGCTTTTTCTCATGACCAATCCTCATCTGAAGAGAAATGTCGAGCACATATATGCCATGGGTGGTGCTATTAGGTCCACTTGCTCGAATGTCAGTGACCCTTCTCAACCAGCTGCCTGCGCTAACATTGGCAACTTGTTTCCTCAAGATAGCAACCCATATGCGGAGTTCAACATTTTTGGAGATCCTTTTGCTGCATATGAGGCAAATTTAATCTCGATGCTCTCTTTGTTTGTGAATGATGATACATTGCATTAGGACAAAGATTTGTAAGCATTCAATGTCTTGTCTATCCTAAGAGTGTTTTGCAGTCCAGGTACTTCATTCAGGAATCCCCGTCACACTCGTTCCTCTGGACGCAACGAGAACCATTCCTGTTGATAAGAACTTCTTCCAGGCATTTGAAAGGAGGCGAGATACGTATGAGGCACAATATTGTTTCCAATCATTGAAAATGGTTCGCGATACTTGGTTCGGTGATGATTTTCACGAGGTATGTCCTGACACATTTCTATTTTCCAGAACTATTGAGAATTGTGCTGTAGTTGCCTAGACAAGATTGGTGATTCATGAAATGATCACTTCCAGAACTATTGTATGTGGGACTCGTTTATGGTTGGAGTGGCAATATCTAAAATGCGAAATCAGCAAAACTTGGAAGTGGAAAATGCATTTGCTGAGATGGAGTACATGAACATTACGGTTGTTACTTCAAACAAACCTTATGGAGTTTCAGATGGCTCCAATCCCATCTTTGATGGGCTTCCCGTCCCAAAGTTCAGACTAGGGGACAATGGAGTGCATAGTGGTCATGTTCAGATGGGAATGCGAGATCCATTTTGCGAAGCAGAGAGTAAAGGGACATGTCAGGTAGTTACTTTTACCTAAACCATTAGAATTATAGGACTTTGTCGCAATAATATATGTGCCTGGGGCATTAATGTGTCATGTTTTCCAATTAGTCAGTATTAGTCGATAATTTAATTTCACTTTAACATTAGAATTATATGACTTTGTGGCAATAATATCCGTGCCTAGCGCATCAATTATCTACTTTTCAATAAGTCGGTATATTATTCACAACAAAACTCAGGTGAGCAAGACCTGCTACATGCTCAAGAAGGTGCTTCCAAACCCTATAAGTAAAGGCCATCTTCCACTTATAGGGCATGAATATTTCACAAGTAATATCATGTACCGCTGCATTTAATGGATGATTAGGCAATCGCTATTTTCATTTAGTACAACATAGTGATGAACCTCAAGATAATACATTTGAAGGTATCCATTGTAGGATGGTTACACAGAGGAGGTAACTGGTCCAGAAGCAGTGCGTGTTCTTGTTGCGACAAAAGCTAAGCCAAGTCAAGACACCAAAAGCTCGCTGAACAAAGAGTTCTACGAAAGCTTCTTGAATGTAAACTATCGTGAGATCTTTTGTCCGAAGTGCATTATGTTCTGTTTTCACTATTTGAAATGAAGAAGGTTCTCTTTCTTTTATATATCTGTGAAGACGAATTTTGAGTGGCTTGACGGCACCAAATAGAATAGTGCCATGCAGATAGCTAGCTGTGTAGTCCATTGTTTAAGCTGATGTTATTTACTTGCACGATGAATAAGATTTTTGGTGCTGTTTCAGGTTTTAAACAATCCCGAACAAAGTGGAAGGTTCAACATCACGACACAGTTTCCTCACTATGAGGAAATTGTGCTTAAACCAGACAGCGATATGAGGTCCACCGGAAAACCAGTTCTCTTCGACATGGATATGAGTGCTGGAGATTTTCTGTCTCTTTTGTATCTTTTGAAAGTACCGAGGGAAATTATCGACCTTAAGGTAGGAATTGCAACCGTGCACCACTCATTGACAAATCAGACTCAGGAAACAATTGATAATTGTTGGAGCCCTTCTACACTTTATGATCTGTAGCTAAAATTCTCCCCAAACCATTTCTAGTGCTGCTAATGTGCTTATGGACAAATAGGGCATAATAGCAAGTTCAACTGGCTGGGCTACCGCTGCAACAGTTGACATTGTTTATGATGTGTTACACATGATGGGTCGGGATGATATTCCGGTTGGTCTTGGAGATGCATTTGCACATGGACAGACAGATCCAACTTTTCCTGCTATAGGGGACTGCAAGTACAGAAAGGCCATTCCTCAAGGCAGCGGCGGCTTCTTAGATGCCGACACGCTGTACGGATTGTCTCATGATTTGCCTAGTAGTCCTAGAAGGTTTTGCACCTATCATTGTTACTTCTCTCTTTTGCAAAAGTTGATTATTTTCTGTCCCATGGGCCATTATGCATATTGTCTGCCTAAATAAGAAACATCAGAAAGTTAACTGGTTGCACGTATGATAGGCTGTCCTGCTTTTTATTCGTTTGACACTTTCTTGCTTAGAAATATTTAATAAATTCGTTTCTCTAACTTAGGGGAGGAAAAATAACTAATGCATTTGAGTCTTTCAGAATATGCTGATCTCGGCTCTTAACTTCTGTGTCAGATACACGGCAGAAAATTCGATGAGGTTTGGAGCTCCTCGAAATACTGATCACCCTGAATTTAGACAGCCTCTTGCAGTTGATGTCTGGAAATCAGTTGTCAAATCACTAGACCCAGCAGCCAAAATTACCATATTGAGCAATGGACCCTTGACGAACTTGGCCTCAATCATTCATTTGAAAAACTCAAGCTCGGTGATCCAGGTAAATCCAATGACAAGGATAAATTTGTCATCACAGGTTTAAGTATAAATGATCCGTAGTGATCGCGCTTGATTTTCAGATTCCATTATTAGTTTTAGTATGAAAGAAACTGAGAACTTCTATTCATTTTGCACATGTTTGAAATCACATTATGAATGTCGTGACAGTTCTGTTTTATCTGATTCCTCGAAAAAAAAGGCCTATATGATGAAATTTTCCACTATTTCGATTCTATTTTGTAGGATATACATGTTGTTGGGGGACATGTTGGCGATGGCAATGAAAGAGGAAATCTCTTTACTGTACCTAGCAACAAATTCGCAGAATTCAACATGTTTCTTGATCCTCTAGCTGCGAAGGCTGTTTTCACCTCGGGACTTAACATAACCCTCATTCCACTCAGTATGCAAAGGAGGGTCAGTTCCTTCCCGATAATATTAAACAAATTACAAGTTGCAAACAGGACTCCTGAAGCGTCATTGGCCCATCATCTACTTACGACTCTGTGGAACTTGCGGCAGAAACATAACAGATATCATCACATGGTAAGAGAGCTTTATCATCACTCTTTGTATTAGCTGAAGGTCCTGTACATGTGAATATTACTCGCTGAGTAAAATCACAGTTAAAGCAATTTACTTTGTCGAAGATGATTCATCATAGAGTAGTATAACGCATTAATTCAATTATTTAGGGAAGAAACTCTGAGGAGATATGGCAATGATTGCACATTCTTCTGTTTTGAGAATTGACACATCTAAAAAATCTACTTTATAATATGTCACTATGCAGGATTTATTCTTGGGGGAAATTCTGGGAGCAGTGATATTAGCCAGCAATATTTCTCACTTAAACAGGACTTTCGAGTTCAAGCCTCTCAAGATCTTGGCAGATGGAGATGAATCGAAAATTGGAGAAATTATCATCGACGAAAAACAAGGAATACCAGTGAAGATTTTGAGAAGCATTAATGAGGATGCATACTACAAGCATTTTGCGGAAGTACTAGGTAATGAAAGACAGTCCGCTGTATTGGGGAGCTACGGTGAGCTACAAAGAGCAGATACAGAACTCCAGGCAGGATTGACAGTAATCATGAGGGAAATCAGTAATCTCTTGCCCTTAGAATTCGGATTGATTCTGTTTTCGCTTTGTTTACACATGATGGTCTGCATAAGAGCTAGACAACAGTAGAGTACGTGGACGGCGCGTGGGCCACTATTCACTAATAAGAAGAGCGAAAAATTTAAAGAGTTGTTGGTTGTTGGCGAAAAGCCATGTTGTGAGGATAGTTTAGACTTTGGAGATATAGAAGCTTTAATTATAAATTGTCAATATAGGTTGAAACAAAGTCCTTCAAGAAGTATATGTTCCCTCCAGATCTCTACATGCATGCCTTAGCACCAGAAATGATAGTAGAGCTCGTGACACAGTGAAAAGGACATATGACCAGCTATCTTCTTGGTTTTGGTATGGTTTGACTGCATTAAAATGCTTGACGTATGGAAGGGAATCGGTTTAGGACCTCCAAACAACCTCTGTTTCTCCTTATTGAGATTTGTCCTCTGCCTCGGTGGAAACACTATATTATTTGTTGCCAGTTGCAGTTCTTGATGCATTTCATGTGTCTTGATACTCATAACCCAGTGTGGCTCGCACTATTCACAAAACAGTAATGAACAATTTGCAACTACTCTGTCAAATGATGAGAACGACCGTTGTTAGTTGTTATCTATACCCGTTCAGAGATGTGGTGGATAGAGCTAATTACGGGAGAAGCAAATGTGTTGGTGCAAGTGCTTTCTTTTCGGATGAGTATCACTCGTTCTTGAAAGACGATGATTCGTTTCCTCGGTTACGATTAGTCGGGAGAAGAGAAATAAGAAAAGGAGAGAGAGGAAATGATGGAGCTAATTTGATTGGAGGTTGGGACAGCAATTTGATCTCCTGGAAGTCGTACCACAAGATATAATATATTGAACCCTTTCGACCGCTTCATGAGGCCTAAATTAAGGCATTTCGGTCCTATTCGCACTTAATCTTCAGACAAGGAGACATCCGCTAACCATCAGTGACAACAGTTGACCTTAAAAACGTACATCAGTTCAATTCATGTGTAATTGACATCAAGATTTGATGATCAAAGAAACAAAAAAGATAATGCTATTGAAACAGTAACCTCTGAATTTAAGCCATAAAAAAATAGAAGATCCTTTACAAAAATGTGGTCTGCATCTTCAAAGTTATATAATATTGCCAACCAATGTTCAGCTTGAGCTCCCTATATAATTTATATCACCAGGTTTTGGCTGGCCAACTGTACTGGCCGGCCGCTTTGCATTTTTCTTTTTGTTGGGTCGATAGAAGAATAATGCACATCCCTCAAGGCAAGACGAAGAAAATCGCTATTTCGAATTTTATTTTTTGGGTATAAGTCGATGTTCACCTCACTGGTATATGACAAATCTGGTAAGAGGGTCTGATAAAAATGGAAGAAAGACATTAGATTCTGAATATTAACATCTGAGAGGGAGGATAATCAAGGTCACTGTCCAAAAGGAGGTCAAAACATTAGGTTGCTGTCCTCGAAGCCATGTAATCATCTTCTAGAGATCAGTACCTTTTCCCCTTCCTCTTTGTAAGCATACAAACTTCACTTCATGTAGGCTTTTCGTGACTGGGTGATACACAAAATGTTACCTTGTGCAACCGAAATGGAATACAAGCGTTTTTATTTTTCCTCTTTTCAACAAGTAGGAAGCAAGATGCGGTCAATTTTATAGCTAAAACAATACATAGACAAAGCACAAGTCTGATAAGAGTAACGCAGAGTTTATTCACGTTGTTCTTTTCTGATTACTCATAGATTTGGATATTGCCACAAGCGAAGATCGAAAGCTGATGCAACCACCCAAGTTCTTGCTGAAAATGGGTTATGAGGGAAAACAAATAAAGGACCGTCACTCCTCGAATAAGAGCAAAAAATAATGGACTCATAGTCACATTTCTTCATTCTTGTAAAATTTGCTAAATCCATTCGCACTTCATTACGTAGGAGGTGACCCACCAGCTGCCAAAATCTGCTTCTCCAGCTAATTAACCAAACAGAACATTAAGACTTCTGAGTAATTAAAGAAATTGGAGAAATAATTTGGCAACAATAGGATCTTCTACTTGATGCTTACATTGAACAGGGTCTCAAGCTTATTCTTAACCAGGGAAAACTCATGCTTCACTTGTTGCAGACATTTCAGGCACCTGCACAACAAGGAAACAAAAGCGGCCACTTAAGTAGGACCGTTTGAAAATGGATCATCATTATCAAAAACTTAAACTATGTTGCATGGTGAGATTGTGAAGTAGATCTTGTATTTTTCCCACTAATGTCATGTTGGAGATGGGGAGGGACTCACTCACCCTTCGACATTCTTGTCCTGGCAGTAGTTGCGGAAGGCAATGCAGACTCTTTGAACTCTCTGCGCGCCGATGCTGTAATTCCAAAGAACAATTCATCTCGCTCAGGATTTGGAAATTGGAAGAGCCATCATTCCTGAACATAGCCGTGGTTTTATGCATGACCACACGAGTTTCTACTTTTACTATTCTTTTTTTGTTCATTCTTTTTCCAAAGGAGATCTTCTGTTTGGTCCAGAAAAGACCTTGGACAAATATCTAATGGAACATGTTCATTATACAAGAATTGCCGTGAGGACTAATGGGAAAGGGCGACTGTTGCTCAAACTGCTCATGATTTTGCTGTTGTAGGCAAATAGCTTAGTATGCTAAAAGAAAGAAAGGAACTGTCCTTTGAAAATGACGAGTACCTGGAGCTGCTGCCTTTCAGCTGATGCACATGAGCATCCACCTTCTTGAAATCAATATTCTGCTGATCTCTAAACATACAAAAAGGAAAAGATAAGAAATGCATAAATTTTTCTGATTTTATTCGAGGAGATGATGTGTTAAAAAGAGTATTGGGAAATTGGAACACATTCGGATGATGAAAATAAATCTCACAGTGCTTTGGCCAGCTCATTGAGAAGCCTCTCAGAGTCATCAAAGAACAGTGACACCACCTCCACAACAAAGTCCGGGTTGTTCTCATCTTGCAGTTGCTGAAGCTGAGTGAATTGCTCATCCAGAAATCCCTTCTCACCAGCCAAAAAAAGGAGAGAAACTCATTCTTTGAGGGTACTCTTCGAACAAAAGAAGAAAAAAAAGAAGAAAAAGAGCAAACTTTTGCTGTTCTCACCTCATGAAATAGTAGAGCGGTGTACTCAAATAACTGCCTCTTCAACTGAGCTACATCCATTGTTATAGTTTCAGAGATTTTTCGTTCATTTAAAAGCCGTGGACACCCAGAAAAAGGTTTATTTGCGTTGGTTTTATGATGGCACTGAACTGAACTTTGAGAGTGGGTGAATATATAAGTAAGATTCCGAAGGAGTGGCTTGTCTCATACAGTGTATGCAGTCACTCCTGTCAGGCGGTGTGTGCTTTGTTTCTTTTAACTATATCATTCTCATAATAAAACCAATACTTTTAGATACAGTCCAAAACAAGAGCTATCAGAAGATCCGAAGCTTGATACCATGACCATCCCAGTCATTCACCTTATCATCTTTCTCTTTCAGTAATTATGATGACTCTCTCTCTCTCTCTCTCTCTCTCTCTCTCTGTGTTTATTCTGCTTTCTTTCTTGTTCTCTCTATTTGGTTCGAGTCTTTTTAGCTGTCAAGTGCATTAGACAATTACCAATGTACATTTACCAAAAGAAGAGACAATTACTAATGTACCCAAAAAATATTAAACCAGCATGTGGAAGTCTGTGATATCTTATTGATTTATGAGTTCAGAACACGCGGTGATCAACTTCTGGACTGAACTAAAAATTGTCCAAGTGGCAAGAAATTAGAAAAAAAATGCTCCCCTTAAGGCAGAAGGGGAAGAAAGTGGCATCTTTAAACATGCCCATGAAACTAAAATTGCCATCTGTCACCTTTCCCTATGCATGTGAGAATTTTTTTGGAGGCTTTTGTTTCTTTATCAAGGGAAGAGAATGGAGGAAAGAAACTGCTACAGCAAGCAACAAATGGTGAACCCTGACATCTCTTTCTGCATTGGTAACCCTTACGGTGAAAAACAAGTAAAAGCAGAAAAAAAAAATTTGGACTTGTAGGTGGAGATGGGCAAAGCACATATCATTTTCAATATCTACCTACTGTCTCTTAGCTTTTTGCTCCCCCTTATCCCTTATTTTCACGCCTATGCTTTCAGTCTTTTCGAGATTCTCTCTCATCAAAATTGCTGCCTCTTTTTTTTTCTTTATCTTTTTTGTATCTTCTGTTCGTTTGTGGCGCCGATGTTGTCTGATTGGAAGAAGAAGGTGTAGTCAATGAGCATAGAGAATTACAAAATCTTGAGGTTTCTTGATCTCCATGCAGTGAAGAATGAATTCAAATAGGTTTCATTTGCCTGGTAATGGAGGGCTTTGTCAGCTTTCTGGTTTTTGTTTTGACCAGAGATGTGAAATTTTTATGAAGAATTTCACACGTTTAAGTAGCTAAACTTTCCCCAGTTTAAAAACCATCGAGGAGAAAAATTGGAAGTGAAACGGCTTCTTCAATTTGCTGTATTTTCAAAAGGCACTGTTTATATTTCTCGCAAAAGTATCAGAAAAGTCTCACCTCGACGAATTAATGTGGTGTAAAGCATTTAATGTATCTTAATTAGCCCGTAATTTATTGACTTAAATTTTCTAGTGAAAATAGATTCGATTAGATATATTGATAGAGTCGGACTCGAGTTCTTTCTTAGAGATACGATGAACATGTTATTTGTGTAAGAAAATTCCCGCGTTAAAGAATTGGCGTCAGTGATCTCCATCTAGAAGGGTCCTGGTATTGGCGATCTCTTCGGACGGACGTGCCAAGCTTATGTCGCGTGCACATTTGCACGTTAGCCACTTGTCACGAGGTGAGGGCATCAGGTAAGAGGGGCTCCTTGTTGCGGTGTTTTTATGGATGGAACCAGAACTGCAGCAGGGTGTTGAAAGCAGGGCGCTTCAAAGGGGGACCTTACAATGTGGCATCTGATTCAATTCCACTTTCGCTTTATTACGTTCCTGAAGAACTTTGTGATGTGCCCATCGTGCACCAGAAAACGACTGTTGGAATTTTTTTCCTTATCGTCCGAAAACGTCTCAGATCACTTTCTCGCGCACAGAATTGTACCTCTTTCTAGTAGATAATGAATTACTTTCACGAGACACGAATCTTAAGAGATCCACTTTTAACAAAAATCGGTCTCGAAATTTCGTGGTCATCTTATAATTAGGCCAACCCACTTTTTGGGCTTTCACAGACACAGAGCGGAACCTTTGATTTAGACTCTGTTAGTTTCACAGAAAATATTTTCTCCATTTTTCGACGTTTGATTCGGTTAGGAAAATGATAGGAAATGAGTTAACTTAAATTTAAGAAAATAATTTGCTCTTCAAATATCGGAAAATCATTTTCCACGATATGATTAGGAATCAATGCTTGACTCGAAATTCTATGTTTGGACATGAAAACCTAACGTTGGTTCTCGGGTCCCCGATATCCAAAACCAAGTCTTCGGTGCCCGGGCTAACGACCTCAATGCCGGTGCTTGTATCCCTGGGGCCGGATCCATCCGGGGCAAACATGTCTTCGCCCTCAATGCCTGCGCTCGGGTCCATCCAGGGCAACCTTGGGACTTGGTGTTGATACCCGAGCTGTTGTCGCCCACACCCGGTCCGTCGAGGGTGAGCTTGATGCCCATGTCCAATGCCTTAGCACCCGAACCCGGGTCCACAAAGGCTGAGCGTGAGGTCTCGATACCAGAGCTCGGATCCCCAACACCAAGCTCAAGTCTACAAAGGCCGTGCTTGGGTCCATCGAGGTCAGGCCTGAGATCCCGATGCTTGAGCTTGGGTCAATCGAGGTTGGGCCTAAAACCCAAGTGCCCATGCCCCAATCCCCGGTGCCCTGATTGGGGTCCATTGAGGCTGGACATGAGACCTATTTCTCCGGTTGCCACAAATTACTAGCGCCCGAATAGTGTAAATCTATTTAGGAAATTCAATTAAATTTTTCATATTAAACGACCAAAAATATTTTACGGTTCATTTTTTGGTTTCAGCCAAATTCCAAGAACAAATGACTTTTCGGACAACATACTCAGAAGTCAGAAGTCAAAATGGATCGAAAGAGACTGCAGTTCCGACATTCGCTTCTTTGCTCGTGCTCTTTATATTTCCCCTTGCCTTTCGCACTTTTTGTTAGAGAAATAATTGCAATTTGACATGTAATAACTTTTTTTCCATCACGAAGTATGGTTCTCATGCTACATGTGTAAAATTTTGGTTGAAAATTTTTGTAAACTTTGATAATCTTTTTACAAAACAAGAGGGAAAATTTAAAATTTGGTTGAGAAATTTTGTAAAATTTGATATTCATTTAAAGGAAAATGATTAACACAGCCCCTGAACTTTGGCCTAATATATAATGTGGTCTACGAACTTTTAATTTATTCATTGTAGTCCTTGAAATTTAACCTAATATATAATGTGATCCTTGAACTTTTAATTTATTTAATGTTATTCTTGAACTTTTGGTACATGTTCAATTTAGTTTCCGAACTGTATGAAAATTTTCAATGTACTCCTTCCATTAATTAAAATTAAGGTATTACATTAAACATATTCATATAGTTCAAGAATTATATTAAACATGTATTAAAAGTTTAAGGACCACATTGAACTGATTAAAAGTTTAGGGACCATATTGAATATTAAGTTAAAATTTAGATATTATATTGAATAAATTAAAAATTTAAAGATCAAATTACATATTAAATTAAAATTTAAGGACTGTTTATGTCATTGTTTCTTCTTTTAATAAAAAGAAGAGGAGAAATTTAAAACTTTTTGTTTTGCACTTTTGTTTTGCGTCATTTTCCAAGAAATAGCAGTAGTTGATTTCGAGGCCATTGAAACGCATTATCTAGCAAAAAGATGGCACCAATAATTCTCCAAATAAGATATGTTAATGGTACGACACCTAGAGCTAGAGCTAGAGCTAGAGCTGCTCCTTTTTGGGTTTTTCCAAATTAACCAAATTGGACAAAGCAACGAAAGAATGGTAATATTGTCACCACGTTCCTCGTAGTCTTCATCAATACTTCGAATCTTGCATTGAAATCCCATGTTCTTAAGACTAGCCATTATATAATTAGCACTATAATTTTGTAGGGCTAATTCCTTTAGAAAAAAGAATCCTAACTTAGGTTTAACCCTAATACCATCTTGATTTTTTTTGTCTAAAGGAATCCTCAATTTTTTACTCTTTTTCTAAATCTGTCCACGTGTCCAAAAGTTGCCGTGGTTTCTTAAGAGTAATCAATCTCCATAGACTATTGTTATTTCACACGAAAATGAGGGTGTCGACGAAGACGGGAGTTCTGATGACGAATCTTTGATTGATCAGCATTTTGAAGAAATTAGTAGCAACTTTTAAACACATGGACAGATTTGGGATTTGAATAAAAGTTTGGGATTCTTTTTTTGGAAAAAAAAGGTTTGGGACTGATTTGAAATTGAACTTGAAGTTTAGGGTATTCTAAGAAATTAGATCATAAAATATGATCATCAGTTGAGTCTTCATAGTACAAATTTTCGAAACGTTTCTTGAATAAAAGATAGATGGATAAAGGTATCTCAATGATGATTTTCTCTACAAGTTCCTATTTTGAATTGCCCGTTAACGATAAACTTGCACGGGATTGCTTGAACGCAAAGCATGCTCTTCTTGTTCGAGACCTGAACTCTAACCCCCCAACTTGTGTATCGCCACGTTGTCAGTTTGCAAGAGTTACGTGCATCGAGAACCGCTATTTCAGGCATTTCAAAGTTAATTAGATTAATCGGGTACTCAAAAAACTTATTTTTTTGTCGGGGAAATTCCTTGGCAGATGAGAATATGCCTAGCAAACCCTAGCATGAGGGCTTGTCGTTTACTTGCACCTTGGGCTGATGAGGGGGGTCGGGACCCCATACCATCAAAACCCTGCTTCGGAATATGACGCTGCAAGCTGTTAAACGACAAAGGCTTGTGCTTTCTGTCCCACTTTCCCCTCTTTAATTCTTGATCCTCAGGCCCAACATGATCTTTGAAAAGTCTCCAATGTTACGAGTAGACAGGACTGCTCGGGCACGCCTAAGACTCTGATATAGTACCGCGAGTTTGGGAACTTCTAAGGGAATTTCTTGTCTCGATCTGGTCCATCATAGCTCGAGTAACTGTGTGAATTACTGCTTTGATAAATACCACGCGAGCATTGCATCATCCGGCGTTCCGGTGCACGACCCACGACAGTTCGAGCCCATGTAAGAAGTCAGTTTTTGCTCTCACAGGCTCTCACAATCCGAATCCGGCTCGAACAACTTGGCTATGACCCGACTGGAGAAGTGAATTCAACCTCGTGCGCGGTAGTTTGAAAAAGGATGCCAACTAACGACATATACAGAAGGACCACTTTAGGAGTAGGACATTGTTGTTCCAAATAATTGAGCAGACATGTTCAAGTATGCTCAGAGCTTTCTTATGTTTTTTAGTCTAGTTCGATTCTTTGTATTTGCAGGACAACATTTCAACTGGGTCCGGAATTGGATTTCCAGATTCGCCAGCATTTATAGCTCACAGAGAATGTTGCCAGAGTATCCAAAGGAATTGGATAAACAGAGCAACGACACTAGTGGCCGACACTAGTTTCTGCTGCGACTGCAGTGTGTTAGTGATAGCTCTTATTTCCTCCTGATATATGCAGCTTTATATGGAAGTTCCTGACACATGTTATTTACAATTGTCACTGCTTATGGACCCGAACCTAGCTAGATAGAAATCGCCAAATTCTCAAATATCAGCTCATTCAAGTGCAATGCAGAAAAGGAATAAGACAACGACTTACACCATAAAGAAACAAAAGAAGCTCAAAATCCTGTTCTCTATGTTCTGATAAGTTACACCACAGCTTCATATTACAATATCCCACATGTCCTAATTGAGACATATATACACGAAAGGAAAGTCTGTAAGAGCGTAGGGAGAGTTTAAGTGTCCTCAAGAAATAGTTTCATCTCATGTATTCCCGGGAATTTGACTGGAAAGAATCATATTCCCTTGTAAGAACTAAATGACGGATTAGGATTCACTCTGATCCGGGACCTCACCCAGGGCCTGTGTATTGAAGATCATAAATGGGCTCATATGCCATGAAATAACAGCACATAATCCATCACATTACTAGGGGACTCTTAAACACCCTCCGGCTCGGAAAAAAAGTTCAATTTAATTAATGCTAATTGGTCAAATATGTGATGTGATGTGACCGGTTGATGTCAAGAGCTCAAAGCCACCTCCTCGTGGTGTTTGAGATCGCTCAAATACCTCGTCGAGTTGTATTCTTGCGCGTCCAGGAGCTCTTCGGAGTAGGTTCTCTGGAGGGAACGCCTCTGACCTTCTTCTGTACACTCCGAGATGAAACTTTCTCCTCTCAGCAATATGGCAACCTGCATTCCAGCAGAATGGCGCGAGAAGTTACCTCATGCAATCGTGAAAATAGAGAGAGAGAGAGAGAGAGAGGGAGAGAAAGAGAGAGAGAGAGAGAGAGAGAGTCAATCAATATCTAGAAAAGGCAGCAACAGCTTCATTGAGAGCTGAAAACTGAAAAGCTAACATCTCCCCAGTAAGTAAGGAATGATATAAATGCCGTCATCTGTCGAAACATGCCCAAACTAGAAAGGATGCATCATAGGACTAAATTTTGAACTGGAAAGTCTTTCTCATCCTTTTTCACAACAGAGACATTGACAAATAACAAAATGCTGAGCTTATTATTCAGGCTGAAACACCCAAGATATTCTTTAAAAGAAAAGCAATCAACAATGATAAATAATCAGGAAATTGAGGAAATGTACAACACAACTAATGTATGGGCTCATCCTTTGGCCTATTTTCGCAGACAAATGAGAGGCAGAAATTCACCATAGTGTGAATGAAGATCATAGAAAAATATTGAAATCCCTATCCCCCAATTTTCTCATGTTTCACAAGACTTAATGCCTAGACATCACAACCAGAGAACCCGAATGGTTCTCTCCCACAAAACTATCACCAACATGTCAAAACTGCATTTCCACTACAGATCAATTTCGGACAATGATCTTTCCCTCTCAGGAGATAATCATAGAATTTGAGTAATAGTGTTTGATAGAAATCATTAAGATGATAAACTTTCCATATCGAGCACATCAGACAAATCCGCTGCTTTGTTTTTATGTTTAAAGGTTATATAGTAATTCATATGTCATTAATCTTTTCCCACTTCTGTATTTCATTTATCTACAGTTGAAAAAAGGACAAGTACCATGCATCTAACAAACGGTAAAGGTAATCATACACACAAAGATTCTCGTCAGATGGTTGCTAATTACTTTTGCAAGGTAAAAGATAAGTTTGAGACGTGAGTCTCAGGAAACAGGCTTGCCTGATTCATTCGAGGACGTAGAATAGGAGACTGCTCGATGCACAACGAAGCAGTCATTATCACACGATCCATTTCGTCGGAGTTGTAATCATCACCAAGGGAAGGATCAATGAGATCCTCAATAACATTGTCATCCAGAAGAGGTTTTGCCTGCGAGGGTGAACGAGATTATACTAACTTTATAAGGACATTATCAAATGTGACCACCGGACAGAAGATGGATTTACCCAAAGAACTACGCTTCTTCCTAGATGATCCAATGCTTTTTGCCCAGTAATGAGCTCCAAAAGCAGAACCCCAAAGGCATATACATCAGTCTTCTCATCCACTATCCCGTGCATGAAGTACTCCGGGGCGAAGTAGCTGTCATTATATATCTGGATGAGAATCCGATGGCAACATTTAGCTAGTTGAAAGTAATAAGCTTAAGGCTTACAGACCCAAATGTTCCTTCAAATTTGGACACATTGTGGTGAGTCCACTGTTTTGGTAGCCATTTGGCAAGCCCAAAGTCACATATCTGTAAACAATAACAGTAATTAGTAAATCAATGACCAAGAGATAGGAGGAGTTGCAAAACAACTTCACATAGACAACAGATCAATATAAATTAGACTTGCAAAAGGACAAAATGGGCTTTTATAAGGGATAGAAATAGACAAAGTCATCTGCTGTTGATGGCCCAAAAAAATAAAGTCATCTGCCGTTAAATCTCGCGACCAATTTGCAGATGATTACAAAAGCGACATTGACCTATTTTCATTTCATCCGTTTCAAATGACAAGAGCATTTCAAAGGCAAGAATGAAACTGAAGATTGACAGCAGAAGCGTTACACAACAGGGGCATTAACATCTATCTAGGATGTGAATTTCTCACTGCCTCATGAAATTTGAGACAGAGAACAATGAGATACGCAATTGGCTTACCAAAGAAAAGCTATTTAACTGTTCCTACATACATAAGCTGAAATGCAGCCTTTTGCCACCTACAAAGTAAAGGCTTTGCACTGCAAAGTTGGAAACCGAATGCAGTCTATTCTGCAAAAGTCAAATGTTTCCTAAAATCATCGTCAAAGTACTAAGTAAAACTATGGAGGCAGAACGAGATATTATATATTATGTAAGTTCAACCTTCTGATAAGCACATGGCAATTACAGCGGCGAGCACGTCAACTCTAGCGGACTAGTCCATATTTAAAGTCACAGAGCCAGAGTTATAGGCTCTAATTTGCTTTAATTATCAAGAAATGTACATAGTATAATTGAAGTTTGAATACTATGTCGATTGGTATGTATTTTTCTGCATGAATGTTTGCTAATAAATAGGAATATTAATAAGAAACCGAGAGTGTGACCGGTCCAAAAATTAGCTTTGTAAGCAAAATCGCTAATTCTGAAGAGCTCAAGTTCAACTATTTTGGTAACTTTGCATTGCTATCTTCCCCAGTGGATTCTTTATGATGGACATTTTAGCACACATTAAGGCACTGATGCAGCTGGCAGTCCTCTTCCAGCTATTTAATTTGCATACATATACACACATGCATGTAGTATAGACACATATATACATTAATTAATAGGTGCATGTGCGGATGTGAAAATTTATTGCCTCCAACTTGTCAATTGCTCATAAGAAAGAATTAACACTGAGAAACATTTTCAAGACTAATCAAAGTGGCGATGCACCACGAAAATGTGCTTTTGTAAATGAATGTAGCTTATGAACCCGACCATATAAGTCATCAAAACAACTTTGCCTCGTAAGGATTCTTTTTCCACTCTGATAATATAGGCCATTAAAACAATGCAAATGTTGGCCAAAACATTGAAACCGTATTGTCCACTCCATTCAATATATACCTGAGGTTCGAAATCCTCGGCAAGAAGGATGTTATCAGCCTTGATATCTCTGTGGATGATTCGCCTCTGACAACTTTCATGAAGATAAAGAAGACCATCTGCGGTTCCTAGGGCAATTTTATACCTTTTATCCCATCCTAGATTAGCCTTTGATCCTGGAAAGTGTGATACAAGGGCAAAGAAAACTTTACAAATTGTATGCAAAAAGGGAAGAAAAGTCGAGAGCTTCATTGCATAAGGCATGAACCCACCATGAAGAACAGATCCTAAACTTCCTAGAGCAGATAATTGAAATACGATGTGCATTCCTCCTTCAACTCCGCATCCAATCAACTTAGCGATGTTAGGGTGATTTACATGGGCAATGGTGCCCAATTCAGAGAGAAAACTTGCGATCCTTTCATCTGCTGTTCCTTTGTTCAGCCGCTTCACCGCAACCAACTGTCCGTTTTTTAGACACCCCTTGTATACTTCAGCATATCCACCCTTGCCAATTAAGTTTTCTGCATATAAGTTAGGCACCTCATACTTTGATGATCATATAGAAAAGAAATTGGTCTCTAGAAGCCCTACTAGTGCGTTAAATTCATCGATAAAGCTACATACCGCGGCTAAAGTAGTTGGTTGCCATTTGTAGTTCAGAAAAGGTGAAATGCACCAACGAGGACTTGCAGTTGTATATATCACTCAACACAGGAGTTATGTTCTCTGTAATGCTCCTGCTCTTTCTCTTGGATAGTTTCGGCACAGCAAGGGGAGGAAAAGAGGCTAACCGTTTGATTGATTTTCTCTTCCACAAAGTGAAAAATTTGATCCAGTGAGATAGTGCCCTTGAATTTGAGCAGTGAGTTTCCTGTTTCTCGCTTTTTTCCTTGGGAGGTTCTGCTTCTGGTTCCAAGCTTCTGATGCAGGCTTCTATTACTCCTCTTGGGGATGACTCATCGAATTTTTCCTTTTCCATGTCTAAAAGTCTCAAATCTAACAATCAAGCAGCGGAAGCATGACACTGAGACAGAGAAAATGCAGCGATGCGATGAAGCAATAATCAAGCAAGGACAAGCTTTACAATCTCTGCTACCTTGTGCAGAAGCCGAGGAAGCTAATACAGCATGTCGCTTTTTTTGCTTTACTGGATCTATCAGTATCTTCACAGGCCTTCTGCCATAATCCACATCACGATGCCTAACAATATTACAAATGCAAGATCAAAAGAGAGCTGGAAAAATATGAAAACTTGGGAAAAATAGAATCTGCTAATTTGTTTCTCTGACATGCATGTGGGAGAGGGATGGAGGTGAGCGTGTGCCAAATAACAACACAAGACATCATTATCTTCTAACAATCGTGCATATTTACAGTTTAAGTTCATATTGATCGAAACTGCAAAATTCATCTCTGATGCACATTGAAAGAACCAGTAGCCTGTTAATGGTTAACTGCAGCAGATCCTTATGAAAGCTTGAAGAATTAAAAGCAAAATAAAGCTGCTGTTGGCATGAACAACCACAAGCAGAAGTTTGACAACATATGCTTAAACCAAATGGATACTATAAAATGGGAGCTTCCCTTGTCAAGAGTATACAACAGAGACCTAAACTATATTACATCAAAATGAAAAGAAGTTCCTAAATTCAAAATGCAGATGCAAAACAAGAGTCAGATAACTATCATCCACATGGTAACTGGGGACAATTCAAAGGAAATTTCAAAAGCATTATATATCCAACAATCAGAAAACTGATTACATAAAATGGATGGTATTTAAGAAAACAAACAAACGATAAAAAATATTTCCCGACAAAAAAACCATCCTGAACCTCACAACATCATATTTCTTTCTGGGCCCTAACTTCTAAACCTCATAACAAGTAGCTTAAACCCAATAACCAAGGTTAAGGTTGGATTAACCACAAAAGGGAAAAAAAAATAAAAGACAAAATGTGGCAGCTGATATCCAAGAAGATATCGATAGCACAGTATAGAGAAGGATCGGTTATTCAGAAAAGAGATATGACGAACTCATGCTTCCTCATCAAAGGATCATCCAAAAAACAAACTAAAAATGATGGATTCAGAAGCTAACAGGACATAACCCAAATGATCGAAAAGGAAGAAGAAGACAAAGCATACCATGAATAACCAGAAAAAAAGAAAGTAGGAGGTGCCATTCTTGCTGCAACCTCCGCCATGAACAAACGCACAACTAGCCAAAGAAAGGAGGGACAAAAAGGAAAAAAAGAAGGGAATCAAGAGAGAGATCAAAAGCCCAAAACAGACATCAAAATAAAATTACCCAAAAAGAAGAAGAAGAAGAGAGACACAGAGAGATATAGCAGAGTTTACCATAGATAGACCAATGTGAAGCTCTCAGCCTCTGAAGCCAATCATCCTGAGCTGAAAAACCGGGACATTATCGACCCATAAACAGAGACATGGATATTGTTAAAACACACACACTAAGCTCTACCTATGGCAGAGAATTCACTATCGTTAACTATGTAAAAGACGGGTCTCTCTCTGTCTCTCTCTCTCTCTCTCTCTGCTGGTTGTTGACAGGTGGTGAATGCTTCGCTGCGACTTCTGCTCTCCACCTTTAAAACCGCTTGCAAACGCACCGAAAGAACGTACTGCTTCTCTTCTCTTTCCTGTCTGTTTAATCTTTCTTTTCCTTCCTTCCTTTTATTTTTGTTTTGGCCTTTTCTGTGTCTTTCGGTTTCTTGGTTTCGATTTCGACGAGGGAACGTCGAAAGAAGGAGACGCGCGCCCGTTTAAGCTTAGGAACGTGTAGTCCCTTTTGGAGGGTAAAACCCCAAAATCAAACTTTTTGGGTCTCTTTCAGACAAGAATCCTGCAGTTCTTTTCGTGTGTAAATCTGTACTTTCCCCAAGTTTTGAGCTTTGACCCACTTGTCTCTCTTCTCCTTTGGTAAGCCCGAAAATTTTTTTCCTTCTATATAGCTGCTGCTTCTTTTCATTTAATGGTGGCTCTCGACATTTAATATTTAATTGCTCTCGCCACCTTAAATTAAAATCAAATAATTTTCCAGGAAAAAGAAGGATAGTGATTTGATGGTATGTTTCCAGTCAGGAAATTTTTTTCTAAATTATGCCCCTATGACCCAGTATCTTAATTTGGGTCTATGTTGACAGTACTCAACGAGGAGGTATGATCCAATTTATCAGTACCGAACACACACGTCACAAGGAAAATCCAATCCAAAAGGTGGTTGTTTAGGTCACCCGTAAGCTGTTTTTACCCGGACGGTCGAAGAACAGATAAATCTTATGAATGCTTTCAATAGCAAAACCCATTTCAATCCTCTCATAAGCGTCTCTCTCTAAAGTAGTCTCTAAGAAACTACATGATCACTGGCAGAGAGAGAGAGAGAGCTTGTGAAGTATATGCAGAGACACCAAAATCTTAGGATATTAATGCAGGATCTGCAAATTATTATGGGCAAGGAGATGTCAAGTCTTGTATGATCAAATCCTGAGCCTTCTCATCTTTAGCTTTTCCCAGCTCAAGCAAAGTGTCACTTGCTTAACATATGTGAGATCTTAACTCAGCAACTTTAGAAGAAAATTATGAATCTGATCAGATGGAAGCAGTGAAGGAATAGAGGGAAATAAATGGGTCAGCTAGTGCTCTCTATATTCATTTGGAACACCAACAAATTGAATTAGACTGTGGCAGATGTTTAATCTCTTACTGTTCCTTGGCTCTCTCATTAAACATTGTGTATCTGAGTCACTTAAGGCAATGAAGCTCTTTTGGTAAAAAAAACAGTAACTGAATTTAATCACCAAGTACTACTTTTCTTCCTCTTCTTTCTTCGGATTTTGCTTTTTGCCGTGTTAGGTAAGAAAGTTACAAAGTGCATTAAATTTGGCAGCAACCCAAATTTCTTCGATACAAATCCTCCTTTTCTGAATAAGTGCTTGATTATTTGGGTAAATTTCACTAAAAGCCCTAAATTGGTATATCTATAATAAATTTATGCCAAACTAATTTTTTGACCACAAAATACCCTAAATCAGTACACATGTGACAAATTTCATAAAAAATCCCAAATTGACATACCTGTTATAATTTACCCTCTGTTAATTTCCGTTAAATTGGATTGATATCGCGAAAAACCACAAACTGGTACACATGTAAGAAACAGAGGGTAAAACTGCAAAATGGGACAACCGTCAATTGTCACATGTTATCGAACTCAGTAATTTGACGGTAAAATTCATTAGAAACTTATGGAGGGTAAATTTGACATAAATGTATAAGTTTGAGGTCTTTGTGGTCAAAAAATTAATTTATGGTAAATTTGTCACATATGTACTAATTTCGGGATTTTCTTGGTATTAACCCTAATTATTTTGAACTTCTCGATGATGGAAACAACTTTAAAAAAAAATCACAAATTGCGAGAGTCTTTGAAATAACTCTTACCTGCCGATAATTCCTAATTCTGCCTAAAATAATGGACCACTTTTTAAAGACTTCTATAGTTTACCATGTTTCGAATTGAATAAAGAAATTTTAAATACCCTCCTGCTTGAGTAGCTTAGGGTTTGATTTTTCCCAAAAAAAAAAATCACCTCAAATGGCCAGTACCGAATGGACAGCCTTTCCTATGTGCCATGTGAAATGGACTTCACAAGTTCTTCAAGTTCCTCAACTTAGGACCCTTCTTGTAAACGTTTTGATTTCTGGAATTAAAGTACATTATCGACTTCAGAAATCGATCTCTCCTTTGTCTTGAATCATGCAGGTTGGATGGAAGGGTTCACTGGTTTCTAGAGGTCAATTTCATATAGATAGATCAGCCATCTTGGACTCCTCTTTAGTCTTTCTTTAACATTCAACACATTGACCGACGCCTGCTCTGAAAAAATTCTTGCATGGACCCAACGCATGCAAATGAAGATAGATGAGAATAATACATAAAGTATCCGCCAGCCGATCCTTTGTTTAAAGCCCGCAAGCATTCAACTGCGATGGTGACATGAGACACTCAACCCACTGAACATATATTATGTATATAGGCCCGTCATTAAAGTAAGGACACAATTGCAAGAAACAGGGGATCAAGTGTAAAGTTCAAGAAATGGAGAAGAATGTCATTCAGTTGTGCTAGCAAGTGGATCAAGGGATCAAGTGCTGGACAACAAGCAATGTAGTAACTTTAGATTAGGGTTTGGTCCTTGTCTTGCAGCCCGGAGTTTGAGGACTCTTGTTCTGTCGTAACTTAGCCAATTTGGAACATGTAATTTCTTTTGATTGAATCTGTAGATAAAATAGCATATACAAGGTGTGGGGATGGAGATTCTCGTTCAATTATCTTCTTAGCTTATTTCGAGGAAACGGTGGCTAAGAAGGGGGAAAAAGGAAAAGAAAATAGACCACGAGGAAAAATCCTTACGTGAATTTGCATTACTTTTGTGTAGGTGTACTGGTAGCTATGTATTTGATAATCCCCAATGCCAAGCTTATTTTTTTAAGTTCAAAAAGTGAAACGTACATGAAAGGCTGTGTTCAATGGATAGGTCAAACTGATATGTAACCAACAAAAAATAAAAAATAGTTCACGTAAGTGTTAGTAAAACACAGGGAAATAAAGGTCGACAAGCTCTTGCAGATTTTGGGGGGCAATTGTCTAATTATTCCTAAATTTATTATTTGAATGCCAATTCAATCTTAAATTTTTTAATTTTATCAATTTAATCCTAAAACTTGAGAAAAGTGTCAAAACATTTCTAAACATATTCCATTGGTACTAATTTATTCATAAACCTTTTGGCCTCGTGCCAATTTAGTCATTCTAGCTAATTTTGGCCGAATATTACTAACGTGGACGCCCGCTGGCTTTCGTGACAATGTCAACGCTAACGTGGATAAATTTTAATAATCTTTCGATATTTTTTCTTTTCTTTTTTCCTTTCTTCTTTCTTTGTCGATGACCAGCCACCGGCCATAGGCAATGGTCGAGTAAATTGGCCTTGCCTAGACAAGGGTCACTGACTCGCTGTCGCCCGCCACAGGCGAGGCCCAGCTAGTCTGCCCCGGGCAAGGTTCCCATTGTTAGATCTAGCTTGGGCGAGGGCGAGCCTCAACGAGGCTGGCCCTTTCCCAGGCGAGGGCTGCCTTGCCAGGTGTTGCACAGGTGAAGGTGAGGCTCAGCAAGGGTCCGCCTTGCCAGATCTGGCTTGCGTGAGGCCGACCCTTGCCAAACCTCACTTGTGGCAGGCGACGGTGACCCTCGCCCAACTGAGACCAGCCTGCCTGGCCATCACCTATGGTTGGTGGTCGGTCACCGGCAAAAGGAAGATGAAAGGAAAATAAAAAGAAAGAAAAAAAATAAAAAATAAAATATTATTAAAAGTTGTCAACGGTAAAGCTAGCGGTCCCACGTTAGCAATATCCAACGAAATTAGCTGTAAGGACTGAATTGGCATTAGGTCAAAAGATTTATGATTAAATTAATACAATTAAAATGCTTATGACTAAATTGGAATAAATATAGTAGGTCTAGGACTTTTCTGACACTTTCCCCCCTAAAGCTTTGTGCAAAATTATAATGTAATCATTCCAGTTAATTTTCGCTAGAAACTGCTCACGTGGCAGTGTGCCACGCAGGATGGCCGGTGATAACCGGACCGCCACGTCAGCGATTTCCTGTAAAAATCGATCGAAAATGCTACATTGAAATTTCATATAAATGTTTAAGACTAAATTGACATCCGTAAAATAGGTTTAGGATTGATCAGGTATTTTTCCCAGCTTTTGCCTAAGTATGTGTGATCACGTGGCGATTGTATTTTCAATATAGTTGACACGCGCTCTCTCTCTCTCTCTTTTACTGGTTTATTCGCGATAGCATAACTCATGGGACAAGCCAAGTCCAATATAATCTCTTCACTTTTGCAATCAATCTAGCGTTGATGTGATGAATAGAGTCAATTATAAAGCAAGATATATCGATAATTATGTCTAGAAAGGTACACGTGCCGCATATGATATATACCAAGTAAACAATAGATCAGGGCCTGGCAAGAGTCTTTCAAAAATATATTACCTGTCAATAATTTCTAATTCTGCCAAAACTAATGGATCAGTATTCAAAGATATCTATAGTTTCCCATGTGTCAGATTGAATAAAGAAATTTTAAATTCCCTCCTACTTAGCTCAGGGTTCGGTTTTGTCCAAAAAAAGGTCACCTTAAATGGTCAGTACCGAATGGACAGCCTCGAATGGACAGCCTTTCCTAGGTGCCATATGAAATGGACTTCAAAAGTTTTTTAAGTTTTTTTCTTGAGAACTTTCTGATTTGAATTAAAGTACATTATCGACTTCAGAAATCGATCTCTCCTGTGTCTTGAATCATGACAGCTGGATGGAAGAGTTCACTGGTTTCTAAAGGTCAATTTAATAAGAGATTGATCACTCATCTTGGACTTTCTCTCCAATGTTGAACATATTGACTAGTCGCATAATCAAAGAGAGGATAAGAGTAGTAAATGTCATGATTTTTGTACGGTGCTTATTTGAATATTATAATTTTTTTTTCGCTCACTTAAATGTCACATCGGAGTGAAATCGATCATTTGAGTGCCATTTTAGGTAAATGTGCTTTTTAGTTAATTTTCCATTTCAACATGGATTTTTTTTCCATTTTTTTGGATTTTTTAATTTTCTTTTATTTTTTTTGCCTATGCTTGCGAGGGTCACCGGCAACCCTTGTAAGCCACAAAGGCCTCGCCCTTGGCTGATAGGGCTACGAGGGCCCTGGGCGAGGCCATGATATGGCCTCGCTCAGGGCCTTCACAGCCCCGTCGGCCACAGGCAAGATAGCCCTCGCCCAGTCCAAGTGAGGCCTCGCCGACCTTCAAAAAATATTTAAAAGTTGTTCACATCAGTATCGGCGATGTCACGTAAGATGACCGACGTCCATGTCGGATTTTATCGACGATGCAAATTGCCGATGGCACCTAAGCGATCGATTTTTTTATATTTTTGGCATTTAAGTGTGCGAAAAAAAAGTCATGACACTTAAGCAAGCGTCGTATGAAAGTTATGGCCCTCATCCTATTTTTACCCCAGCGACGAGTGGAAACCCACGTCTGTGTATAAAATAACTCTTGCATGGACCGAATGCATGCGCCCGGCTCTTTCGACAGGGTAGACAATTAATAGCTATGGACAGCGACACTGGACTGGATGAGAAGAGTCGAAGAAGTATCCTCCTGCCAAGTCCCCTTGTTTAAAGCCAGCAAGCATTTAAACTAGATTGGTGGTGACACGAGACCCACGAACCACTGAACATATGAATCACATCTGTAGGCGCGTTATTAAAGTAAGGACGCAAGGCCAGAAATGACGGATCAATAGAAAAGATGGAGAAGCATATTCTTTTGTCTTGTTAACAGGTGCATAGCAATGTTTCAACTGACATGCGCGAGCGTCGGTGCCGAGGCCAAAACTAAGGGTACGTTCATTTTGTGGAAAATGAGTGATTCGAAAAACATTTTCCGAAAAATAATCCTTTATATCGCTTATAAAAATAAATGAATTAGATTTTTTTTATCACCTACGAAGGCATAGATTGTTATCGATGACGAGAACATTTTTCGTCGACTGATTTTTCTAAACGATATGTAAACGACTATTTTTCGAAAACTATTTTTCAAATCACTTATTTTTCGCGAAATCAACCAACTCTAAGTTTGGATTATGGTTTGGCCCTTGACTTGCATGCCTGGAGTTTATCTGAATCTATAGATAAAATAGTACATAAAATGTATGTGCATGGAGATTTTGGCTCAATAACTTCTCAGCTTGCATTACTTTTATCTAGGTTTTGTTATGAAATAATGCCAAAATTTAATGGATCTTGCAATTTAAGTGTAACACAAGAAGAAGGGAAAAAATGTCTAAAAATTTATAAATCTATTGCACTTTTGTCAATTCAGTCCTAAACCTTTTCATTTCTTGTCAATTGAATCCATCCAGTCAATTTTGGCCGGAAATCGCTGACGTTGACATTTTTATGTAATATTTTAATAATTTCTAATTTTTTAAAAATGTTTTTTCTTTTTTTTTCCTTTTCTCTATTTTTTTTTTTGGATTTTGAAGCTAGGGCTGCGACGCCCTTGCTGGCCAAGCAAGGGTGCACGAGCCCTCACCCAGATCCGGCGAGGGCATCGACACCCTCACCTAGATCTGGCTAGGCGAGGCCCTCGCTGGCCCCAGGCGAGGGCGTGGGGTTGGCGAGGCCCTTGGCGCTTGGGGCCGGCGAGGGCCGCCAAGCTCTCGCCTAGCTAGTTCTGGGTGAGGCATCATAGCCCTCACCCGTGGTTGGCAAGGGTTGGCTAGCCACCATCGCCGGCCCTAACTTCAAAATCCAGAAAAAAAAACAAAGAAAAGGAAAAAAAAGAAGAAAAAAAATAAAAAAATTCAGCAATTATTAAAATATTATATAAAAATGTCAACGTCAGCGCCACGTGGTCGCCTAGTGTCCACGTCAGCGATTTCCGGGTAAAATTGGCTGGATGTACTTAATTGGTAAAGTTAAAATGTTTAGGATTGAATTAGCAAACGTGCAATAGGTTTAAGACTTTTTGGACAATTTTTCCTGAGAAGAAGAGATTAAGAGAAATCAATGGTAGACGAGAAAGACCATTAGAGATTTATATAATTAGGTTCGAGTGTCAATATCTATTCGATGGGAGAGACAGCCACTAAGAAACCCACAATGAATTCGGAGAATACAAAGTTACAATCGCTCGATTGCTTAAGTTTTTACTGGCTTAAATTACACGTAAAGCAAAACCTATAATTATTATATCATAATCTCTCACAAAGAATTCACTCAAACTCACAAAGAGAAGCTCCAACACTCCTCTTGCTTGCTTTTGTGTGTTAAATCTAAAATCCAACTCTTATATATATGTGTGTCCAAATTAGAAAACCCCATTTAATCGACTCAAACTAAGGATCCAACTCAAACAAGCATTTGCTTTTGCTTCATATGTTTAGTCAACTGCAAGTCCAATTAAGACTTTCCTAATAAATATCGCATAGCCAAGTATTGATTCAGGTTTTATTCAGGGTTCAAACTCGGAACATAATTTAATTGGTGTAGTGATAGCTATTAGCTATATATATATATAAGAATCTTATGTGGCAAGTTTTGCTCAATGGATGGGTTCAAAATAGTTCACATAATATGTAATCAACAAAAAAAAATTGTACATGTATGTGCTAGTAAAATTTGGCGATATAACGGTCGACCTAAATAAAAGCTCTCCTAGATTTAACGTAAGTGTGCATGATCATTACGTGGCGATACTATATTCTATACAATTAATAAGCTGTCTCTCTCTCTCTCGCCCGTTTTAATCTAGCTAACACATTTCACGGAAACAAGTCATGTCACATTATAATTTCTTAAATTTTGCGATCAGCATTGCATATGCAAACACGCACGCGCATGGTACAAACATGTGCAAAAGTGCAGGGCAAAGGTCCATGTCAGCATGACCGACTCAACTCATGAAATGGACCCAACCATGTACAAAAGGATCGTGTCTCGTCGTGTCTAACGTGCGGGAGCGAGCGTCGTGCAATCTCTCTGCCGACATGCATGATGGCGAAGGGACATGCAAGCTGTTTGCTTCGTTCACCGTTCAAAGCTAAGAGCTGATAACGACGCCGAAGCAAAAACCGGGTGCTGCCCCGGCATCCGAAGGCAAGATCGGCGAGTTCATCTTCCGTCCAATGTCGATGAAAACTGCACCACCTTTTCACTAAATCGTGCGAAGCACGGTATCATACGAGGCATCTACGATCGAGTAATTAGTATTTACAATCCCTGTAAATGATAATACAGAGAGTCGTGCGCGGCGTACATGATCTATAATAATTTCTGTTTTATATTTTCTTTTTTTGGTTGCCGACTGAACTGAGTTTGCCCACGTTATGGGACTGAGCTAGGAGCACGACCAGCAACAAAAATTATGCAAGTTAGGTATGCGAACCGTCTCTGTCCTGTGAATATCGTTTATAGCTTTTATGGGCCCAACTTGCCGGTTGGTCTTTGTTGCGTCCGTCATTCTTTCTCTTTAAAATTTGCCATTTGATGGGAACAAGTCATGAGTACGAAGGAGGATGAACGTTGCTTTCCATCCCTCATTCAACCTCTTCTTTTTTTTTTTCCTAAAACATCGGGCGCGGTACGTCCTGAGAATCATAGAATCGGCCTTATTTTAGATAGTCTGCATCGCGCAATAAGTGTCCGAACCTCCATAATTTCAAGCGGGAGTGATCGCACGGATTCTAAGGCTAGCTTTTCAACTAATCCGCGAGATTAATGAGTTGTATGGTTTATGAACGAAGGGTTTGCTCAATTAAATTAGGGTTTCTTGTGGAAAATATACGTGCATGTAGTTTACAAATTGAGCTTTTGTAAACTACATGGTGGCCCGAACCGGCGAGGCTGCCGTGACCATGGCTGCTTGAGCTTGACTTGCGGCCATGTTTTCCGGATCTTGAGCTTGAGCGGCCATGACAACCGCAAGCTCGAGATTTGGCAACCGCTAAGGGTCCAGCGACCACAAGTAAAAAAAAAAAGAAAAGAGAGAAAAGAAAAGAAAAAGAAAAATAATTGAAAAATATTATTTAAAATTATTCATGTCAGCACCGGCTATGTTACATCATACGACCAGCATCCACGTCAGCCATTTTTGGCCGAAATCGGTTGGATGGACTCAATTGGCAAAATGTAAAAATGTTTAGGACTTAATTAGCAAAATCGAAAGGTTTATGACTGAATTAGCAAAAGTGCAAACGGAGCCATGGTTTACACATTGAGTTTATGATCCGTGGATTCATTTGATTATGGTGTTCATGTCTAATCTCGTAAGTGATCATGGCGGTTCTTTCTTTAACCCCACTAAGTTAGTTTACGAATTTTCATCAATTCCGCTCAATTTATCGCTTATATCGATCAAAGCAGAATTTCAACCATCAAATACGAAAATTAAGATATTTCTCAATATGTTTTAAGTTGATTAGAGAGGAAAATCTCCTTTTTTTTAGTTGGGTGATCAATTAAGTTGGAATTTTATTTTTGCTTCTGCTTCATTTTTTTTTTGCTAAAATCTTCTGCTTCATTTATTTCTTTTATGTCATGTACTTATTGATGACTGGGGCTGAGTTGAGGTTTCGTATCTGAATTTCCCCTTTTGCCTCATTCTCAGGCCCACCCATTTCATGTTTGTTATGGATCCCACCCGACCCATCATGATGGGCCCAAAAACACAAGTATTATGACCATCCAGCTAAATGTGTCCATGAGCTTTTCTTCTTCTTCTTCTTGTCCCACAGAGGAGATCTTTACAATAATGAATCTTTTCTTTTTGATAAAAGAATGCATAAATGAAACTCATGAAATGAAATTGCTGACTTATCCAAAAAGAAATTATAATAAAAATGCGCAAGAAGCTTCGCTTCGTGACGTCGTCGTCGCAGCGCGTCGCGATTTTGTGACTTTTCCCGATGAAGGCCCGATCAAGATCTCGAAACATTCGATTGGTCGGAGTCAATATTCTTTCAATTTTGCTGAAACCCAATAAAAGAAAGAAGGAAAAGAAAATCGCGGTGTTGATTTTTCTTCGAAAGGATCTTCCTAGTTCAGCGCCCATTAAGATGGACTTCCTATTTTTGACAACAAAATGACCTGGGTGTCCTTTGTTACTTCTTCTTTTTTTGAGTCACTAAAAGATTTTTCCAATTCTAAGCCTTGAACTAGTCTCTCAAGTACAGAGAGAGAACACATGTCTCCCTTTCCATTACCAAAATTGGTATAAACTAGAAAAAAAAATTGAAAGAAGGAAGAACATTTGTACCCAACTCATGCCTCATCATAACCCTCCGGTCGGTTGACACGGCGACGAGTCGTCTCGGCCATATTTGTCGTGCGAGAGAGATCTTGAGTTGAGACATTTCTGTTGTAAAGAGACCTAAACCATAGTTTGGGGAGGCCTGGACAACGATATTCCATCTGGGCCGACTCCGGTCACTGACGCTGGCGCCCCAGCATGCCCGGGCCCTGTCGTTTTGTGAAGAATATGTAATACTGCTTTTGCATCGTTTGACCTCTTCCGTCAGGATTTCTAGGCCCTGTATCCTACCCCTCCCTACCCAATTCTATTAATCGATAATGCTAAATAATCGATTCTTCAAGCAAAGAGAGCTATAAATCCGCGCATTCTATGACCATTAGGCCCGATCAGGGGGACTGAGGGATTAAGGGTGCGCAAAAGAATTCGAAACCGCCCGGAACCGGATTGGACCGGCCCAAAACCGGTAGTTTCCATGGGGATTGGTCCAGTTCTCAGTTCCAATTTACTGGAATCGATGAATATTGATTCGGTTTCCTATTATAAATGTGGAACTGCCAGAGTGGAGCGGACCGGTACACACACACGTAATTTTAAGTAATTTTTATTCAGATCAAAACCCTAGTTTCCTCTTTATCTCTCTCCGTCTCTAGCCTTACTCATCTCTCGCGGTCTCCGTAAAGATTCCTCAATATCATCGAGACAACTCCCACCTCAACATAGTTTCTAAGGTTGCGTCCATCATCTCCACCTTCTTCTCTTCCATTAGAAATATTTATGAAGGAGTAGGGGCTAAACATCGGCCACGGCAAATGACATTATCTATAACTTTTACCGGTAACATTCGGTCCATTTTGAATTTGATTTTTGCGAAAGGTTGATGTTGGAAAGCGATGAGTACTGGATATTGAGAATGTGCTTTGGATGACCCAGAGAACCCAACCCTGCGAATAGACTCCTTCCAAAGCCAGCCGTGCTAGAAAGCTATAAAAATAAAAACATACACAAAAAGATCACAGCAAAGGAAGGGGAACTGCTCCGCGTTGGATTGATGAACTGCATGAATTTGGTGTGGACATTTCGACCGGTTCACGGTTCCAAGGCGGGAGCCGCCCACCTTGGAACTGATCACCCCCTAGAGGGATTATCATACACGTCCGGCGGGAAATTAGTCGATCATCGGCTAACACCGGAGATGCCCAAGATATTAAAAAGTGCCAAGGCAAAATAAGCTTTATTACGTCATCTCTGCGTCCAAATTTCAAATGAAGGCAAAGAAAAGAGAAGTCAATGACGGGAAAGTCGGAGCCTTCCCCTTGAAATGGACACACCAACCCCCAAGCAATTTGCCTGTCAACATTGATAAAAGAAAGAAACAAATCACGACACTTGGGAGATGGAAGTCCACGGACGCACCCGAGCGATTCCTTCATCATCGCGTCGTCCACGAAAAGGAATCGGATAACACCGAATATAATATGGAATGAATGGTCGCCAGAGGTCCGCTCAATTCGATGGTGACCCGAGAGAGCGTCCCTAAAACGTCAAGAGAGGCCGACCCCTCTTGATTTCCTTGAGTCAATAGAGATCTGCTGTAGCCTAGTGTTTTGCATTGGCAACTGGGGCAATAATTCATATGGGGAATCACTGCTAGTGATTGGAGAGAGTTGCAGTCTCTCTGGTCCCCGGCTGGCTTTTGGCCATTTCCATTTTGGCGGATGGTGTTTATAACGTGGCCAGCCGACACACCGGGTTCTAGCTTCGAATCAGCCGCTTTTCGGCGTTTACCTAGATCCTTCGTCATTGGTGATTGTTTTGGAGACATGGTCGATGCCGCCAGCTTCGCTTATAGGACACAAAAGAATTATCAATCTTTCGCTTTGGCGGGTGAGGAAATCTCGCTCCAGCTTTCGTGATTCGATGGGAAGTTTCTTGATTCTTCTATTCTACCGGAGTCGCTCCAAGCTGCGGATTCTAAACTAAGACAAAGAAGGGAACTATATCTCGGGCATGTAGTTGGGAACGGGACACAAGTTGTCGTCCCAAAAGTTGTGGAGATTCTAACCTTATGGTTCGTTTCAATTTAGGTTGGCGATTTGTCTTCAACTCCCTGGTTTCATGTTTCAATGTCTCTGCTAGTGGCAAGCAACCTGACCGTTGAAACATAATGGAAAGGTTTGAATCATTCAAGCAGGTAAAAATTTCCGTTCCAACTTGGTCTGGTTTCTTTTTTTCTTTTTTTCTTTTTTTCTTTTGATCAGAAGAACCATATTCATACAATTCTCACGACTTAGCTTGCGAGTACAACGGCAAAGCATCGACACAAAGTAGACTCCAAAGATCGGTAGGGGGGTAGAGTTTCTAATTCTGTGACAGAACATTTTTTCTTTGAGCCTTCACTAAACTTGGTCTGGTTTCTGCACAGTTCATATTTTGTGTTTTCAGATCACGCCGCTGCTTCGAGAGGAATGAAGGGTCCGGTTTGTCCTAGCTGAGTGGGCTTGGGGAACGTGGCTCAACTCGATACTACGACCTCATCTGTCGAATGAATTAACCCTGAAAATGATATATAAAACTAAAAGTAAGTCCTGACAGTATAAATTTGCAACCTGGTGAAATATTATAAACCGGTTACATTCACTAACTAATCAGATGAGGACTTTGATTAATATACACCAAGTAACTGGAAGCTAAGGATAACAATTTTTGTGGACTCAAATTTTCTGGCTGCTTCCAAGTCGCTTTCCCCCGGTTTTTGCTTAAGCCATCTTCTTTGAGTCTTGACCCTGCAAAAGGTCAACAAATGCTCCTCTTTAAAACTCTTTTATTTATCAATCAGCTAGAGTGATATAGTCGATTGATGACATTCCAACTTGGTGGGTGCTGATAACTTTGCGTTTACTCTAGCCTTTAGTCAAGAAACCAAGCTCTCAAATGCTCTCTCTCAAATGCTCGCCTTTCTGTTTCTTGTTCTGGTACTCAACACAAGCCTGTCCTGTGTCGACTCTTCAGGACGCACAGAATATGAAGTCCCAAAGAGAGAATTGGAGGCTGCTGATTCTTCTGCTTCTCCTTCCTGTCCACTGAACTTTGATTATCTCGGCAAGCTCGTTAATGAGAGCTCACAGCCGCTCCTGCTGCTGGACGTCTCAACCGAGTGTGGTTTCATGCTCCAGGCACTCCGGCTGGTCCGCTCGGAGTATCTCCGCACCTCTGGGTACTTCTTCCCGCCTCCCAACTCATCCGAGGCCTGTTGGGACGCGTACCAGAGCATTGTCAATTCCAAGATTGCTGGGTTTAATGTCCGGTCCACCTGCGGTTTCAAGACCAACCTCATGGCTGAGACATGCGCAAATGTCACGACCCGATTGGATTTCGAGAGGATCGTGTCAGGAACCAAGCTGAGCGATGTCCAGAAGTATTGCAATCAGTCCCTGGACGACGAGTCTGCCTGCACGTTGTGTACAGATGCCTTGACCCGCGTGCAAGGGTTGTATTTTGGGGGTCCTAACAACGGGAACGAGTCGGACTGCTATGGGTATCCATTCGTCTATGCGGCTGCATACGCCGATCAGTTCAGACCGATCAATGCAGGGGACCTCAAGTGCTTGTTTTCGCTCAATTTCAGTGCAGACAAGAAGAAGAAACGAAAGTATGGAGTGGTTTTCTGGGGAATCGTCTCGGGTTGCACCAACGGCTTCATCGGCACGGTGATTGTGATTTGGCTGTGTTGGACATGGCATTGGAGGAAGAGGAGGATGAGAAAGAGCTTGGCCCAGATGGAATCAGGCAATGATGGTTCAGGAATGGAGATGAATCAGATGATGAACGCAAGTGCCAGAGTCGTCAGGTTCACCCTTGAGGAAATCAGGAAGGCCACAAACAACTTCTCTAGGGACAACATAATTGGGAGGGGTGCATATGGGAATGTGTACAGAGGAATGTTGACAGATGGGTCAGAGGCTGCCCTCAAGAGGTTCAAGAACTGCTCGGCTGCCGGCGACGAGGCGTTTACACATGAGGTAGAGGTCATTGCCAGTGTCCGGCATGTCAATCTCGTGGAACTGAAGGGATACTGCACCGCGACTGTCCCCATGGAAGGCCACCAACGAATCCTCGTGTGCGAAATGGTGCACAGTGGGAGCCTCTTCGACCACCTCTTTGGGCAGGAACAAAAGCCTCTGAGTTGGCCTGCCCGTCGGAAGATTGCCCTCGGGACGGCACGCGGGTTGGCCTACTTGCACTATGGTGCGCAGCCCACTATAATCCACCGGGACGTGAAAGCGAGCAACATACTCTTGGACGAGGCTTTTGATGCGAAGCTCGCCGATTTTGGCCTCGCCAAGTTCACCCCTGAGGGCCAGTCGCACGTGAGCACCAGAGTGGCTGGCACCCTGGGGTACGTGGCCCCTGAGTACGCAATGTACGGCCAGCTGTCGGAAAGGAGTGACGTGTACAGCTTCGGAGTTGTGCTCCTAGAGCTACTGAGCGGGAAGAAGGCGGTTATTTCAGTTGAAAAAGGCGAGGCCTCTCTCCTGGTGGATTGGGCTTGGTCCCTAGTGAGGGGAAACGGACCTTTGGACGTAATCGATGAGGGGATACCGAATATGGGCACGCCGGAGGAGATGGAGAAGTATGTTCTGTTGGCAGTGCTTTGCTCTCATCCAGTGGTGTATGCTAGGCCCACTATGGACCATGTCGTGAAGATCCTGGAAAGTGATTCGCCGGTACCTCCGATACCCGACCGCCCAATAACCATACTAGCAGAGATCAAGAACGTGGAGCAATCTGCAAGCTCAAGTGGCTCTTACTGTATCATGACGAGCCCTGGCGAGTTCCAGCCATTTATGGTTAAAGGTCACTCATTGAATTCTGAAACAGCATGAGATCCTGAGCAACGGTTGTCTGGTTTGATGGTAGGAAACTTTCTAGATGTCACCGTCCGGCTCAATTTTACAGCAATTGCTTATTTTCTTCTGGGGTTTTTGTAGTACATAGATGAGAAGAGACAATATTCTGGGAATTGCTTGATTCTTTCAATTAAATCATCTAAGATGAAGTGTAAATGAGTATCCGGATTTGTTGCCTGTTGTGCGGAAAGGACTCCCCCAGGTTTTGTATCCATCCTTAACTTGGCTATTGCCGTGTGAAGCAAGAGAAGAAAAACTGATTAGAGTGAAGCAAATTGCTATGCTCTGGCAATCTGGATGTAAACACTGGTACTAGAGCATGCTTAGCCACTAAAACTTCGGGTCTCCAAATCTTGTCTAAGTTTCTGTGTCCGCCACTATTAATAAATGTAGGGAAAATTTCAAAAAGGGGCATGAAATGGACATTGTCTCAAATAAAGGCCTGAAGTGGCTAAATCATTTCAAATAAGAGCCTGAAGTATCCAAATCGTCTCAAATAAGGACATTTGGCTGGCCGGTAACTATTCTGTCATCAGAGAAAGGTTATTTTAGTAAAAAAAAATTATGAGTATATTTTTTTGATTTTTTTACTTTACTTTCTTTTTCTTTTTTCTTTTGTCTTTTTCTTCTCCCTTTTTGGCCATCATTGCGCCTAGCCGGCGGAGGTTGCCGGCCTCAGGTGAGGGCTGCCCTCGCCAACGCCGAGCTAGGGCCGCCCTCACCCGGGCAGACGAGGGTGAGGGTTGCCTTTGCTTGGGTGGGTTAGAGCCAACGAGTCAACATGTTCGTTGACACGTGCAGAATTTTACAAATAGTCTTGTGAGAGCTGCCCTCGTCAGATCCGACGAGCGAAGCTCTCGCAAGGCTGTTTGTAAAATTTTGGACGTGTCAATGAACATGTTGAATAAGTAATATCATGATGAGAAGAGTATCGTTCCATAAAGATTGATGATAATAAACCAATTAAATATTAAAAATAGACTAATTCTAAAATTTATCTAACATATCAAAATAGAATTGAGAATAAATAAAAATTGACAATTTTAGAAACAAAATTTTAAAACTAAAGGCAAATAATCAATCATATAAAATATGTTAGTGCATCCGATTTCACCATAACTACTAGATATGAATTTTAGATCATTATGCATACAAGAATATTATCAAACATGTGATAGCGAAATTTCCTAGTCTATTCACTATCCTATCTCTAGGTATAGCAAACCTACTTACTTTATCAATTCACTATATCTCTATGTGAATTTAAATAAACAAAAGAGCATTAAAATCTGTGAATATTCCCGGTTTACAATGAATCTTTTGAACCACCTTATCACCAAAAGCTACGCAAATAACATGGTATATTTTTATCCACATTTAATTCATGATTATATATTATAATGAGTAATTACATATTATCACTTCTTAGTCTCAAACATGCACATCAAATCATTCAAGTGGTGACTAGTCACTTAAAGGCATTAAGCACAATAATATAAAATTCACATGAATGAAATTACTTGCAAAATATGCAAAGCATGAAATTCATATCATTATGGTTAGGCTACATCGTAACTCTAACAAAGAAAATTAGAACATAATAGAAGAAGAAACAAAAATATAAATTAAATCAAATATCTTGAATTAAAGAATAAGAATTCTATCACCACTTTTGTCTTCTCTTCAAAATACTTAAAAAACTATCAGAACAATGAAAACAAAAATGATCTAAAGAAAATACTAGCTGTCCCCCCAAGTTATCATATTTATATAAGGGAAAAAGCCACCAAAAATCCCAAACTTTTCCATCTGTGACACATTTACCCCGAACTTTTTTTTGTGACACCAAAAACCCCAAACTTTGCTATTTGTGACACATTTACCCCAATGCATTTAGTCTATGGGCATTTTCGTCTTTTTTGTATTTTCTTTTTTTCTTTTTTTTCTTTTCCGGCGAAGGGAGCCTCGCCGGCGTCCGGCGAGGGTCGCCCTCGCCTGGGCGAGCGAGGGCGGCCCTCGCCGGCGTCCGGCGAGGGTCGCCCTCGCCTGGGCGAGCGAGGGCGGCCCTCGCCGGCGTCGGGCGAGGGTCGCCCTCGCCTGGGCGAGCGAGGGCGGCCCTCGCCCGACCCAGGCGAGGTCGACCCTCGCCGGCGTCGGGCGAGGGTCGACCTCGCCTGGGTCGGGCGAGGGCCGCCCTCGCTCGCCCAGGCGAGGGCGACCCTCGCCCGACGCCGGCGAGGGTCGACCTCGCCGGATCGGGCGAGGGCCGCCCTCGCTCGACGCCGGCTAGGGCGGCCCTCGCCAGATCCGGCGAGGGCGGCCCTCGCCGGCGTCGGGCGAGGCTCGCCCTCGCCTGGGCGAGCGAGGGCGGCCCTCGCCCGACCCAGGCGAGGTCGACCCTCGCCGGCGTCGGGCGAGGGTCGACCTCGCCTGGGTCGGGCGAGGGCCGCCCTCGCTCGCCCAGGCGAGGGCGAGCCTCGCCCGACGCCGGCGAGGGCCGCCCTCGCCGGATCGGGCGAGGGCCGCCCTCGCTCGACGCCGGCTAGGGCGGCCCTCGCCAGATCCGGCGAGGGCGGCCCTCGCCGGCGTCGGGCGAGGCTCGCCCTCGCCTGGGCGAGCGAGGGCGGCCCTCGCCCGACCCAGGCGAGGTCGACCCTCGCCCGACGCCGGCGAGGGTCGACCTCGCCTGGGTCGGGCGAGGGCCGCCCTCGCTCGCCCAGGCGAGGGCGAGCCTCGCCCGACGCCGGCGAGGGCCGCCCTCGCCGGATCCGGCGAGGGCGACCCCCGCCGGACGCCGGCGAGGGCCCCCCTCGCCGGATCCGGCGAGGGTAGCCCTCGCCGGACGCCGGCGAGGCTCCCTTCGCCGGAAAAGAAAAAAAAAGGAAAAAAAAGAAAATACAAAAAAGACGAAAATGCCCATAGACTAAATACATTGGGGTAAATGTGTCACAAATAGCAAAGTTTAGGGTTTTTGGTGTCACAAAAAAAGTTCGGGGTAAATGTGTCACAGGTGGAAAAGTTTGGGGTTTTTGGTGGCTTTTTCTCTTTATATAATAACATCCAAGACTCCTCTTACAAGGTAATTGTTTCTTTTTCGCATAAAATTAAGGAATAAATCGCAAAATTCCCGATATGATATCCACCTTCTACCTCTTCTCTGGGTAGCATATTCATTTCCTTCTTTTTGCCATATTTTTCTTATTTTATCAATATCTCAATATTTTGCATAAATAAGGAAAAATTAAGTAAATAAAATGAAATCCAAATATATTCTAACAAATATTGCATTATTTATTGCCTAAAGTAGATAAAATAACTCTATTTTTATAGAGTTATCGCAAGCCTTGCCTGGGCGGATGGACAAGGGTTGCCCTCGCCACATCCGGCGAGGGTTGCCCTTGCCCACCCAGCCCAAGCGAGGCCATTCTCACTCGACTTCGTAGTCGGGTGAGGATGGCCTCGCTTGGGTTGGGCTCGCTTGATGCCGGCGAGGGTTGATGAGGGCTGGCGAGGGCCTCTAGACACTAGTGAGGGCACCCTCGCCTAAGGTTGATGACCTCCATCGGCCATTGGCGATGGCCGGCGAAGGGAAGAGACAAAAAAAAAGGAAAAAGAAAAGGAAAAGAAAAAACAAAAAAAAGAAAGAGAGAAAGGGAAAAAATGTAATTGATGAAAAGGCCCTTTGGTCAGATAGGACAGACCGTTATTTAATATTGATATATATATCTACTTTAGACCCTTATTTGAAACCAATTCAACTTTAGGCCCTTATTTGAGAAAATAATGGCACTTCATGCCCATATTTAAGACAAAGCCCACTTCAGACCCTTATTTGAGAAAACGAGGACACTTCAAGATCTTATTTAGAATTTATGCGTGTGTTAAAGCCTAAAAAGAAGAGACAAGAAAGAAAAAGATCGAATCCCACATGTTCATTGAGTTTAAATAGATACATCTGTCGAATGAAAAGCTTGAAGATGTATCACGTGTTAGATGTTGTTCATCATTCAAGCATTAGCAATCCCTTCTATTGTTTATACCAGTGAAAAGTCCACGCTTCGATGCGGGTGTTTCTTATAAAATATTTCTGTATCGACATTTTTAAATGGGTTATAATGACCATAATCATATTTTATGTTCATAAGTATTATACTTTTATGCGTGCTGATGATTGAAAAGAACAGTATTAGTATTGTCGCTATGAATTATGCAAGTCCATAAGTAAACAACGGGAAAGACAAGAAATCCATTCTTCACCAAACCTAACTCGAACTAGACAGGTGTCAAAACATTATAGCCTTAAAACCGTACTTTAGATAACAGCAAGATCAGTCTTCATTTGTCAGCTCTAGAATTGAATAATACTTTCTTCTTCTTTTTTATATTTCTATTATTACAATATGTGTAGTAAGTCCGAGTTCTAGGTCAGCCACATACAAAACTTCACACAGAGGTACAACGTGGGAACTAGGTGGAAGAAAACGATATGAAGAGTCCAATAGGACATTATTTTATACAGTAAGTAATGAGAATATTAGTATTGCAGAACTGATTTCAGATCGACCTCGTTTCATTCGTCCAAAAGCTTTGGGACGTCAAACTCACAAGTCGCAATGCATCAAGCATTCCCGGCTATAAATTGATCTTACACGTAAATTTCAAGTGCAAATACCGTGATCCGTGTTCAACCCGAACAGGGATAATGAACTAAAACCACGTATAAGCAAAGTGTAGGGGCTGAAATTCATCAATTCTGTATGGATCGAGCTCCACATCTGGACGTGACCATATCAAGCAAACGACCAGGAGTAGACTAATAACGAGAGCAATGGTTAAAGATTTGAAGTTGAAACTCAAGCTATTGAAGAGCGGGTTTACAGATGCAGAACGAGAACATTTCTTAACTTTCAGACACAGTCAAATGACTTGCAGTTGGGAGGAGAAGCTGAAACATCAGAAGCGTTGAAGATCAGTTCTGACGTTAGTCGTCAGGGTTCGGGGTTTAGTCATTGCCAATGCTCAGTGTCTTGGGAAGAAGAAGAAGACAATCTCATCGACTGGAATGTCTACTGGTCGGCTGCGAAAACAATCCATGGCCCCAAGCCAAGGCATAGATGGACTGCCAAATCTGTTCTATTACACATAATTAGCTAGGGCAAGAGAGAGTGTTCGCTCCCGCGGCCGCCATGCGGGATGTATGATTGCCACGTGGTAAGCGATCTGGCATGATCGTGCCACACGGCCCGTGTTCATCCAATTGGCATCAGTTCGGTGATTTGTCATCCTCAAATGTCCATCATTCGTTAAGTTTAAATTTAAATTTAAAATCATAAGAAGGAAATGCCTTATTTTTTAAGGGATAATTGTCCAAAATGTCACATATATATATTTTGTGTACAACGGCTAATTCAATCTTAAACTTTTTCACGATTTGCCAATTTAGTCATTCCGATCAATTTTTGTCGGAAATCACTATCACGCGACATAACCAGTGTTGACGTGGACGATTTTTGCAATTTATTTTTAAATTTTGTGATTTTTTTCTTTTTTCTCCTATTTCCCTCCACCTAGAAGGCCACGGGCCGGTTTTGGCTCAGAACCGGCCCGGTCAAAATCGGGCCCGGCCTGTTGACCGGGCCCGCGCGGGCCCGGTTCAGGTTCTGGTTCCAAATTATTTTTTTAAAAAAATAATAATGAATTTCTTTAAAAAAATTTCATTATTTAATTTTTTTTATAAAACAAATTGAACTCTAATTGCCATACATTGTAAGTGCATTGATCTCCAATTGCAATGTTTGGCTTGGGTGTTTTGAACTATAATTATAAGGCTTGATTTGGGTTTTATAAACAACTCCTTTGATGGTCTCTTCATTCCCATTCGACGTGGGACTCTCGGTTTGCCTTGAACGCCTTCAATATGAGACTCCTGGCTTATCTTCATGCAAATGCCAAGAGTCCCATATCGAATGGAAATGAAGAGGCCATCAAAGGGGTTGTTTATAAAATTCAAGCCAAGCCATGAGCATGTGAAGTTGTATGTCTTTTGTGGCTACAATCCTTTGCTAGTTAAGAGCAAAGAGTTCCATTGGCCGGTTCCATTGGTCTGATCCGGTTCTATGGTTTGCCGGTCCGGTTTCTAGTTCTAAAATTAAAAGATTGGTCTTACCGGTTCGGTTCCCGGTTCCGATCGAGAACCGATCATCGGAACCGATCACTCCTACAATTTTCATTTTGATTATAATTTATATTGAATAATTCATTATTTCATATTTTTATAATTATTTATTTTTTTATTTCATAATTTATTTTTAAAATTTTTAAATTACGATCCGGAACTGGCCGGTTCGGAATCGGAACAGGCCGGATCGGAACCGGAACCGGAACCGGCCGGTTCACATGTGGCCACGAACCGGAACCGCCTGTTCCGAACCAGAACCAGCCGGCTCCGAACTGTGGCCATGACTACCTCCACCAGTCATGGGATGTCAGCAATGGCCAGTGACCTCCACCGGCACTGGATCTGAAGTTACATTATTTATCCATTCAATTTAAAACCAAACTAAAGTAATTTAAAGGATAACTTCTTTTGTTACTTAGATAAATTTAACCTAATATTCACTAATTTTAAACCTTACAATAAAAAAAATAAAAGTTGCAACTTGTTTAAAGTTACATTTCATTTACTTTTGTTTCCTTCTTTAAGATGCACTTTCTTTAAATTTCACTTATTTCGAATATAGCGTATACCATTTGAAGGAAATTCGTCAATCGAAAATAATAATAATTAATTTCCAAAATCCACTTAATTTGAAATTGAGATATTTTTTGAAAATATATCAAATGAGTGATAAGTTCATGAATTTTAATTTAGCGATATGTTATTCGACAATTATTTAATTACATAACTTAAATTGACACTTATCCAATTGAAACTTGAAGTAGATTGGATATCAATGGATGGAAAATCTTAAACCAATATGGGGGATAAAAGGCTCCTCTTCTTTGGAAACTGAATCTAAATGCGAAGCAACCTCAATCGTCTTCAACTTGATATATCAATCATAGCAAAAGTACACCACAAGTGCCATAACTTGTGTACGGCGATTATTTTGGTGCCATAACTTTTTTTCGGATCACTTTAGTGCCAAGTCGGAGGAAAATAGATTAGTTTAGTGACTTTGGCCAAAAAGCTGACCTGGCATTTACATTAAAAAAATGGTCTGACTTGTACACGTGGAAATTACGTGGCTTTTTTTTGAATTTTTTAAATTTTTAGAAAATAATAATAATTAAAATAATAATAATATTAAAAAAAAAGTTGCAGCAGTGGCGAGGGCTCCCGCCAAGCCACCACCGTCGGGAAGGGTCGGCGGTGGTGGGTGAAGTGGTCGGCGAGGGCCGGATTTGGCGAGGCGAGACCTCGCCGTCGCGACCCAGGCGACGGCGAGGTCGGTCTCGCCTTCGCCAGGCGAGGCGAGACCTCGTCGTCGCTTGGGTCGCCATGGCGAGGCGCGGCCTCGCCTTCGCTGGGCGAGGCTGACCTCGCCTTCGCTGGGCGAGGCGAGACCTCGCCATCGCGACCCAGGCGACGGCGAGGTCTCGCCTCGTTGGATCCGGCCCTCGCCGGGCGAGGCGAGGGTCGCCGGGGGTCGGCGACCCTTGCCAACCACTGCGCCCACCACCGCCGGCCCTTCCCGGCAGTGGTGGCTTGGCGGCAGCAGCGGCGAGGGCTCCCTCGTCGCTGCTGCAGGGCTTTTTTTTTAAAAAAAAAAAAAATTAATTAATTAATTTTAAAAAATACACGTCGGCGGGCTAAACGGCGTCGTTTTTGGTTTTTAATGCTGACTGGACCTCTTTGGTGAGCTGTGGACCTTTCCGGTGAGCCGTGTCAGCGCCGCATTGGATTTCCGGCAAGCCACGTCAGCATTGACACTAAAATGATCGTTTTTCAAAAAAGTTGGTACCAAACTGATCCGAAAAAAATTTATGGCACCAAAGTGATCGCCGTACACAAATTATGGCACTTGTGGTGTACTTTTGCTGATCAATCACTTAGGGTCTTTAGATTTCATTAAGAGAAATCGAAGTTGGTGATGTTTAATTAGAGATAAGCCATCAAGGTCCTCAAGTCAGATTCAGCTGATGAAGAGGAACCAAAGTTCATCATGATCGATGTGAGATTAAGCTATAAAAGCCCTCGAAGCGTTTTCTAGAGAAGAAAGAGTCGAAGAATTTTGACATTTTATTATCATAATCAGATATTGTACTCAACTATTGAACTTGATGAAGCTTAATTTACATTTTCGGATGTAAGTTCGAAATATTATACATTTGAGGAAAGAATTGTCTTGGCCGGAATATTTATGAGTCGTTTTTTATGCATTCGAAAGATATTTCCTTGAATTTGCTGTTTACCCTTAGAAGTTAGAAGTAAAATTAGGGCACTTTCCCAAAGTCAATGATTTAATTTTCCTTGATGAAGATAATAATTTATTTCTGTGGACACCATCTCTCGTCCACACCTTGCAGTCGTCCCCACCCCCCCCCACCAAAAGATCAACCTAGTTCGAACCCCATTTTTGGTCCTTCAAGAGCTCAGAAATCTTTCCTCTTTTTGTCCAAGAACGCTAGTTGAGCTTAAATTGCCTCACAAACCCCTTTATATTTGGTGGAACCGGATGATGAAAAATCATCAGTGGTGGGTCAAAATGGTGGTGCTGAACCAAAGTGCAAGTGTGGGCCACCGATGGGTCAAATATTGCTAAGCATAGTCCTAGCATGACATAGTGGAAGATTGACAAATAAAGTCATGGGTTAGGCACCATTCATTGCTGGATCCTCACAGGGTAATTTGAACTTCACGAAATTGATGCTTTTACGTCGGATTGCGACATTTTTATTCATCTATCCGTGATGACAAATGAATGAATTATAGTCGCAGGATTGATTTTTTTTAATAACTTTAAGATTAAGAGTATTTACATTTGCTTTTGAGATTTACAAACCGAGAGAAGAGCGAGAATTGACCCTTTTTAGTTCCGGCTCAATATGAAACATCAATATGAAAAGTTTGGAGTTTTTGACTACCCGATAACGCGACTAACATTAAGAATAAAAAGAAAATTCAAACTATATTTCCAAGCATCCCACATCATTATCTTACTATTCTTCACCCTGTTACTTTAATAGATATGCCTAGATCTTTCAACAACGGTGATATTCAGCAAAGTCATATCTGAGTTTATTTGGATTAACTTATGTTCTGGACTTTACTTCTTACAAGTCTCGCTGCACACACCCTTTTAATTTCTTTAATTTTGAGGACCCGAAACTTTCATAATATAAAAATATTGATACGTTGATGCACACGTAAATTTTTATATTATTTAAAAACTTGAATCGTACTCGAGATTTTAGTATAAAAGGCCAAAAAGAAAGTAATTTTTTACTTTTATTTAGTCCAGGCAACCAATGTTGAAAAGTAATAAGTGAGCTCTTTTTATTGAATTAAAATACAGTGAGAGTAAGGAATATCTTTCGACAAAAGCTTACTAAAGAAAAAAAAGATATTAACTGAAGGTTGGTGCAAGTAAGTTGGGGGCATCGAAAGATTTATGGCTTATGAAATCGAAGTCACTTGTTCATAATTCACCAACTGCGTGCAAGTTGCTTTGTATGTAGGCCACCTTCATAGGTCATACGTCTGGTTTACCGGGCTTACAAGATGATATATGGATTTCTAGGTAGTCAAATCTCTATGCCTATGCGCTTGTGTTACGAAAGAAACAAAAATATCTTGCACAATCTTTTTGATCGGATATCCCTTGCACAGTTGACCCACCCAAGCACCATGCACTAATAACTTTAGAGACGTGGATCGTCTGATTGGACACAGAGGGTAGGTATTAGATGAATGATACTCCGCTTCGAGAGAAAAGCCTTTGTTTTTTCGAGCTTTCTTTGGACAAATATAACGTCGGTGTTTCCCCGAGTTGCGTATGCACCTGCCGACCGTGAGACTCTCTTTCACTCACTCAGTGCGTGTGTGTGTGTCGCTCTCCCTGGAAAACCGCGTGCGTGAGCTGAAGAGAAGCGAGAGACAAAACCCATCTGCAGAGACGTCCATGGAAGGGCCGGGATCAGCAAACCAGCCACTGCTTTCGAGAGCATCAAGACCTGATGAAGATGGAGAGTCGGGGACGTGCGAAGATGGCGGATCAGTCATTGCAAGTGTTCCTCCTCCTCCTGCTTCTTCTTCAGGGAATTCGGTGGTTCTTTTCAGCTCCTTGGTTGCTGTCTGTGGCTCCTATGCCTTTGGAAATGCGGTGAGTCTCGATGGCTTCTCTTGTTTCTCTGCTGTTGGTTCAAGGAAAACTGCTTCTCTTTTTATTTTTCTTCTTGCTGGATGAAGTACCAGTTGATATGGTGATTTTCCTATCTAGGAAGCTGATAAGCTTGGGCATTTCTTTCTTGCTATTCCAGGACTCCGTGCAAAGTCATGATCAACTGGGCTTTTTTGTGTTAAAATGGGAACAGAAATTAGAATTCTCTTGTGATGGCTGTTATCTCATTTTTTTTATTTTTCATTTCCCAGCTTGAAGAATGAATGTGCTATTTTGGTGCTTTCTAAGTTTTTAATTTCCTTTGCTTTCGTTCTGCAAGATTGCTCTCTCTCTCTCTCTCTCTTACTCTCAAGCTAATGAAAATGGCATATCCGGGCAATTTTTTGCCAACTTCGTTTCGAAAGAGAATTGTCATTTTCGTATGTCAAACATACTTTCAAGAAAATAGAAACATGGATTTGGACACTTTCTTCAATTTCATTTATAAACTGAGCATTTCTCGAAACCGAACGTGTTTCAGTTTCGGCATGGGTATGATGTGTTATCCTTATTTCTTCAGGGAAGAATTAGGGAAAACCATTGCAAATCCACGTAAAAAGCTTTATGTGGAATATAGAAGCATGGTTTGCAATTTTCAAATCAGTCAGAGCTTAAGCTGGTAAACTGAAACTGCGGTTCCGACCAAAAAACAAAGAAAAACTGAAACTGTGGTTAATTATTAAAGTATCCAACTGGTATCTTGGTGTTTACAGGGCTAAAACATCTTGTGTTTAAATTTTTCTCATCCATACCTTCTACAAGTATGATCATTGCAATTCGCCAAAGGTCTTTACTGATTTACCTAACATTCTTTTTTTTTGGTCTAAGATTTACCTAACGTTCAATGAACCCCTTTTCCTTCACCTAGAAGTATGCTGTAACGGTGAATGCCATTAGTCTATTACCATCTCACGTAGATTCTTCTCGATAGTGGAGGCCCGATTTTATTATTATTTGAAGTTGTTGTCTGCTCCTGTTTTTTTATGTGAGGATCCTTAGGCGCGTTAATGCATTCATGTTTTATATAATCAGCTTTTTGGGGCTTCTACAACACATGAAAACGATGTGCAATATACGAATGAATATGAAAATCAAGTTCAGGACAGTCCCCTTTGACTCTGAGGATATTGTTGATTCCAAGATGGTGCATGATGACAAGTTTGATATGTCATATGCCACTTCAGGGGCTTGGATTCGAAGGGATCTTTTTTTGGAAAAGAAAATCTAAATTCGGGTGGCATGAAGAATATGTTCCGGTTTCTTACTCTCATAACCTCCCTAATATTTGTTTACTTTTGTATCATGATCAAAAGATTTTCCTGATCTGTCATCTTACAGTTTTTTTGTACCCTTAGTCTTTTGTACTGTGAAATTTTGAGCACTGCTGTCCTCCCACCAGAGTTCATCGAATTCTCATGGCGCCACTGAGCTGAGTACCGAGCGGCACGAGCTTAAAAACATTTAATGAAGCGATTTTCTGATTGTTTTTGTAGGTCGGATATTCATCGCCTGCCGAGAGGGGAATCATGGATGATCTAGGCCTTTCATTAGCAGAAGTAAGCGGGAATTTATTGGTCAGATCATTTTGCAAGGCAGAATATGACATCAATTGACCAACATAGAACTCTTTGCTCTTAGTGTTGCCATGTCTAATCTGAGGTAAATGAGAAATTTTGTCGTCCAGGATCGACAGGGAGATGCATTTCCTCTGCTTTGAATAATTCATAACCGATATAGATACTTAAATCATGCAATATTAAGAAAAATCTTCACTGTACTTTTGAGGGTCAGGAAGTCAGGAGCCAAGTTGGTTACGATCCTTTAATTCTAGTGTTAATAAATTACCCAGGTGGACCAGGACTAACGGAAAATATGCTTTTACCGAACATCCAGACTATCGTATAGAGGGGTGATGGATCGGGATCAGATAGTCAGGTATCACCGCACGAAGGTGCGGGAAATTGGCGAGGTGTTGCTATCTGCCCCCTTGCTCTCGCTACCGCGAAATCCTAGCCCAGGAACTTGACGAAAGGGGAGCGCACTTAGCAAGTATGGCCCCGCTCCCCTGTATTTAAATCGAGGACCACTACGGGAGGTCAATCAAGGACCTATAAAAGTCGGGGCCCGGGTCAATATTAGATCAAGCAATAGGGGGCCTTAGAACTGATCTCTTTTTTTTTTTATTTGATTCAATACAATAGGGGAAAAGATCGTATAGTTCCCGAAATGCTACTTGAAATTGACCGGAGAGATGAAGAATTTCTGCCCACGGAAAATAGGAAAAATCTTCCTGTTCGGAGCAGCACTCTCGCTACCTCTCGTCCTAGCACGAAGCTTCTCTCCTTTCAGGCTTTGTTAATCGAGCACTAAACTAACAAAACTTACGCCAGGAATTCTTTTTCCTAGCTTCAATAAGAGCTTATCTTTTCTCTAGCCTGGAGTTTCCTGGTTCCGAGACGAACTCCACCGCATCTTTCCCATGCTCTTTCTTCTTCTCAACCGTATCTTCCCCCACGGTGTCGTTCCTTCTGGAGATGGGATTACGTTTCTGACCACCTGTAATGTTTGATTCTTTCAGCCTCTCTGACAGGTTCACCAAGAACTTTTTAGCGTTTGTAAATTTGCTTACCACTGTCGGGTGGGAAGAAATTACCCCCTATTTGTATAGTACCGCTCTTTATAATTAGAAAGTTGAGACTCAGGCGTCTCTCCCAATTGAAAGAGGAAAAGAATCCGCAATAGCAGGAGGTTCAAACTCTTCCCAGGAAGTCACGTCACAAGGGTCACAGAATCTTGGAAAGTTCATGCCGCTTTAGTAATATTCAGCTTTGGTTTCTTATCAACCTTCATTTTTATTTTCCCTTTGGCCGGAAATCAACTTGAAATAGTTGAATTCAGCAGGGGTATCGCTTCTTTTCATTTTTGGCCAGGAAAAATGAGCAACAGGTGTTGCTTGTGGGCAAAGAGAAAAAATGGAGGTGTTGCCAAATCTATATTTATAGGATACTGAATGAGACTGATGGGACCATATTAAGGTTCCCTTTTGGTTATCATTTTCAGAATCTTGTTTAGTCGTATTTAATGTAAAAATCAGATGGCTAATGCCTCAATCGTATGCTGGGCCTACATTGTGAAACCAGCTAGAATCCTTGAATTTGGCTGTACCGAGTAGTTCACATCAAGAAATCTTCTTGGACTAAGATCATCTGTGTCCATTCTATATTCAGCAACAAATTTGCAGTTCAATTTGGAAAGACACTGCAAATATGCAAGCAGAAGACTCGAATGCTGAGTTGTCTATGTATGGAGGAAGTGAATCTTTGTTGGTTGCTTGTGTCAATGAGGTCTGCCCACTTTGTTAGGATCATGACTTAGAGAGACGGCCTCAGATCATACAACGTTGCCGGGGACTTTAAAAGGTTCACGACAGTTTTCTCTTTCTGGCATCGTCTAGATCACGCTGAAGCATTTAAAAGTCTTATTGAATGCTCCCGAATCAACTGAACTTAACCTAGAAAAGGCTGCTAATTGGATAATCATGGGCATATAACTAAATCAATCAATTTTCTTCTTCTCTAATTGATATTGTCAACATTTCAGAACCTTGTCTGAGGAATCCTATTCACATAGGTTCTAACCATGTCATGTCTTGGATTATATAGTATTCTGTTTTTGGGTCAACATTGACAATTGGAGCAATGATAGGAGCAATACCGAGTGGGAGGGTTGCAGATCTACTGGGTCGAAGGGGTGTAAGTATATTTTATCTTTCTCTCACCACCACGTATCTTTGATGGTGAACAACCTTTTTGAGTACTTGCACCGTTGAATCTGGCAAAGCAGGCTATGTGGGCATCAGAACTGTTCTGCATCACGGGGTGGCTTGCAATATTGTTTGCAAAGGTTTCTTCTATTTTCCTACTCTTTGAAGCTTGCTCCATGGCACCCGTATAACTGAGCAGTAATTTAAATCATGATGAGCCATTTTATCCCAAGCAGTCTGAAGGAAATGAATGTTCGAGTGTGTTGACTTGCCTTTGGTAGGGTTTTCTACCAACTTGCCCCATCTTCACAAGTTCCAGGAAGAAACTTACTTATAAGATCCTTAATCCATCTCAGACAAGAAATTTATGACCGACTTTGATGCATCTATACCATCTCCTAAGCATATCGAATTGCTATGCATGAGTGACATCTTGAAGCTGTCATCCATTTACATCTGAGAGAAATCTCTTGAAATGTTCCCCTAAAATGATGGGTGTTTTGTATATTTAATGGTTAACCAAGACATCTATGTTGACCGTTTAGTTAGCTCAACTAGCTATGCATAGTTATTTGTCCGATTCGATTCAGTGTATCTATACTAAATGTGGTGTCTTGCTATTGAAAGGGTGTCTGGTGGCTTGATGCGGGAAGACTACTGATGGGCTGTGGAATCGGGCTTCTCTCTTATGTGGTAACAATCATTGCAAACTATATATATTTAGCAGATTAACATAATTGATCCACCAATCTAATAATCCATATCCGCACAGGTACCTGTATATGTTGCAGAAATAACACCCAAGAATGTTAGGGGAGGATACACATCTCTTAATCAGGTACCTTTGACATGCTTATCTTGCTTATCAGGATCATTTGAAGTCCATATGATTTTGCTTAATCCATTTTAACAGTTGATGATAGGTCTTGGGAAAGCATTCATGTTTCTCATTGGTTCTCTCGTCAACTGGCGCAATCTAGCTTTGATAGGTAACCTTTTCAGTCTCCCATGTTGCGATTGAATTAAGCATGTAAGGCACAGTTTCTTGAAATCTGCTATGATGTGATCCATCACAGGGACTCTTCCATGTCTGCTACAGCTTCTTGGTTTATTTTTCATTCCCGAATCTCCAAGGTGGCTGGTGAGTGTACATATCGAGTCTGGGATTCTCTCTGAAACTGATTTTGGCTATTCACAATTAGAGGAAGTTATTTAAGCTTACAGAGATCTAGCAGAGCACTGAACTAGTATTCCTAACGGTCTACAGGCAAAAGTTGGTAGAGAAAGAGAGTTTGAAGCAGCTCTCCAGCGTCTGAGAGGAAAGAATGCAAATATCTCTCAAGAGGCATCGGATATCCAAGTATGAATCTGATGCTAGTTATTTATTAATGGTGCATCAGTTGAAATGAGAAGATCATTGACCACTTAAATGAGCATTGTATGTTTTTCTGTTTGCGTTTAAGGACTATACGGAACGCCTCCGTTGCATGTCTGAGGGTGGAATTGCAGAACTTCTCCAGTGGAAATATGCTCATCCATTAATTGTGAGCATCCCTATTTCCGTGCAAGCCAGCCCCTTTCATGACAAAATTATGTCCTTTTTACGTCAATGCCTGACTGAAGATTCCTCTAGGTTGGTGTTGGGCTGATGATATTTCAGCAATGTGGAGGCCTGAATGGCTTTGTGTTCTATACAAGTGCCATCTTTGAAGCAGCTGGTAATTATACCAATAAGCGGCTAATTTCACTTCAAATTGAAAAGAAGGAATACTTTTATAAAAATAAACTCCCCTTATAGGTTTTTCATCAACAATAGGAACCATAGTAGCAGCTGTCGTGCAGGTTTTGACTCTGATCTTGGATTTTAAATTAAGTGCCAATGTGATTGTTGTTACATTCCTAAGACTGCAAATACTTCTATGCAGATTCTAAGTACAACTTTGGGAGTACTACTGATAGACATGTCTGGAAGGTGCCCACTTCTACTGGTTAGCATAAATCAAAGACCCGTGCTCCTTTTCCTCCTTTTTCCCCTCCATTTGCAAGTCATAAATTGGCGTACTGAATCGCTACTTCTCTTTGCAGGTATCTGCAGCTGGAGCGTGCTTGGGATGTGTCTTCACAGGATTGTCATTCTTCTTGCAGGTTCATTCTTCGTATCCAAATGGAGTTTTTAGTTTATCCACTGGCAATTGACATGAAAAACGTTTCACAGGCAGGGTTAGTTTCAATATCCCACTTTAGCTAATGGTAAGTAGATTTTTCTGAAGCATTGTGTATTCCCTCAGGACCTTCGCGTTGGAGCAGAGCTCGTTTCCAGTTTGGTGCTTGTTGGAGTTTTGGTACCACCACTTAACATCCTCTTTTGTTCTTAGTCGTTCCTTTTCTCTCCAAATTGAATAAAATGCATCAAACTGCTCATTTCTCTCTCTCTCTCTCTCTCTCTTCACTCAGGTATTTCTAGGTTCTTTTGAACTCGGGATGGGAGGAATTCCTTGGATTATAATGTCGGAGGTATAGTCCTCAGACTTGTAATTGATTTCCTGTGACTGAAATTTTCATTCAACAATGCAAATGGTTTACATTAAACGGTGTGGTTCCTCATTGGCAGCTGTTCCCGATAAATGTAAAGGGCTCAGCTGGAAGCTTAGTTAATTTGGTCAGCTGGGTAGGATCTTGGTTTACCTCATATACTTTCAGCTACTTGTTTGAATGGAGCTCAGCAGGTGCATCTCTTCACAATCTCTCTCAGAACATTTTTTTTATGCTCCTCTGTTGCTTATTTCAGTCTTCTCTGCTATTGCTTCAGGGACATTCTTTATATACGCAAGCGTTTGCACGGTCGGTGTTATATTTATCGCGAAACTTGTTCCCGAGACTAAGGGGCGGACGCTGGAAGAAATACATGCCTCCATAACCAATAAGAATGACAATAATTTGTCATGAAAGTAGGAGCTTCTTGTGGGGTATACTTTGTGTAATCGTATCCCAATATGGAGGCATCTGCACCGGAAAGTTTTGATGAGAAAATCCCTCAGTTGGAGGCATAAATCAAAGGATGAACTTTTCGACAGTAAGGTAGATAAAACACAAGGGAAAGACTGGTTGAATCAAGGAGTGTAAATAAGAAAAAGGAGAGCTATAATTGTCTGTAAAGTCTATCCAGACTATTTTCATCCCTTTGCTCTAAGCATTATCTGGTATAGCATTAATCTAAATCATAGACCAATCAAAACAGCAGTGCGATTTTAGTTTCTGGAAAATCCTGGACGACTTTTGTACTGGCCCATCTGACTGTAACTGGGAAGGAAGGGCAAAAAATGAACCAATTCGTGATCAACACATGATATACATAACTATTATAGACTTCTTCGTGAGTCCAAAGCAGTTCATCTGGACAATGACAATGTCAATGACAATGAATGCAGAAAGCACTCTTTTGGCAGCAGAGAAAGGCCTAAATAAATCATTCTTCAAGACTCCACACAAGACGACCAAATGACCAATCTCAGCATGAGAAGTCCCATTACCTCCTGATCTCCTTGTGGCTGCAGAAGTGTTGCTGACCCTCAAGACTACCATAGAAAAAGAAGAGAAGAACCTATAGTCTGAATTCTGAGCCATCAAGACTCAATGAAGAATCCGAGAGATTGCAAAAAATCAGTGTAACACAGTTAGAAACCTTCAATGACAAGGTGAGTGAAATTCTTTCGGAGAAAACACTTCGTCATAATCTATAGGAGCACGCCCATAGAAGATTCATCATCAGGATAGTTCTAAAGGCTCAAAGAAAGGGCCTGTCTTTACCAAGTTGCCTTACCGAATATCAGCTGACCTTATGGATCAAATAACTGCGGAGTCTAAACTTGAGCTAGTGGCTCTCATTTGATGATATAAATCAAAACCACACCATATACCTCATTAGTAATATTTCTTACACAATTGACCCATCCAAGGACAGTGAATAATTAAAATCCAATGGTTCGTTCTCGTGGCCAAATGTTCCTTTCCTAATTCTTATCGTAGGTCCACTTTTCGGAGCAAACTGTTGCGAACTGAGCTTGGCATCTTAGGTCTGCTGTCTTGATCATCAGCTTACCACATGATACACACAACTCATTACAAGGGTTTTATCATCGCGTTGAGCATTTAATACAATGCAATAGATTCATATGAAAAACCGACTCTCAATCAGATGAGCTTTCTTATATTGTAGATGAAACATGACTGAGGTTTCTTTGTAAGGTATGTTGGGAGAGCGCGGCAGAAGTCTGAATCAAGAAATGTCAAAAAAGGAAAATAACTATAATGATCTGTAAAATCTATTCGGACTTTTTCCATCTTTATGCTCGCATTTTCTCCGGTAGCATTCATCTGAATTAGAGACTAATTTCGTTTTTCTTTTCTCAATCAGTAAAGTCGTCGTATTGAGCACAAAATCAATGTGAATGAACTCCGTCCAGTACAAGCTCATGTTTTCCGTATCAATCCTACAACTGTGTCCCAAGAAACGCTCTGAACCTGAAGCAACATGATGTGCCAAAGCATACATCACAACCCCATAACCCCGGACACCATCCCAAGATGTCCCAAAGACTCAAATGCCTCAAAGGATCCAACCAGATTGCTCCAAGACCAGAATCGTGTGCCTAACACTCACCTCCCCTGCATCTTGTCAAAACCAGAGCAACTTCAATAATCAGAGACCAAATCGAAAGAATAGCGGGACCTTAGTCCCAGGAAATTCCGGGACAGCTTGAAAAATCTGTTTCCATCTTGTATCATAATTTTACGCTAAGATTGCATGTTACACCAGAAGATAGATAGAAGGTTGAAGATCCCGTTAGCAATGTATTTTGATATATCAGAATCGTTCTGTTTTGTAAGGAACTGATGATCCAAAACATCGATTTGCTTCGTCATGTACGTTGCCAAAGCTGCTTCATGACAGCTTTCATCCAGTATAGAAATCATAAGAACTCTCCAAGAGCTGAAGCCTGAAGCATGTAGGTGAAATGAGGAGATCAAAGGGTGTCGATATTCCTACTTTTAGCTGAGAACTCTAACATTCTCCTATCTCTCTCTCAAACACGCGTACAACAACTACAACTAATACAGGCAACACCTAAGAGTCAAACCCTGCTTGGTGCAACAGCAAAAGTATCTCCTTTTCAAGAAAGAAAGGAAAGTAAATGCACATGGGAAAAAATATTGAGGTGCATGTTTGAGGATGATAAGTCTAATGTGGTATAAAATCGAGCCATTAGTATATCTTAATTGACTTATGATTCATTAGTGTGAGCTTTTTGAGTGAACGTGAGTCGAATTGGATGTGACTCCCCATCGATGTGGTGGATAGTGTGATCTAGCTAAGCTTGGCCGTACTAAGGCGATTGAGGACGAGTCAAGGCGATGTTGTGCTCTTGCCAAACTTGGCTGGGCTAAGGTAGAGATTTGAGTTGAAATGATGTTGGTGCGGTGGGATATCAAGATTAAGGAGAGTGGGCCTAAAACAATTTGCACTCACTATTTGTTGAGGTGAATATGTGAGGTTATTGTGAAAAATAATTTCCAAATTAGGGATGCGGTGTAAAGAGGAGTAATAATATTTCTTAATTAGCCCATAACTCATTTGTTATGCTTTTGAGTGAGGGTGAGTCTAACTAGTTCGGACTTTGAATTCCGTCCGATGATCTCCCTGGGTGAAGCTTTATTTCCCAGTTCAAATCAGTTGAAAGATGAGAGTTGGATATGAAGAGTACATCACCCTCTGATATCATAATGTCCATCAATTTCATTGTTCATGCCTTATTGGCCGTATTGAAATATGTCTCAAATTTGAGCGCGTGAAACAAACACATCCAAGTTAAAGCAAGTAACTCTTTGGTGAATGTCCAAGCTTTGTCTTTGACTTTGGGGTTCTTACGCGCCTCATTAAATGAAGGGGCGCAGGAAGCATGCAAGAATATGAATCTGAATTTGATCGCACGTCCACCGGTGTTGAGATTTGCATTATATTTATAGTACGTAAGTGAGCGGGAGAATTACAATTGAAAATATTTTACAAAAGGTAAGAATCTAGCACATGTTGTAAAAGATTTGCTCTATCAACAGATTGGCACAAATTGCGGAAGATTGACTATATTACCACGATTGGTACATATTGCAAAAGATTGCTCTATCATGGAAGATTTGCTCTATCACATGCCCTCAAGCGAAACGGTGGCGGAGCCACCGTAAGCTTATCGCGTAAAATAAGAAATCGGGGTATCGATAGAGGCTTTGTCATGACATCAGTTATTTACATCTGAGTAGGAATGAAGCGAACTTCTAAATGCTTCTTGCTGATTAAATCGCGAACAAAGTGATAGTCAAGATCTGACATGTTAGATGCAAGAAAAATTGAAGAAGATAAATGAACGGGGGCTTTGTTTTCCTCTTTCTATTTGCACATCAATTGAAGGAGCCCCCAAGCAACGTTGAAGCATGGGACCATGTGAACGACTCATCCTCTGCTAAATTCCGCCCACAAAGAAGACAGAGGTATGTAGGGCAATGATGACAGGACTAGAATAAATGGAACTCTTGGAAGTGAGAAAAAAACTCGGCAGACAGAAATCTTTCGTTGTAATTACACTCATGGTAATTATTTTTGTGACAAGAATTTATGTAATTCCTTGAGTGAGATCTCTTTAGGAATTATGCGAGTTAAATATTGAGTTGTTTAGTGTAATTGAGGACTCAAACACCAAGAGAGTATTTTGAGTACTTTAGTAACTGTATTTCCTTTGCATGGTTTGTTTCTATACTGAAATTTCTTACTCCTCTTTCCGTGACCGTAGGCTTTGATATTTGAATTGAATCACGTAAATTTAGTATATGATTTCCTTCCTTCCTTCTGACTAATTTACCGAGCCGCTTGTGCTGCTCGTCCCCACGCTAAAAAGGTTGACATTGTTTGAAAGATAAAGATGCCTCCTACTTTTCTTCAGCTTTCCACACATAAACTGTTGAGGTCTCAAATGTCTCTCTTGCTTGCTCTCTCCGTGTGTGAGTGAATGAGTGAGCGAGCGTTTCAAGAGTAAGAATCAAACAAGGAAGACATGGAGACGCCAGGAAGAGAAACGAGGATCCCTCTTCTCGAAGAACGAGAAGAAGTGGCCCCTGAGAGAATCACAGTGGTCCTCGTTCTCAGTGCATTTTTCGCGGTCTGCGGCTCCTACGTCTTGGGAAATGCTGTAATAACTTTGCTTATCTTAAAGTTTTGCTACTAGGACGAATTGTCTGTCCTTTTGTATGCCTATTTTTTCATCCCTAGTCATGCCTGTGTCTTTGTTCTGTTTCTGTCATCTGGAAAAGCAAAACTCTGATCTGGAAAAGAATATTACATGACCAACTAATTCTCTGGATGGCTTATCAAACTTGCCCTGTTGTCTTGGAGTCGGTGTGGCAACGGTCTCTTGATACGTGATATTGGCTTGATTGGGTAGAACAAGGCTTGGCGTATCTCCTCTTAGTTACCGTCTCATTGGCTGAAAGATATGATATTTCAGGTGTCTTACTCATCTCCTGCTGAATCAGGAATTATGGATGAACTGGGCCTTTCTTTGGCAGAGGTCAGTGACCATCACTATTTGCTCTGTCATCGTATTTAATGTTTTGTGTAATCCATCTGAAAGTATAAACAAAGCGAATGGAAGCATTGCTTAAATAGACTAAAATATTTTGCATCGTGAGTGAGAATTCACACGTTGGTTCTACCGATCATGCCTCTGGTGTTTACTTTGAATGTTTCATTTCTTACAAAACAAGCTCTACATATTCTGTCAATTTCCTGTGACCGAAATCTAAAAGACACGATAAAATTTTACCCAACTGTGTGAATATGTTTGCACCTATTAGGGTAATCCAAAATTTTCTTTGGTTAACTGAAGTGAAGTGCTGGTGAGATGCAGTATTCGGTTTTTGGTTCAATATTGACGGTTGGAGGACTTCTTGGTGCACTATGCAGTGGTAAAATAGCTGACCTAATTGGCCGCAGAGGCGTAAGTGTTCTGGCCGATACCTTTTAAATGTTGGTTTACCACTGAAATATCTCAACTTTGAGTGTCACAGATTGTTTGAAACTTTTTATTCAACTTTTGCTGATAATGTTGCACAGGCTATGTGGGTTACCGATGTATCAGGCATCATCGGATGGTGCACCATATTTCTTTCAGAGGTACCATGTTTATGTGCCGATTGGTCCACTATTAGTTTTCATTAACCATTTTACTATTTGCCTTGGCTTGCTCTGCTGGCAAATTTCTTCAAAAATTTGTTGTCTGGCCCTAGGTTTTATCGAGGAAATAGACATTAATGTCCAATGGAAAACCTTGTTCTTTTGTGGGCATGGTTTCCTATATGCTCTTGATAATACTTAACGAACTTTAAACTTCTTGAAGAGTGCTTGGTCTCTTGACCTTGGAAGACTATTGCTGGGATTTGGAGTTGGTCTTGCCTCATATGTGGTAACAAATGCAATTTCTTCAGATCATACAGCTTTGAAAGTCCAATGATTCAATGTTGATTGATTATGCATTTAATTGCACAGGTACCGGTGTACGTTGCAGAGGTAACGCCAAAGAATTTAAGGGGAGGATTTGTTTCGCTCTGTATGGTAATTAGAAGCTTCATAACTTGTCGCTTCGGCTTTAGTCTCTACCTGAGGTCGAATTACATTGATCCTCTGTATGATCCACAAGCTCAGGCTGCTACTTTATAGGTTTTATTGATGTCATTTTAGGCATTCCACATATCTTTCCTGACTTGTTCTCGCATCATACAAATCACATCTTCTCATTGGAGGATCTTGTGGCCATCCTTTCGTATATAAAAAATAACTTCCTTTTTTTACCTGGTGGATGATATACAGTTGATGATAGCCTGCGGCATTTCAATGACGTACATCATCGGTTTGGTACTAAACTGGCGTATCTTGGCTTGTTTAGGTACTCCCCAATGAACTAAAGCAAATATCTGTTCATGTGCTTCAAATATGATTTTTTAAGCTTTCTCATGTAACATGTTTCAGGAACGATTCCATGTCTATTGCAGCTGGTGGGTCTTTTCCTTGTTCCAGAATCTCCTAGATGGCTGGTGAGTTTCTCAAAGGGAAATTCAGGACACTGCTGCTGGAAAGTAGATGACATGTTAAATATAAATTTTGAACCTTTCATGCAATTTTTGCCCCCGCCTTGTTACCTGCATGAATAAGACTGAAAGATGAATCAGTGGACTGATATATAAATGATGATTGCCTTGCGCAGGCGAAGATTGGTCGAGAAAATGACATGACAGCTGCGTTACAGCGTCTCAGGGGAAAGAATGCAGATATCTCCAAAGAAACATCTGAAATTGAAGTATAATATCTCACTGCAGCAGAATGTTATAAACTCATGGCTTTTCCGACCAAAAAAAAAAAAAAAACTCATGGCTTTACTTTCAAGAATGGTAGTGTGGTTAAGCATGAGGTAACGATTTGTTTTCTGCAGGCTTACATTGAAAATCTTCAAAAAGTATCAGAATATAGGCTATTCCACATATTTCAGCGAAAATATGCACAAGCACTCACTGTAAGCCCCCTAACTGAATTGTTACAATTTATCTCGATCTTTTTGCATCTCATGTTATCGATGAAATCAAGCACGTGAATTCAATCTAGGTTGGACTTGGCCTAATGGTTTTTCAACAACTGGGAGGATTAAATGCATATGGATTTTATATGAGTTCAATTCTCGAAAGAGCCGGTAACTTTACCTATGCTGAATTATCATTCAATGAAAACTTTTCATCTCAAGATGACCGACAACAATTGGCTTCTGAGACAGGTGCTTCAAGTACTGCCGGGTCCATCACCACGGCCATTGTCAAGGTTTGTATTCCTGTCTATATGGTGAGGCGTTTTTTCGCTTCTCCTCTTAGCGTATGAATGACGTTTTCATATTCACAATATGCAGTTGGCAGCAAATATTGTAGCCGTGTTCCTGATGGATAAATTTGGAAGACGACCGTTACTGCTGGTAGTAACTGGACGAAGCATTGTGGATCACTCTTATGTTTATCATATATTTACTTATAACAAATAATGCTTCAAAATGACCGATAAACAAAATGCTTCAGAATGTAGTTGAAACTTTGCTGTTCCTGAAACCAACTGGCTAATATGCAGGTTTCGGCATCCGGAGCTTGCTTGGCTGGCTTCCTTATTGGATTAGCATTCCTACTGCAGGTTCCTTTCTATACATGCTTCCCGTATCTTCGTATGAATTTAGAACGGTATGCTCTCGATGGAAAACTGTCTAAGATTCAATGTGCAGGACTATCATCAATCAACCAATGCTGTATCCGCCTTGACCTTCATCGGGATTGTGGTGATTTTTCTTCCCTTGATATGTTAAATGCTCTATATGTTGCTTCAAAATGCAAAGAAAAGGCAACAGCAGCATTATTATGAACTTTGGTCTTCTTAGATGGATTAATGAGGTGCGCATTATACAACTCATTCAGGTTTTTGCCGGGTTTTTTTCAATGGGCTTAGGAGGGATACCGTGGATCATAATGGCCGAAGTCAGTGAGGAATTTGGTGCTCCTAACTATTTTTCTCAAGTCCTGTATGCTCATAGAGTTCACAGGGCTTGACCTCATCGCTAATCGTCTCAATGTCTCATCTTATTAAAACGGTTTCTGCTGCGCCAGATTTTCCCAATAAACGTGAAGGGATTGGCAGGGAGCCTAGTGAATTTGGTCAGCTGGGTCGGTTCTTGGCTTGTGGCGTACGCATTCAACTATTTCTTTGAATGGAGCTCAGCAGGTGATGCTTCTTCACTTGCCGTCCTCGCTGCTTTTCGAGTGGCGAATTCAGGTACAAATCAATATATTTATCAGTCTGCTGAACGTGCCAGGTGTGTTTTTCACGTTCTCGGGCATCTGCTGCTCCGCTATACTTTTCATAGCGAAGATGGTGCCGGAAACCAAGGGGCGCACGCTCGAGGAAATAGAGGCATCGATGACCTCATAGCTCACTGGGAAACAAGGTCCTCGATGAAGCATATTCATCTACTCGATCTCCATGATCGCGAAAATGGAGTTAGCTGGCTCTTATGCTGAGCCGGGTGTGGATCGAAAGGCGTAAAACGCATACTCTGGTCTAGTAATTGAACGCGAGCTGATGCCACTCCTTTGAACTTTTCGAATTTGTGATGACCTGCAGAGAAGACAGAAAGCAACTGATGCCATTTCATATACATCAGTGATGTGTGTAACATAGGAAGCTTGTCATTCATATATGTTCAGGTAGAAATATTGGTAGAATGGAGCTTTTGCCTCACAACTTCTCTTAACATTAATCAAATTACATAATTAGGCAAAAATTAATTATCCCAATTATCGCAAAATGTTCTTAGAACAATACATTAACATCAATTTGCAGAGCTTATTAATCTCAATATAATTTGATATGACAACCGATAAACCTAAATTCACCAATTAAGAGTTTTTTATTCGGTTTTTTCTTGAAAACAACTTCTCCATTACGAAAGAGTCGTGAAAATTATGTAAGGTTATATCTTCTTCTTTTTTTCGACGTATCAATTTATCTACAAATTTACTTATGCACGAACATGATTTCATGAACCCAAAATCATGTTATGCAAGCTCCCAATGAATAATTTTGGTTTTCTTTTTCTTTTACTCTGTTTTATCCATCTTTTCTCATTTCTAAGAAAATTAAGAAAAATCACACGCACTAGTTGAGAGAACAGAGAAATCTCCTAACAAAAGAGTGTAAAGAAAAGACCATCGATCTATCTCATTCGCGAAACATTATTATGTTCTCCATTTGTTTTTATTCTTAAAAATAGAAAGAAAGAATGGCACGGGAGGGTAGGCACATATATATGTCTCAAACTTGAGCCCCATAAATGAAAGTTCAAAACCAAAAATAGTGCGATTTCCGTGTCGGAGTTGCGATCATGAATGGAAAGTCCCACTTGAAAACCGTATTATGTGCAAGTTTATTTTAGAATACACGGAAATCCAACTTTTAAATTGAAGTCGGTCAAGAAAATTAAAAGAGGAAAATAAAGTAAAATGTAAAAGTCAATCCAAACAGGCTGTCAGGCCGAGTTCCGTGAAATAGTGACTAAATGAAAATTTTTCAAGTTGGTATAACTAATAGTTGTCGCGCTTGCTTCGCTTACAACTTCTTTTTTATGTCTCTTTCGTCAAAGTCTCTCCTAATTAAGATAAGATGATTTGAACTCGCTCGTGGGAGACCACTATCCGTTGTGTTGCCGCCGTGCGGGGGTTGCATGTCACTGATGGAGGCGTGATCTTCACAAGCAGCGGCTTGTTCATCTCCTTCTTATGAATTTTTTTCCTTTGTTCGATTTGAGTTTATCCCATCTTCATCTCGGATTTCTGCGTATTATCTGGACATATCCGAATTAATCTGATTTAACACATACCGGATATTGATAACAAATTATTCTATGATCACCAAACGTTTTGACTTCTATTCACGCATCTGGAAGCACAAGAGAATTTTGCTTCGCTCTTTTTTTTTTTCCCTTTTGCTGGACCAAAAGATTATTGCTTTTCGGCTTTGCTTACATGTGTATATAATTGGCCTGGCTTCGTATCAAACTCATTTTCATCCGGATTTGTTTCTATCCATATTTGCCAGCCAATGAACAGTATATTTGATAAAAGTAAAGTTTGGTGACAGTCAGTTTAGTTCTTTTCCTTTCGGAGAAAAAATTGATTAGTATTTAGTACTATCTCGGTCGATATACGACCAGTTGTGGTATTTTGTTATATCGAAATGCTATTATGAATTGCTTTTAAAAATAAAAATTTCACTTTGCGAATTCAAATTGATGATAATTAATGACATAATTACGTGCGGCAAAGAGTTTTGCGATATTCCGTGTATTTTGTCTCCCTCTATTATAATTTAAGATAAATTTCAAGTGCAGCAAAAATTGTTACAACCGCTTGATACAATACTTCAAATTGTCCATAGTTTTTAGGGCAAATCCAAAAGAGTGAAAAAACACATACATCTATTTTATCATTCCCTACCGTAACTTGAAAACGCTAGTTGTAATGGTGTAAGTGGAGCGACATGGCAGAAGGAAAGACACTTGAAAATGGAACTTTGCTCCTCTCCTTCTAAAATGTCCGAAGACCAATAAGTTATTGACTTATATGGCAAGAAAATTTGCTCCTTTACCGTGGCCCTCACATGTTACATGGATCAATCATGTCGTTGATAGTAAAAAATTAGGATTGATAAGATTTTGACATTTGATACAATCAGAGAAAGATCCAGTCTTCTTACCATATAGAGACACAGGGGCGTGTAAAGAAATCAAAAACTGTTCGGACCGCCTGGAACTAGACCGAACCGATCTAGAACCGGCAGTTCCCAATTCTAATTTTTAAGAACTAGTGAGTATTGGTCCGATTCTGGTTCTAGGCATGGAACCGCCCACCTGTCCACCTAGACCGAACCGGTAATATATATATATAATTTTTTTTAAAATTCAACCAAGAAAAAAGAAAACATTAGGAAAATGAAAAACATAAAATACCTAATCTGAAGCTCGACTCTAAACTCTCATCAACTCATAGCCGTGCCTCTAGTCATTCATCGCCTCTCTCTCTCGCTCTTGGTTACCTCCATTTGCGTAAAGCTTGGTGGGACTGGTTTCATGGAACCACCCGGGAACCAGATTGGACCGGTTGTCCAATGTCCAAGTAGATCCACAGAACCAAGGGACGGTTTTCAGTTCCAATTTTTCGGAACCAATCCAGACTGGACCGGTTGTTCGATTTCCAGGTAGATCCATAAAACCTAGGGGCGGTTTTCAGTTCCAATTTTTCAGAACCGATCCGGGCGGTTCCGGTTCTATGTTGGGAAGAACCATGCTTACCTCTATAGAGATATATGAATAGTTTTCATAGGGGCAAAAGTTTGGAGTTGAAAGTGCTTTTAAATTTTTTTTATTATATAAAGAGATATATGATGATAGATGTGAAAAGTTCAAATTTTTGTTTGATACTCTGAGGGTCAATAAAATGTAGAACAAGTCACATTAATACAAACTAGAATCCAGCCAGGGAGATGTTAGGTGTTGTTGTAAAACTAGTCTCACATGGATACGAGGAGGCTGGTATATGATGGCACCTCTACACAACAGGACCTCTCCTCTTCAAAAATGATGAAGAAAACTCCTTCATATTTTTCTACAGGTTAATATAAAACTCTTTGCTTTTGAAGGGGAGAGGTCCCATTGTGTAGATTCTTTGTACCATCACAGGCCGGTTTCCTCCTACCCAACTAAAGCTCCCAATACTATTTGACAAAAACACTGAAGATCTCTATGTTACTTTGACTTGATTCTGGCTCGTATTAATGTAACTTGTTTGGTTCAAACCACATCTTACTGACCCTAGAAGTATAAACGAAAATATTCCAACTTCTGACTTCTACTTTGATATATTTCTCTTTGTAATAAAACAAATTCGAAAGTATTTTCAACTTCAAACTTTTGACCCTTATGAAAACCATCCATACATCTATATATAATAAGAAAATTGGATATGATACCTTTCCTGATTGTATCAAATGTCTAAATCTGATCATTTTCCATGTTTAAGGATATGATTGATCCATATGACATGGAAGGGCAAAGAGAAGGAGCAGACCTCGAGAATCAAGTGTCTTTCGTTTAGCCATGTGGCTCCACCCGTGCTATTACATGTGGCCCTGTCAAGTAATCGAAGGAATGATAAGATAGATGTGGTGTGCTTTAAGTCTTTTGGACCTATGCTAAAGACCAGGGTCAATTTGGACCATTGCAATAATTGTTACAGCTTAAGTCACTATCCGCAAAAAGTCGTTCATGCTTCAAATTTATCTTGAATCGCGATAGAGGAAGACAAAACACAATGTGCACATTTGTTCCCCGAAGGGAATATCCCAATGGTCTTTGGCCATATAGACACGTAATTATTCATTTATTACCCTCAATTCAAATTAGAAAAGCCAAACTTTTCATTCTCGAATGCCATTCATGATAGCATTTCAAATTTAAAAAAACACAACAGCACATCGTACGTATATCGATCCTATATCCATCGATATATCTACTAAATACTAGTTGATTGCTTTTCTAGTCCATGTCAAATTCTCGCGCTTCAATGATGCATGAAGAAAAGTCAAAAAGAGTCCACTCCCTCCATGGATTGGCCGGCCGACTGCAGTGCATGCCGTATGGGTCTTCAACTGAAAGTTGCCCTTCTCGCAACTTGCGATACATGACAATTGGCCGCCTTTGTCGCTTAATACCACAGATGAAGATGACTCAATATTTCATTTTCTTCACAAAATTTATCACATTTGATAGCAATGTGTATGTATGGACGGGGTAAATAGATATGACGAACCAAGCTGATTTTAAGGCATTAATTTGGCCCTAGCCAGTCAGCCCGTTAGTCATTGGTCGTGGATGAAACGAAGTTGGGTTGTCAGATTAGAAGGTTGCGGTTCGACTCATTTAAGAAATTAAAAAAAAAGAAATGAAAGAAATACCTATAAATTATTCAATTCTAAACAAAACCTAAACACATATACACGCACGACATGCGCAACATATTTTTAGATAATTTCGCCGATATTTTTTTTATAACTGCTATTTTATTCTTTTGCCGTTTTGCATGCATGAGAGGTGAAAGATGCATGTAAATAGCAGATTAGAGCAAGCATTTGATCGGTCATGGAGTTTCATTTTATCTCACTTTATTTTTCCTATTTTTGCAACACGTACAACATCTTCTTGGTTTGACCTGTTCCACATTTGACACCCTTTGCCGCAATCTTCATATAACTTGATCCTTTAAATTTCATCCGCACGAATCGAGCTTAAAATAGTAATCACACAATTTTAGATCAAGCTATGCTAGCTTTACTAATTTTGTTACTTAAAACTTGGTTCACATGAACCAACACTTATGCCGATCGATAATTCTTAACACGACCCATTTGCATGTACCAACACGACGCACAACTAAACAGGTTTGGGTTTAGCATATGGGAGTTCGTGTGTCATAAGTGAGTTGACCCATTTATGACAACAATGATTGTGTGTTCCATGCATTGATCCGCTTAACATGCTTAGACATGAATGAACGAGTTTAAGTTACCATATTAGATGTCATCTGTTTACATGACACGATTAAACAGGTTCTAATCCATTTAATATTCATATCTAGAGAGTTTTTCATCCTAAACAGTTTATACAAGTAACCCCCATGTTAAAATGAGTAAAAGGTAAAACAAAAACATAATTAGGATGCAGAATTGTCATAGAATGTTAAAAAAAAGAGAGCTAATATTGTAGATTTCATATGAAGCAAAATTATTCATATTATCTAGAAATGTGTCGAAACTCATTACACAAGTTCTCATGTATAAACGTGTTTTACCTCTACACGTTAACCTAAGTTTGTCAACAAGTTAACGTATCATATCGTGCCGATACTCAACAATCGCGTTAGTCGAAGTGTTGTGTGACTTGCTTTATTAGGCAAGTCGAAGCAGTTTGATAAGTTTGTCGAACATGCCATCTCCGGTAGGAGTAATCGGTTCCCGGTTCCTAAGTTTGATAACCTGTTGCTTTTTTATTTTTTTTTCCCACCGCAACGAAAGAAAATAACAAGCCTCAACATATTGACGAAAGTAACGATGAGTGAAAAGTCATTGTGGTGCAACGATAAGAAGAAAGCGTTGTACATGAGTTTAGTTCACATTTTACTAATTTTTTGAAGAAATAAAAAATAAAAATATATATGTAGTCGGTTCGGAATCGGAAATCGGGAACCGGACCGACACTATCGGTAACCGGACCAAACCAACCAGTCCTATCCGGACGATCCATTTTGCACATCCCTAATCTTCGAGTCAACAAAATTCTCGTTACACCTCTGTCTCTACGTGATAAAATTAACATGAAACAACATGAATTGTCAATCCCAACAAGGATGACTTTAAAATAAACATTAAATACTTTCGTATGGGTCAAAGATCATTTGTGTCGTCATCTCATGATAGATAATTGTCATTTTTTTTAATTATAGAAAAGAGTGCTTTTCAGGGGAAAGCAAAAGGGAGACGACAAAGCAGGAGGAAAAGGAGTGGGAGGAGGAGGAGGACAGGGCCAGATCTGGGGCCAATGGGAAGGGGGCTAACGTACATCTGAGGCGGGACCAGGCACAGTTTCGCCCTATCAGTACAGCTAAAGCTAATCCTTTTTAACACCTTTCGTCTGGTTGGCTCTCTTCTCACCACTCCACACCACCACTCTCTTTCTCTCTCTCTCTCTCTTGCCCTATCATTGGCTTGCGGATATTTTGACACCCCCATCTCTCTTTTCCTCAATTTTTTTTGCTTGTCCATTATTGTTGGATATTCAATTTGTCTATTTAATTATCAATTGTTATTCTTCCCCATTCCTAAGTTTGTTCTTCACACCCTTTTCCCTGCCCCACTATGTAAACCGTTCCCTCCCTCCATCTTCCACTCCATAGAAGAAAAAAAAAAGTGTGTGTTCATGCTCGCTCCCTGTTTTTTTGTCCCCCCTTTCCAAATTATGATCTTGAGCTTTTGCAAAAAGGGTCTCCACTCCTTCCTGGGCCTCACCTACTTCATTGATGGTAATACCGCCGCCGTTGCATGGATGAAAAAAGTGTGTGTTCATGCTCGCTCCCTTTTCTTTGGTCCCCGCTTTCCAAATTATGACCTTGAGCTTTTGCAAAAAGGGTCTCCACTCCTTTCTGGGCCTTATCTACTTCATTGATGGTAATACCGCCGCCGCTGCCGCCGTCGCATAGAAGAAAAGGTGTGTGCTCGTGCTCGCCCCCTTTTTGTCCCCCCTTTCCAAATTATGATCTCGAGCTTTTGCAAAAAGGGTCTCCACTCCTTTCTGGGCCTCACCAACTTCATTGATAGTAATACTACCGCCGCTGCCGCCGTCGCCTGCCCCGCCGCCAAAACATCCCCTCCTGCCTCCGCCGACGCTGCAACCAACGACTTGGCAAGACGAGTCGGTCTTACGACGGCCACCGGGGACATGCGCCGCCAGCCGAACGTGTTGGAATCATCCGCCGTCAAATCATCGCCAGTGGCGAAGAAGGACCCCGAGAGGAATAATAATATGGGAATGTTCTTGGATGACGTAGGGGAGGTGGTTGATGGCCTGATGTCGTGCACCGAGAGCCTAGGGTTTGAGAGCTCCGATGAGCGGAGGGTCGATGACCACATGATGATGGAGGACATTGAGAGCATGAGCAACAAGAATTGTGATGATGAGTGGCATCATGCGGGGAGGACAAGGTGGAGGGAGGAGAGTGAGAGGAGGAGAGAGAAGAAGTTCCCACCTCCATTGTCCTCCTTGAACCACAAGGGCCAACCTAGCTTCTTCCTTAGGTCTGTGAGGAGGGATGGGAGGTTGGAGCTGACCGGGGTGAGGATCGATCGGCCCAAGATCCTCCGCTCCTCACGGCAGGATGGGCGGCTGCGGTTGGAGTTCATTAGAGACGAGGAGGAGGAGGAAGAACAAGAAGAAGTGCGAGAAGAACTAGAAGATGAGGAGGAGCAAATAATAGAAGAAGAGGAGGAGGACAGCAACCACTGCGAGGTGCAGGATTCCAACGATTCGATAGAGTACTGCATAAGCGAAGAGACTGGTGGTCACGACGAGGAGAATTTTAAATTTGAAGAAGAGGAAAGGATGGGTGAGCGGAGGTTTCATCAAGATCAACATCATCATCAACTGAGCAATGAAAGGTTTGGGAGACGCCACAAATTGGTGAACCACCGTGAACACCACCACCCCCACCATCACCATCACCTCCATCACCACAATAACTTACATGTGTGGAGGCAACCTTGTGTGACCATAATGTGAAGTTACCACACATGTTTCACACGCGCTTGTGTGAAAAGGACTCGGGATGGGAGGAAGGTGGCTATTATTTTGTGTAGATGATTAATGTGTTTCCCTTGTTAGTTGTCATTGGGTAGTGCATAATATGTGAATTTTGAGAGAGAGAGAGAGGGAGAGAGGCGATGATGTGTCTCAAGATCAACCAAAATATTTCGGGCACAAGCGGTTGATGTGGAATAAAGGTGGAATCTTTGGAAACGGAAATTGACAGCAATGTGGTCTGGAGCTGGCTGGAGGTTGGAGAGAGAGAGAGAGAGAGATGCGAAAATGTCAGTTATGTTTTTACCAAATTTAGCTGTTCTTCAGTTTCTAGAACTTTGCAACACGTACCATCATCTTTCCAGATGCAAATGGCACGTATTCAAATAGAGAAAAAGAAATTCTGAAATCCCAGTCCAGCCTCCAGTCTCTGACTGCAACACACGCCACCACCCACCCGAGTGTGTGTTGTGTGTGTGTTGCGGGAAACGATGTCTTCATATTCTGAATTGGGGTTAAACGGTACGCTTGTCTTGTAAAGAACTGTTCTTTTCCTCCCCACATGCGGTCCTATCTTTGTCTCCGCATCAGACTGCAAAATAAGAGAAATCTTGGTGAATCCACACATTCATGATCTCTGGACAGATAAAGAAAATGAGAGAAACTAAGACACGTGACCAAGTTGATGAAAAGGAATGAAGAGAGACCTCTTTTGAATTGACAAGACAAAGGGAAAGCTAAGGACGAGGAATCGATTGAATCATTCAGATTTACCAATATCTTAATATATTGTGAGTAACAAACTTAAATTTGGATTTTCTTGGTAGTCATTTGAATTCACTAGTATTATACATATGAAGCTACCGTGGATATTTGAAACAATGCATTAGAAGTCATCAATGATTACTTGCTCCATAAGAAGTCATTTCGCTACATTTACTTAGGGCCGGCAAAATGGGTTTGTGACTTAGATTTAATAAACCCAATTTGATATAGGTAACTCTTTTTTTTTTATTGTAAAATAGGTTAAACTAAGTTGAGAAAAACATAAAGCCCAAAAAAAGTCATAAATAGCGACCCATATTTTAACTTATTTTTCCAAAGTCACGCGCACTACGCACTAGCCAAATAACTTGCTTTTAGATTTAGATCTAGACAATCAAATCCAACTTGGCATGTCTCTTTGCTCACGTATTAGACCTTTTGCTCGCTTCTCACAAGAATCCAACTTCGCTCCTCTCTCTCTCTCTCCTCTCCGGTGACCACCCTTAATGCGAGGGAGACAAGTGAGGACGCGCTGCGAGAGCATGTCAGCAAGTACGGCGACGTCTAGCATGCGGTCGTCCTGAAGGAGCGAGATGCGAAGACTCCGAAAGGCTTCGTGATTCGGCGGAAATGTTCCCCGACAAAATATAATTCACCGAGCGTTGATCTTCGGATTTTAATGAGAGAAGATCGGGTTCTGTGATGATTCCGAACAAGAGATATCCAGGCGAAAACAAAGAACTCATTTGCCTTGTTCAAGTAGGTATGAATACAAGCCTTGACAAGATTCGATCAGAAAGAACCATAAACTTCAAATTTCATAATCGATTTGAACAAATTTGACTAGCCTCTGACCGGCAACATTCAAACTCATCGATACAGTGCTACACAACTTTTAGGCTTGAAACATAGATGGCTATAGCTAAGGAAATTGAAAGTACAGTGTAGAAAATTAATGATAAAAAGACAGTTTTTTTTATTGTGTGCTCCAGGGGCTTTTGTCTGCTATCGGATGATATTTATATTGTGAGCATGGTAATCATCCCTTAGTACCATCTATCAGATCATACCAAATAACTGCCCTTGATCTTTTCTCTGCCGTTTTGTCTTTATGACACCTGTCCAATAACTATTATCGATCTTACCTTTTATCATTTATCTTTCTAATATCTGTCAATTCATTTTAAGTAACTATTATTTGACCTAGTTTTTGCTTCGACACCTATCCTTTTATGTATGGCAACCGTCATTCATCTCATCTTTATCTTGACACCTGTCCCTTTCTATAAAGTGACCGTCATCGATCTCAAATTTATCTTGACACCTGTCTCCTTCTGTAAGGTAACCGTCATCGATCTCTTCATTGTCTCGATGTATGTCCTTTTATGTTCGGTAACCACCACTCATCGTGCATAAAATCACATGTTCTTTTTCTTATAGATAGCTTCAGTGGCCTAGTCTTCTCATAGTGGCAATTTCATCGATAATCTACGGTACGAATTCTTGGGCGGCAACTGTTTCTTCTCCGATTCCAGTCTTTTCAATTTTCAAATACCCAAACTTCCAGCCAACACGTTTTAATGATTGACAACAGTATGCTACCGTCATCTTGACAACTAAACTTTTTATGGCTTACATCATTTATCATCGATGATCCTATGCATTTATCGTTGTTGTCTTGTATATCTCCTAATTTTTATTTTTACTGTCGACAACCTAATTAATTATTGGTGTCAACACTTTGACTTCGTCTGGTTCTTTGACCTGGCTTCGGCAAAGACAGCCCTCGAGGACGACGAACATGTCATTTTGGGGAAGAAGGTTGGTGTGGTTCTTTTTAGGGGTGTCAATGGGGTCGGGTCGGGTCGAGTTTTCATTATACCCGACCCGATCCGAAACAATGAATATGTGTGCTTGGCCCGACCCGAAACAAGACCCGAACATGATATAGCCACACAATCGGGTCTGTTCGGGTCATGTTCGGGTCGGGTCGGATTCGTGTTCTGGAAAGAGGGAACACCAAATTAGATATATAGACCAAAGCTCTCAAGAATGCTCTATCGGCAATAGCTTTCGTTATGCATAGATATATAGACCAAGACACATAGGAACACGACTCAATCGCCAAATTAGTAGAAGCTAAGTAAGTCGAACAATTTATGCTATTTCGCGGATATTTGAACATTATTCGAAGAAAAGGAGTTCCGAGTTGGCATGATGCTACCTCCTCACCACAATAAATTCAAAGAACGTTGAACAGAGAGCAAAGAAGTACATCGAGCATCTCTTCACAAGTTCGTCTTCCAATCTTCACTCAAAAGCCCAATACCGGCAGCATTAGAGTAGCTCCACTCTAAAGGAATTGCCAGAAGGCATTGCACCGTTGTTTTTCCCTATGACCTCTTTGTTATGCACAGGAAATCAAACTAGTGACCAAGATTCTAGACATGCAACTCACATTAACTATCATATCATGAATCACTTGAGGCAGAACTGGCCTCCGCAGATTTTTTTTCCCTTTGTTTCTCCCTTTTCTTCTTGTTTCTCAATGCATTCTTGCTCAACGTTCTGTTATAAAAAACCAACCAGCATTGTGAATTAGGGGCTGTATTAATCACGTAAAGGACAATGTAACAATGAACGAAACATGTAAAGAAAAACTTACTCCAAAGGGCTCTCTCCAAGCAGCACGTAACTATCAAAGGAGCTCTAACATCCGCCGCCATAGCTCTACAAATCCCGCCATCCAAGGAGCCCCTGATCCATTCCCCCGATATTCGGCGATCCAGGGATCTCATGTCCGCCTAGCATTCCCTCGAGGTCTCCCCTCAGTGGGACCGCGAGCCTAGCGCCGATGACGCGGACGCCACCTTCGCCAAGCGGGGCTGCTGCTTCTAGGTGTTGTTCCTCAGCTCCTCCTCCGACGACGAGTACCTGCCACCATAGCCCTGCCCCCTTCCCCTACCACTGTAACCCCCGCCCTTGGTCCCCCCGCCGGTGCGGCCGCTCCCCTGCACCGCGGTGCCGCCGGGGCCGGTCATGCCGACGGCCTTGGTGTGGTTGCCGTCAGACTTGAACTGGATGGAGGACAGAAAACGCAAAAGAGGCGAGAGAGTGAGAGAGAAAAGTGGAAGAGAGGTCTTAGGGTTTATTGTTTGGGTTATTGTTTGGATTGGACTCGGGTACCCAAGCCCAATAAATCTAAACAATACCCAATTATTTTTATTGTTACCCAAACAAATTGAGACATAACCCGATCCAATAAGAAAATTTCGTATTCGGGTCGGGTCGGTTCGTTTTTCGGTTCGGGTATTGTATTTGGTTTTGACACCCCTAGTTCTTTTTAGGGTCTGACTAGGCTAACCATATCGTTACATCACGTAATATGACGAGTCAGATTTGTCTTTAATTTCATGTCATGTCTTCAATTCCATATTTCTCACGTTTGAGTTGTTGCTTTTGTAGACTAGCTAGTCCCACCAAAACGTCAAACTAGTAACACATATTTTAAAACTGTACATATGAGATGTTCATAACTAGAGCAAATAATGTTGTGCTAGTGATAGGGTTTGAATGAAAATATTTACATAGTGTCATGTATACGATTATTGCGCATTTTATACATTACAATGATTTAGCAACAGTGAGATAAACCTTGGGAATTATAATCTGACAATGATTAAGCAAAACAATATTTCTTTAACTAGCAGGAAGATTGGCTATAATCTAATAAGTTTTTTTGATTTAATTATGCTTAATCCTGAGTAAATAATCCTCCATACAAGGAATTGGACCGGCCGCGGGCTTTGGTTGGGCCGGAGTCGAAACGCAATTCGGCCCACTTTATCGGCCCAATCTACATAGGGAGGCCCAAGAGAAGCAAAGGGGAGAAGAGAATCGCGAATCGTTTTGCTTCTCGTTGCAGATTCAGCTGAATCCATCGAAGTCTTCTAGGGTTCACTCCCCTGCAGCTCCACCGAAACTTCAGCTTCAGCGAATCTCTTCCTCCTTCTCGCGTCAGAGGCGGTAAGGCTCTCCAACCTTCGCAATTCTTTCATTGCTCATCGTCGGGAAAGTTCAGAGTTTTCTGGGTTCTTAAGTTCTTGCTCTGGGTAGGTAGGGATTGGATGGAGCAAGTGATCTTGCATGTCCCTGTTGTATTGTATGCTTGTTTTAGGTGTCTTGATGTGTTTTTGTTCATCACCCATCCGGGTTGTTGTGCTCATTCAGGTGTGAATGCTCTGAGATCGCCTCGTGTTTGAGTAAATTACAGTGAATGTTATGTCCTCTGAGACCGCTATCAGAACAAGAGATGTTGAGTGTGGACCTTTTCTTTTTTTTTTTTTCAATCTAGTTTAACTGGAGATTTTTGGTATGGTTGATTATGTTGCCGATTGGGATGTGTCGTGAATTCGGTTGGTTATGGCTCTTGTCATCTAGGATCACGGCACGAACAGTCCTTTGTGGATTTTACTACCGTAAACAAAGTGAGCCGCCGGTTCTGTTCTATTTGGAATTGAAAGAGTTTAAATCAAGATGAGAGTCGCAAGACGATGTCGGCATTTTAAAATACTTCCTGATGCAACCATTTCGGGTTTGGCCCATTTGGGTGGGTGAGGAGGGGCAGAGTCGTAACTGAGTCAAGCCACTTAGGGGCTGTTTGGGCTCTACTCCTTAATCACTCAGAACACGATTTGGGTATTTTTTTTGGAGCTCGAGTAGCCTCTGGACTCAAGCTCAGAGTACCCAGTGGCTTGCAAGCTTGATTGAGTATCTTGCACATGATGTTTTGAAATGTTCTGAAGGAAGTATGATATCATCATTATGACTGCACTTGTATGTTTGTCTGCTTCAGATGCAAAAAAAAATCAGTTGAGTTATAAAGTTGTCCTCCTTGGGAATGAACTTCGATGCCCTAGTTAACATGAGTAATTGCTGAACTTTTGTGTTCTGTAATTTCTAAAGAGAAAGCCTATTGAAGTATATTAGCTCTTTAAATGTGAAGTTTTTGACCGATTTTCATCTTGTTTTCTGGGTTAACTTGCGGAAGATGTTTCACCATTCCTGGATTTCATAGTCTGAATCTGTATTTCAAGCTTTATATTGATTGTATCGAGTGATTTTGGTGGATTGGTTTCTATGTTCTGCTTCTTCTCCTGTATCTATCTCAATACGTGATCATTGGACTTTTTTTTGGTTGATGGCGTCATTTTATGGTGCTTCTCTGCTTATTTAAAAATAAAAGTGGCGCAATCAAGTTTAAGTATATACAAGAGTTCTAATCAAGTTTTGGGTGCTGCGTATGTGAATTGAGAGCTCGAGCTTAAAACTAGATTGGCTCAACCCAGCTCTTATTCCTGCGGGGAATCACTGTACTTTATAGCTGTAATTCTCTCAAGACTAATCCTTTTTATACCGAAATATGTTGTACGTGCACATTGTCTCTTACCTTGATTCCCAGACATAATGATGTATGGGATCTGATACCGTGTTACGTGCAAGAATTTCAACTTTGTTTTGTACGCATATCTAAGCCAAATTTAAGAAGGTTATCATGATCATTACATGCAGATGGCGGGGCCATTTGCATACAGGAATCTTGCTCCCAAGACGAAGAACCTGGTCGTTGCGGGTGGTCTGACGGCGTTTGTGTTTGGAGTGTATTTCTACACAATGAGAGCTGTTGGCGGTACAGATGAGCTCCAGACGGCCATCGATAAATTCGAAGAGCAAAGAAGCAAGCAAGAAGCTTAGGCAGAGAAGTCGTCCGATGCTCGAGACTGGATGTGACTTCGATGGTGGCCTAACTATAATTTTGGATTTCCTGGACTCCTCACTCGACGTGCACACTTTTTGATTTTGTTAATATATGCACATATGGGATCTCAACTGCTGTGACAGTGCATGGTCGACGCCGAATAAGGCATGCTCGTGTTATGAGACGATCCCGTACTCAATGTTGTCCGTATCGGCCCTAACATATGAACATGCATGGTGATATTCATTGGAGATTGGACTTGCAATCGCATCAACGAACATGAAGCCCATTGGACTTGTGATCGCATCGATGAATACGAAGTCTTAGTGCAAAATACCATGTAAGCATTGTTCTATGACCCTAGAATTGGCTTGTTATAAGCTCTTGGATAAATGAGCCTTACGGATGATGGCACTCGGCAATGCTGGAAGGTGTAGGCTTCGAGAGCCTTGACAATGGTTTCACCCCTTTAAACCTACAACCAGCAATGGGATGGACCGGTCCTGGGTGTTCTTGATTCTGGGGTGGCCGCATGAAATCCTGGTACGAGGGGGCTTAGGGCACTGCATTGGTTTTTATAGGATGGACCAGCCGCAATAGTATGGACCCGTCCTAGGATTGAAACATTGATTTACGTGAAAAGCTTTGAAGACTTCCTAAGATTAATATGTGGGAGATGACCGAGTGTTTGTATTTGTCCAGAGCATGAATGAAATTCCAATTGAAATTTCTTCTATCTAAAAGATGGTATCTTTGATATGTCACCTGCAGTTAATAGCGTTCTCAAGTCCAAGTTTCGAGCCACAGTCATCTATATTTCCATTGTTCATTCGAGATCAACGCCGCGTCTCGATCTCGATCTCCTACACTCTTCGGTCTTTTCCCTCTAAATTTGGACAAGAGCAATTTGTTCAACTCGAAGTGGTGACCGAGAAGAGCAATTTGTTCGAACTTGAGAATCGAATTACACCACGACACAAATCACGGGGAGCCGAAATTCGCAAAGTGGCATTAATTAAAGCACGGACCAAATCTCGAACCATCCGACTCCGCGTCAACATCATAACGTCGGTCTCTTGTGCTCGGTCGATCTCTAACGGCCCACATTTCGATAGAAAATTCGCATTTTATATTCCGAAAACTCAAGCGACACACGACAAAACAGAAAGAAATCTCAGTCTGTGTAGTTTTGTCCATGCGACGCAGAAAACTTACGAGGGTATCTGATTAGGGTAAAAGCTACAAAAGAAAAAGACAGAACAAAGGCAATCAAAAGACGAGGAAAGCCGAAAGGAGCGAAGCCAAAGCTAAAAGCTTTATACACGCAAAAGAAACGAACCACACCATATCCAAAAAAACGTCGGGGTCACAGGAGAGAGAGAGAGAGAGAGATTGCAGGAGAAGGAGGAGGAGGAGGAGCTGCGACGATGGTGCATCCGCAGCACGGGTCGATGCTCCCGAAGCGCATCATCCTGGTCCGCCACGGCGAGTCGCAGGGCAACCTCTCGCCGTCAGCCTACACCACCACCCCCGACCACCGGATACCCCTCACCCCGCAGGGGATCGCCCAGGCCCGCGCCGCCGGCGACCGGCTCCGCTCCCTGGTCTCCTCCGGCGGCGGCGGCGGGGGGTGGCGCGTCTACTTCTACGCCTCGCCGTACGAGCGGACCCGGTCGACGCTCCGCGAGATCGGGCGGTCGTTCGGCCGGAACCGGGTGATCGGGGTGCGGGAGGAGTGCCGGATTCGGGAGCAGGACTTCGGGAACTTCCAGGTGGAGGAGAGGATGAGGCGGGTGAAGGAGGCGAGGGAGCGGTTCGGCCGGTTCTTCTTCCGGTTTCCGGATGGGGAATCGGCGGCCGATGTGTTCGATCGCGTTTCGAGTGAGTTTTTTTTTTTTCTTCTTTCCATCCTTCGGCTTTCGATTTCGCGTCGGGGTTGTATGTTTTCGATCGATGCAATTTCATGTGAATGCTGCTTGTTGGGCTAATGGTGTTTGAATTCGATTGTTCGACTTTGCGTTCATTGATGTCGGCTTTGCTTCGTGGCTGGTTTAGTGTGCGGATGAATCGTGAGGGTGTGTGTCCACAAGAGAAATCATCTGAAGGAATGAATTTGTGTGGATGGCGTACCAATGACTTGCTTGATCATGTGTTTTTGTTATTGGTCAGAGAGGTTTGCTGTTTGTCGAACTTGCTTGAGTATGCTCTTTCTTAATTTTGCTGAATTAGCTGACCGAACAAGCTCGATAATGGGAAAAGGGAACGAGAGGGTAGAATTTCGTGACGGGTGAGATTGGATTGTTGAAGCTCGACTCCTGATGAGACTCACATATTTTTTAAAGTCCATCCTCTGCAACTGTTCCCAGTGAGAGCTCCTCTTGATCTTGCCTAAATGGTTTCTGGCCAGGGGGGAGGGAGGGAGGGAGGGAGTCAACGAATTGTCTTAAAGCTTAATTATTTAGCTGCTGGTTCCACCAGCCAATCTACAGATTGTTGTTCTTTTCGGATCCTCTGAATGATGTGCTTTGCAATGCCAAGAGCTCGAATTGTGTCCAGAGTGTGCAGAAAAGAGAATGCAAGCATATGGTCATCCAGCTTTGGGATTGCTGCAGTTGAGGATATAGTTTATCATCAATGCAAAATCCCTGCGCATAGCATTGAACCCATCTCGCTTAATGTCTTTTAGACCACCAAGTATTATGGTTCATGAGTAAAGTTGAAGGTAGAATCTTTTAGAGTGAAAGGATATTGATGACTGGCCTTCACATTGTCGGTCACCTCGTAGGCATAGGTATGCTTTTTTTGTCGACGGCGTGCTTTATTAATATAATGTACTGTATAGTGGATTAAAAGCTTTACAGAAATTTACCTTACCCAAAAAAAAAAGAAAATTTTTACAGAAATTTCATACCAACCTTATAGAAGATGAGAAAAGAATAACATGGACTGCTGAGGTGACAAAATGGTTAAAGTATTTTGACCCAGCTAGTATTCTAACAATAAGTTGCAGTCCTTGGTTGTTCTATTATTATCAGGGAAATAAGGTAAGCTGACACACGAATATGCAGCTTTCATTTATTTTTTAGTTTGATGTAGAGTGTTCTTTGGAAGATATTCTACCCCAAGAGGGACAGCCAGATGAGCTCCATTAAGCCTTGTTTGTATAAAGTTCTGGTCATTTTACTGTGCTTATAATACTACTGAACTGCACTAAAGAAGCATGTAAATTCTGCAGGTTTTATGGAATCATTATGGAGAGACATCGATATGAACAGGCACCATATTGATCCTTCTCATGATCTGAATCTCATCATCGTATCTCACGGATTGACATCGCGCGTCTTCCTCATGAAATGGTTCAAGTGGACGGTCGAGCAATTCGAGCAACTCAACAATCCAGGGAATTGCGAGCTCCGTGTGATGCAGTTGGGGGAAGGCGGAGAGTACAGCCTTGCTATCCATCACACAGAGGAAGAATTACGAGAGTGGGGCCTTTCCTCGGAGATGATTGAAGATCAGAAATGGCGAGCTCGTGCGAGGAAGGGCGAATGGAACGAACGTTGCCCTTGGTACCTCGATGCCTTTTTCGATGGATTCGCCAACTCGGATGATGATGCTGGAGAAGGGGATGATTGTGTATGCCCATAGGCGCTGCTAACAGTTGGGTTCTTTCCAATTTGAGTGGCAGATTGTAATGCCATTTAAAAGATTCTTTAAAAAAAAAATTCGACATTGTTAGCATATGCCCTGTAAACTTTTACCTTTGTATTCGGGTTTGTGATTATGGTAAATATGATAGGAGAGGAAGATAAACGCAAAGCATTCAATTAACTGGCAGCGGTTGAGAACTACCATTACCAATTCTTTTCTTTTCTCTTCTTTTTCGCTACTTACAAGCATCCATTTTAATTGCTACTTTACGGTTTGAGCGCGAGAGCCGGTGAGATCGCAAGGCATTAGCACTATGATGTTATCTTCGAGCATGCGCAAAAGACGCAGAAAATTACAATGTTGGAGTCGGAACTTGTGAAATAGGAAGATCGAGGGCTGTAATAACTCGCCGGGACCTGAGAAAGATGAGTCCACACGTAGGTAGATGGAAGGCTAGCAAGAGTATATACTCGTATGATCATCCTGGCAAGGACGAAGAACGACTCGTTCTCCATATATATGTCTGTATCACATGCCTCGCCGAGTTGCTCGCCTTCTTACCCCAAGAACGAGCTTGTGCTTGAACTGTTCTTGATCTCAGCATAAATTGAATGAATGTCCATGTATCACCACTCTCTAGTTCATTGTCAGTCTTCTCGTAGCTTTTTTTCTCCAGAAGGATGACAGAAATTTTTAAGACACGCCTCTCATTGCAGGCTGTAAATAACTCAATGCAAATTTTGCAAAGTCGAGCTGCGGTGAATTGCTCGTGATCATGTATATATCCGATTCAACTCAGGATCTACCAATAATCGGGAATAACTTGAAATTACCACTACGGTAAAGCGTACAAAAAATCAACATCCCACTGAGACCACCTTTTCAGATCATTATGTAGTGTCAAGCGATAATACATTAGATCAGATGCAACATATTGTTTTCACTGACCCTGCACCAGACTTCTGCCAACAAATTGGAAAACGTATAATGCCCTCAATTTCCTCTTCAAATAAAAAATCTTCAATTGGATTTAACTTTATCGACTCGCACAATTTCCACATCCAATGGGGTAGCAGAACTCATTCAGAGGACTTGTGAGCATGCATCAATCACTATTAGAAATCAGAATGAAGAGTTTAACAAGAGAATACAGCTGAGATCCACGCGTCTCAAATCTCAAGTCAGATATAAGCTATCCAGAACTGCGAATCCAGCAACGACTCCACCTTCATTTGATGACGATATCTTTGTCCTCGTTAAATAACCACACTGTTCGTTTACGATGACATTCTCTTTGTTCCTGTTAAGATGAATCTCAGATTACCATGGGCACAGCAAATGCATTTACAAACATTGTCATTGAATTCACTAGTGCTAAAACACGTAAACGACTACGCTATAGAAAGCATGAAAAAAAGCAGCTTTGGTTACGTATAAGGTTTTGGCATCTGACTCCAGCTGCAAAGATTAAATTCCAAGTCATCGACTCCATTTAACCAGAGATCACATCAATCAAACTAATGAGAGACGGAGTGACATCAGATAATTACCTCAAATAAGCACTATATACCCCAAGTTCTGACATGGCGTGATCTTTATAACAAATGCCATCACGGATGAGAGTTGTGGGAGAAATGGTCGGAAAAATTCTTTGCATAAGGATGTACGCAGCACCCTCCTCAGTCCCTTCATGCCGCAGCCTCAAGAGGGTTTCTCTCACATTGTCGCCATAGATGTTGTTTCCTAAAGAGAGAAATGACTTCATTTTAGAAAGAAGATAGCATGGCTCATAACAAAGCAATCCTTGAATAATAATCACGGTGAGAGATAATTACCTCCCCCTTCCCTCTGGGGCTTCATGACAAATAGCTCGGGACTTTCAATTGCTTTACCAACAATATCAGGGTCTTCTAAGCTCCATAACCCTGCGAAGCATTTCCGGACCTTGGCAATGTCTTCTTTGTTCTCAAGGAATCTGATACATGCACCAAACGATGAAGTCTCATAAGTGATCAAACACACAGGAGATAGAGCCTATTCAACAGTGCATCTTCTCCTGTAATTCAACTGACTTGTAAGGTTCCCATTGCTATGCTATCGAAGTTGATTGGTAAGACATATGAGCTACAATGGCCATTTGGTATTAAAATAGTCCTTCATTTGCAGCCCTGAGTGCCATTGATCACATCTAAGCTTCAGATTCAATTAAACATCATCATATTAGCTATTGTTGTATGCCTATGCACATATCTGTATGCATGTGTGCTTCAAGGAGTTTTTCTAGGAATGATACAATTCCAAATAAAGCACAGAGTATAAAGAAATACGAGCTGTCGCACAAAATATGTCACCTTTCAAGTACATTAGGTTTTGCTAGTTCCTGTTGAATCTTTTTGGTGCCTGCTAAATGATAAGAAATTGACGGGCACTTAATTGCAGATGACTCTTCCATAAGTAGCCTGGCTCTCCACTCCTACACCACAGCAAGAAACAAAACATAAGTCACACCTTTGAAACATCGACCCAGGGCTTAAGATTTCCGCATGTCTTAAAGGGGGGTTTTAAAGTAGTACTATTTTTCTGACAAAAAAAGTAGTGCTATTTTGACACTTGTCCACTTCTTAAGTTAGGTTTGGCGAAGAATGGATTTCTTAATCCCTTTTTTGGTTTCTTTCCTTTCCCTTTGTTTACTTATTCATTGGATAGTCTTTTATTTCCCTTCCACCTGAGAAACTTTTTTAAATTGATTAGAAACTTTTTTACATTGATAATATTTTCCAGGACAAGGTCCATTTTTGACATAAACAATTGGACAAACTTCGTTACTTGGAGGAAATGTCATGATTAAATTATTTAGTATTCTTTTATATTGCTTAATGATATATGTTTTGAGCATGAAGTCAATTGTTCAACTAAAGCTTGGCTTGCTAATGTTCATATGTCCTTTATCAAGTACTGTTCATTAAAGAGAGTCTCATAGAATTATGATAGTAACGAGTGAATCCTAAAATCAAAATGTGTAGGAAAAAGAGAAACAGAATATAATCTTAAATTTAGTAGAAATAATCAATGTACATTATTCATCATGACTAACTAATTAGTGTTCTTTTCAATCATCAAGACATATGAAGGTAAATATTTATGAAATATAGAGCATGGTTGCGGTCATTATAACATTCATAATAAACACAAAACCTGCTGCAAAATGCGGGCTTTTCACTAGTATGGTAATCAAACATGTATATATAAAGTATCTGGTAAAGCTCAGAGAGAGGGAGAAAAAGTTCTGAAAATTAATCACAGCCACAGTCAATAATACAAGAAAGACAATCTTTTCTTAGTTGCTATTTTAGCAGCTAATAATTAGGACGAGGCTTAGGGAAGTACCGATTCTGAAGGATAATCATTTGGGGTATACCCAGCTCTAAAATAAATAATTGCTACAGGGACTCCACCTCTGCGATACCAAAGCTTCAATATTTAAGTGAAACATGCATGTAAAGTCACAATTCAAAAAGACAAATTAGAGACATGAACAACCACATACACAAGTAACGTGCCATCAGGCTGAAGCTTCGCCTCTGCATCAATTTCTGCTAAGGTCTTTCGAACAGACCTCACATTATGTGTGTTATAAAGCTAAGGAAGCATCTAAAGCAAATTATGGACATGACGAGACTGATGGACAGAAATAGAGAAATTTATAGTTTGGAAAGCAGATCTTTGGACACAGAGCATTAAAGCAGATAGATGTAAAATACGAGGAAAGATTTCAGAGAGAGAGAGAGAGAGAGAGACAATCACAGATATAACCTACCCTTCTGACATCTGAAAACAAACACTAGTTAAAATTACTGGGAAGCTATACAGATATAGAAGGATATCTTTCCCTCAAGACAGAGCAAAGCCAGTGCTGGTCATACATATTCCGTTCCTCTGGCTGAACCACAACCAGAACAGCAGCCCTGTTACAAGTAATCAATTGTAATCAGGTCTTAATGAACTGAATTCCACATATGCAGACCTAGGAATAAAAAAAGAAAAGAAGACGATCGTAATTATTTTGCAGTTCTCACTTTGGGTTATTGAACTCAATCCAAGCTTTCGCCAAGGCCTCTGCATAATGACTCACAGCAGTATTAGTAGGGATCCTCCTGGGATCTAACCCAAGAGTTTCTCCATAATGGCTGAGCAAGGACCTGTATCATCACCACCTGGCGTTAAGATCAAGCTTTTGGCTTTATATGACCATCTTTGACTGTGCATGTGAACAGGTGCGTATGGGCTTAGAGAAATCATAGGGAATGTAAGAGTCAGAATATATGACCAACCCAACCTGTGAAGCTCGCTAACAAGACAGCTAAGACCCGGAAATGAGGATGATATGGTGTTCAGTTCTATCTGAAGCAGTAACTTGGTTTGTGCATCAAGCATATAATCTGATCGATGCAGACCCAGTCGTATCTCCTGTAGAGAATTGTGAGAGCAAAATTATGGGGTTTAGCACACTAATCATAGTCAGCAATCGGCATATATTTCTTTCAGACAAGGAAAGCAGCCCATCAAAGTGACAAGAATTTGAAAAGCCAATTTTAATTTACTATTGCAACCAAACTCAAGGTAAAGTTTTCACAAAATTCCAAATCCATGAACTTACATCTTTCTTATTAATTTCCATCATCTTGGAATGGATATCTAAAAGTCGAGAGGTGAAAGCATCCACCTTCTTTGTTCTGCAGTGAGAAAAAGTTACATCATGTAATTCAACAGTAAATGCGGACTTGCTTCATCAATGTGAGAAACTTAAAACTGAACTACAAAATAACCACTGAGAAAAACAAATTGCAAGGAAGGTAGAAGGGCTCATATTATCCAAAATAACAGGATGCGAGAAAAATGGCACAGCTAAAAGGAGTTGAATTTGTCATAAGCTAAGAAACAACCAAGAGCATATGATGCAAGCTAAAGTGGAGTGAGAATTAAATCGGTAAAATAACACCTGAGAATTCATGCGAAACAATGGTCCTAATCCTGTGGAATTGGACACTATATTCTTATTATAAACTACATGCCGTAGACATATAGATAAAGCAGAAAACTTCCAAAGGTTTACGCTTAGGTAGCATAAATAGTATTCAAGGTTAAAGTGAGATTGTTTATACAGCACAGGCCATCAGAAAGGAGAGAAAAAATTATGAAGATTATAGGTCAAATAGAGCAAAAGGAGTAAGCTATGCATTCCTTCGATCATTGAAAATCAAAACAAAAATAACTGGCATGTTGGGTTGAGATGCCATCAAACTACACACAAGCTCACATCTCAATGAAGATATACTAGTGACATGAACAGGAAAGATATGCCATGAAACCGATGACCGATCATTGACTTCATTGAATTGATTCAGAGTATCATGTTTATTCACATAGATTATATAACTAAAAATCAATAACTGTTAATAACTACCTGGATAATGAATCTTGTAAAAACTTCCCGTCCAAACTCACACGATCAACAAGCTCATTGAAAATAGGAGCTAATTCGCAAGCCTCTCTAAAATGACTCTCCGGGAATGAGAATGGCAATAAAGCAAACGGAACGTGCACCAGACCGACACCAGGTACTTTTCCTGATCTCTGCAACACACATTCATACATACCATTATCAATCAAATTGTAAAATCAAACAACCCAGTTCAAATTCAACAGGAAACGCCACAAACAGCACATCAGAAAGTCGATAATCTTTCATTTAAGCAGAGAAAAAAAGCGTCTTTACAATCAACCCCAAAACATCCACTTTTCTGGGAAAGCTAACAGCGTGAGTATCCAAGATGCTAAAATATATTGACTTTGCGCAACAATTTAACTATATTATACCAGAAGAGAACTCCAAAAATGCCTTTAGCGCAAGCACTCCAAAGAAATGCATACTTCTTATCTTTATGGGCGGGCACTGACCTCAATATTTCTGTCGCCAACGACGAGCCCATGAAGAGAACTCCAGACAAGAGCATCATAAACCATCTCATCAACCAAATCCCGATCAATTTCGACGAAACCCAACGTGGGTTTTCCCGCCACTGCATCGTTCTTGGTCGCCATCTCGAGCCTCGCACACCTCAAAGGGAGAGACCGCGCAAAGATTGAATCTTGGGCGACGGTGCTTGTGAATATCGAGACGGGTGGCTCTAGGATTTTATCATCTCTCCAAATCCGACCAGAAAGGGAAGAGTTCGATTTGAGTTTGGACACAACTTTGGATGCGCGAGGACGAAGAGCGGACGTCCCAGGGATAAAACAAGTGTCAGTCAGAGATGATGAATGTACGGCTCCCATCTACCTGATCTCTTTTGACTTGGCTTTCTTGGGAATTTTCAGATACTAGAAACGAATCTCCTTGGACAGGATGGAGGCATTGCCGTGGCAATAAAGCAAGACAAATCTGATTTGCATTGGCTGGGGTTGAGGAGCATTCATTTGATTTTGCTTTTCTTTATTCTATGGGCAGGTCAGCTTTGGCCTGGGGAAAATATTTCCTTTACTTTTCTTCCTTTTAGATGCTCATAAAAATCATTATGTACTGGAGAACTATTTCTATTCAGAAATGATTCTTTTTTATTCTGTATCCAAAAATAATTTCTGAGTATTTACAGGTGTTTGGTAACTGTTCAAAATTTCTATTCCTGAGATAGAAAAGAACAGAAATACGTTTGATAATCACACAAAATTTCTTTTTATTAATAATATTTTAAATTATTTAATTTTTTTTCTTTCTACTCTTCCCTTCTTTGGCCATGGCCGCTGGCGACCTGCCACAGGCCAGGGCATCTCGGCCCTCGCCGCCGCCCTCGCCGCCTGCTTCACCGCCAGCCTCGCCGGATCTGGGCGAGGTCGACCTCACCGTGGGTCGCGACGGTGAGGTCGGCCTTGCCCAGATCGAGCGAGGCCGAGCCTCGCCGTCGCGACCCACGGTGAAGCCGACCTCGCCGTCAATCGCGACGACGAGGCTCAGCCTCACCCGATCTGGGCGAGGCTGACCTCGCCATGATCAACGACGAGCTGCCTCGCCCAGGTGGCAAGGGTCCAGCCCTCACCCTCGTCGGCCAAGAGGACCCTTGCCTCCGTCGGCAGCCGGCGAGAGCCGTGACGCCCTCGTCGGCCTTGGGCCAGCGACCGGCTGGCCGTCCAGAGAAGAACAACACAAAGAAGAAAAGAAAAAGAAGAAAAAGAACTCATTCTCAAAATTGTGCCGAGAAATAAGAAGCAACTTTTTTTTACTTCTTGTTTCTCTTCCAAAACTGTTTCTGGGCACAAATTTTTGCAAAAATGTGCCCAGAAATAAAAAGTTTACCGAACGCATTTTTATTCCCAAAATATTTCTAGGAACAAAAGAACAGAAATTTTCACTATTTAGCACGTTACCAAACGGCCCTTATAGTGCTTGTATATTAGTACCCAGAACTCATAAATTGATATATTAATTTTATAAATCGGTCTTAGTTTACCAAATTCTAAGATTACTCATCTTCGTTTGACCTGCCCAGTTGGCACAGGCCGACGGAAGTGATTCGATCACACGTCGACCGACTCTTCAGGTCGTTTTCAAGAACTATGCCCGTATAATGACCAAGTACGGTTGCAAAGCAGATCGCTGCGATGATTGGGAATTAATTTGTTGTGGACTGACTTTGGATGCGCGATGTAAAATGTCAACAGAAAAGGGAAAATAAATGCATGTATAAGTTGCTTTTTCTGTTTTTGATTTCCCACGGCAAATATCTCCTCGTACAGTACAGTATAGGATTCGCCATTCTCTGTTTTCTTTTCCTACCGGGCAGGCGCATAATTTGTCCTCCAAACCGGATATCCACATAGATTTCTTCAAGTTTCAGGTTTCTTAAGAACCATTTGCTTCACCGAAAGGTTCCATGAAAGTTGGTTTTGTTACTTCAACCAAAAGCCGGTTCATTCTGATGAATCTTTCTTCGATGCTGATTCTGCATGCTTTCCACATTCTATCAGCAAGTATATTTTGAAATGCATTGAACCTGGACGTGCCTTTATGTGCCTTCACCAGCCACCAGCACAGAGCATATCTTCTTCATTATTTTTGTTTTTCTTTGTGTTCAACATATCTTCTTCATTTGATCTGTTTATATTTTCTATTTTATTTTGGTTCCTTAATTAGCAAAAAGTGAATGCTTGATGAGAAAGAAAATGCTTGCTCCTTTAACTTAGTACTTCATCTATGTCAATGGAATAAATCCAAGAGAGAGCAAATGCTTGCTTATATCCAACGTAGGAGGCTAAATTCCGGAGCACGACCAACCAATCATACATTCTCCCAAAGCATGACTTAATTTGTTGGTGTGTCCACGTCAATGAATATGTTGTGAGAGTACAACAGTTTCCTGAGTTGGACATCATTTGTACACATCAGTTGACAAACAATCATCATTATCATACCAATCAGTTTGCACGGAAAGTTCTTGAATTTCTGCTTGTACCAAGCGTTTGATTGATTCAGTTTAACTGTATCATACAAATAAAGTCCCCCTTCTAGAGTAACATAGTAAAAGGCTTCTTCATTTCGCCAATGGACCACATCATTGAGGTTATCTGGTTTGAAATGTATATGCTAAGACCGACCTTTATGCTTTGGTTGTAATATATCCTAATACAACTTGTTTGGAACAGCTTGTGTTGCAGCCAATAGAAAGAGAAGAAAGAAAAACTGCTGTGTATGAATCCGTTTTTCCTCTTACCCTAAATACTTATGATGTCTTGGCTTCATCTGGCTGTTGTGTACTGGGGTCCGATGTTGCATCCAGGCTAGAACCCATCTTCAGAATCGGCTTGAGACGTGTTATTATCTCATTGCCATTGCGCTCCGCTGAGTTCATCCTGTCTGTTGATCTGATCTTTTTCAATTTTCTCTTCCTCCGTTCAATTATCTCTACCTTGTGATCAAAGCTCACAGCCTTTGTCATACCCTTTTCCTGAGACAGATCTTCGGGGATTGGACTTTGCTGCTCTTTTTCGCCGGGATCATCATAACGTGAATGTACTCGCTCCTTATTGTTAACATCGTCGCTGGTGCCGTTTACAGGTGGACGTTCGTCATGATCATTCGGAGCCAACTCACCAGGAAAGTTCGCCTTTTTGAAACTCAAACCTTGACTTGAAAGATTTCGAGTTGAAGGATCCAACGTTCGTTCTGCATCAGCATTGGAACTGCACTGTGATTTGACAGAGTTGGGAGTTTCGGCTAGTCTATTGCTGCGCCTAGGATCGCCCAATGTGATAGTCTTGTGAGTCTGCGATGCTAGGCAATTCATGATGATATTGAATAGCTTTTGGCATATATTCAGCGATTGGAAGTGGTTCTCTCTATGATCCATCTGATGTACTTTTCTTTGAAGATGTCGAGTCCGGTGTTTGATGTAGCGCTTGAAATAGCGGAGAAAAGAGATGTGAAACATTTGAAGTTGAGTTGCAAGTCAAGTTTATTCTGCTTGTGGAACATATTCTTTTCTTTGCTTGAGGTCAATCTTAGCCCAAAACTTGTTACTTAAGCAGACGGCGGAAAGGCATTCATGAAGAACTCCCCAAAGAATTTCTTACAACCATAACCTTCTTCCCTCTATTTTGCCACTCAATCCTTTTTAGGAAATTGAAAAACAAAGTAACATAAACTTGGCAGCAAGGCGGAGAAAACATATGCTAACACTTTAAAATGTGCAAAATCACGATAAAGTGTATTCCCCACTCTTTACAACTAATCTCGAGCTTCCTTTTACATTTATCAATTCTCTAAAAATAATACTAATCACTCCATGGACAAAACAAAAGGAAAAATAATCGCACTCGCCATCTAATTTAGGAAATTTCTTGACTTTCTTCTGCTTCGCCAGTTGGTGATCCAGGAACGAATGGAACAAAACCCCTTCCACCAAAGACTGGCCTCATGAATCTGTCATCAAATTTCCTCCACAGGTAATGAACGCTAATGCCTGGGTTCGTCATGAGCAACCTCAAGCTTCTCTTTCTCTGATTGTGTCCCTGTTCACTTGAGTCGCCATTTTCAATGAACAGGAATCTCAAGTCCTCTAGGCTCGGAAGATCAGAAGCATCAGAAACCATTGGTCTCAAGTGCCGTAACAACACTGCTTCTATTAGAGGCTTCGTTATGGAACCGAACACCTGTCCAAAAAATTGAAGTGTCTAATAATTTCCAATATTGAGGAAATTCAATCAATAGTGCCACCAAATACAAGTGATTCCATGATATAGAGAAAATCATAGAAGAAAATGGATTCATCCTAGTTGCATTGTACTTCCTTCATGCAATGTCAAAGGATTAATGGCTTTGCCATACTGTTTTGTGAGCAACATGACAATCTTGGTTCGATATGCATGAAAGGAAACTTTGGAGATCAGCGCAGAGTTAACTTACCCCTGTACTAAATAGAACAACTATTATGGTGGAAGTGATCATCAAACTATCTTGTGATGACGTATCCGATGACGATGCAAACTGCATGAAAATTGCATAGATTAAATTGATCAGCAAGTTGACAATGCCGGCAAGTAGAGAATCATAACTCATGGTAGGGCAAAGCTAGTTACCTCGCTGTAAGACAATGCAATTGTAACAGCACCTCGCATCAGACCTGCCCACCATATAATGAACTGAAAACATGAATGGTTAGTAATGTGATAAAGCCTGAGTTATGGGATGGGATCGATCTCACATTCCACAAGATAGCACCTGTTGGCGAAACTCGACTTTTGTTCCTTCTCTACTTTTAATGCAATTCCTGATGTTTGAAATGGGAAACACGAATGCAGCCCTTCCAACCAATACTAGTGCAAACAAAGTTGAACTGACGGCAATCGAAGTTCCTGCGCTGAATCAAAAGCGCATGAAGCAAGTTAGGACAGCTCTTCACACACACATCAACAAACCTCTTGTCATTGAATTGCAGAGCAGACAAACCATTCAAATCATACACTGTTGAAGCAGTCTCAAAGTCATCGTCATGAGAAAAAATTAGGGCAGATTCAATCTACAGTCCACACGGTAGACGGAACCAATCATAGTGCAGGAAGGAAATCTATGTGGTTCATTTTTGTTAGCAGGGTCTGGCATGTGCTTTTTTGAAAATTTGTTGGCCTGTTCTACTAGAGGAATTCATGATAGCTTGAATTTGCAAATTCTCTTAAAAAACATACATTCACATATGCAGCCTATCAGTAGGAACTCACTCAACTAGGGTTATAAATTGCGCTTAATGTGATTAAAATAAATGGTTAGGTGCAAAATATACATTTATTTTCAATTTATCTTCTACTACCATATTTGATCAAGCCGCCCAAGCACTTTCTCTTTAGAGATCCGATGCAACATGTCTAGGTTTTCAACTATGAATCTGCATAGTTATATGGAGGAAGGTACCTTGCCTTGCTGCTTTTCCATTTATCAATGTCCAAGGCGTCCATCCCGACATATAAGAATATGAAAGTTTCAGCAATGAATGAGATTGTCGCAAATGCATGCCTGCAATCATCGAGCCATTTGAACAATAAGGATGCAGTCAGAATTCCTTGGTCATCTTCTCAGACATGACTTGCTAAAACTTGATTGGAAACAAGGTGAAGCGAAGGTGACACATACTTGGTTGTTATCCGTGAACTTTCTGTGACGTTGTGCCACGTGTAGTGAGACATGACGATTCCACAGAAGAAAACTGTTAATATCCCACTGAGATCCATAAGCTGCACAGAAACAAATTAATCAGCTTATGAGATCCAGTATGAACAAATACCAGCAGCAATACACTATAATCTCGATTCCATTTCACTAAGGCCGGTCATATATTGGTTTCTGAATTGATGACATTTTGCTCAGTAAGAAATATCACATGCTCGTGATAATTACTGGAGTATAGGGTTAGCGGAGAATTCGGGCAACTGGGATTGGGATGCAATTGAGAAGCACTAGATTTGAGATTTTCTTGAAATGAAAACTTCAGAATCATAGAGTTGAGAAGCAAAGGATAGGTTTAAAGCTACTAATGTTTCGAGTTTATCTTCAACAGTTTGATTTATATAATAGAAAGTACTCACATTCAAAAGGATATATTTACCTCAGCCAACATGTATGACAGATAAGCCATTAGCATCATCAATGCGACTTCGCGATCTGTTGAATGCCTGTTGGTCAAATACCAGTAATGTCATAAGTCTACAATCAGAACCTCCTTCACAAAGTTAGTTGATCTTGTTAAGACTCAGTCAATGCATAAACTAGAGCACTCACAGGAATACCCAGAATTTAAGCAAAACAGTGACAAATTTGAGACGATGTCTAAAAGGTTCAGTGCAAGAAATCTAGAGCACAGACAAATGTAACCATGATGCTGGAGTCAGAAATAAGTTATGAAACTTTAGTTTACCTTCCAAAGTAAAGTGTCTTTATGATGAAAGCACTCAAAAGTCCAGCCTGAAATAATTACAAAATTTCAGCCAGGATAATGCATTTATTAGGAGACTCAAACAATATAAGCTAGCTAATCGAACACTTCCGGTAATTTCTCGTTCCGAGTATACACAATGCCAGTTTGATAGTAAATCATACTATGTATGATCTTGACACAAACAATTCATTGGTGGAAATTTTTTACTGAAGCCTCTACAGTCACATTCCACTAAAAGTGCGTGAGGGAAAAACTGGGAACAGTTTTCCGGTGTCTTTTACAAGTACGAGCTGATATCTCGATGCATCAAACATTTGGAACTTGTCTGAAAAAATGCGTTGCTCTGAATGATTCTCTAAATGATCTTGTGGAAATAACTAACATGGAAATCAACCGTAACTTACCACGATACCAAGAGCTGTACTAGTGAAGAATAGGTAGAGGAAGGTTCCGAGCAGCTTTAATGCTGTAAGGCCACTAATCTTTTTTAAGTCGATTGACTGTACAGCGTTATAGAGTACGATAGATGTTGCATCATTCACAACTCCTTCTCCAAACACAATACTGTAAAGAAAGGGTGTCTCATCTTGATTGAGAACCTATAATATCAGATTATCTTCATATTAGAATATTCTATTACAGTGTAATAAAGCCCTGTCAAAACCGACTCTCCATTTCATCTCTATTATTTTCTCTTTCAATAGCCAAAAAACTTGAGTACGTACCTGTAGTGTGCAAACTGAATCGGTGGCGGAGAGTATTGCACCAACAGCTGTGCACACACAAAGCCCTCTGTATCAGTGTAAGAATGTGCAGATTTTGAATATAAGAAAATATGGTGATTTACCTAGGTAATCCTGAACATCAAGGGATGTCACCCCGATTCTGTTGAACACCAAAAATACACCTACAAATCGCCAAGGGGAACCGACGAGATTAAATTAATGTGTGGATAAACATAGAATCAGTGACTGAGGAATGAGCTGCCGAGACTACGGTCCAAACGGCAGTTTGTGATAGTGCTTCTGGACTAATAGCTTCAAAAGCAAGACCGACAAACCAAAATAGCATAACCAGCTAAAAGTTTTATAGCTTACCGAGAGATATGATGCAAAAGGAAATGACAGTGCCAAGAACCCCAAACAACAATATCATCGAAATATTCTTGAAGAATTGCTTTTTCTTGACCTGGAACCTGTAATCAGACGAAGAAATGCAATAGTCAAACGCATTCACTTTACAGTTCCTCAATCAACCATTGATTTCGATCCGGATTCCGTCATAACCTTTCAAAAGTGTAAGAACTAACACATCCAGTGTGCTGCTGCAATCACGCACATTTCAGAGAGAGAGAGAGAGAGAGAGAGAGAGAGAGAGAGCATACCCAGCATTGAAGATGATTGGTGGAAGCAAGTAGAGGAAGAAGAGATTCTCGCTAAAATTGAGCAACTTAGAACTCTGCCCTTTACTGACCAGCAAAACCACTCCTCCAGAGCACAATCCCTGAGTACCCAGAAAATCAATCATCAATAATCGAACAAGAACAATCGACTAGTCATCGGAGAGAACTAAAACGAGTCCTTCACACTTATTATCACGCACCAACAAAAGGGCTGTGATGGATTCGTTGGCCCACCGGTTCCCATGTAGGAGATGGCCAATGATAATGCATGCGCACAGGAGAGCGAAGAACACACACAGAGCAATTACGGTCGTCAAGTTGAGGAATGATGAGCCCTTGACTTGATCAGGCAACTGTGACAACGTGGTCTCAAGAACCTCCATGTTTGAGCTTCTTGATCTGAATTTGGCATTTACAACTTGTGCTATCTCGGGGGGCCGGTGAGAGTTCCTAATGATTCCGCAGGGGCTTTTTAAAGCGAGCGGTGCTTTGGGATTGTCTCTGAAATTCGGGCGTGACAAGACAGCAGAGAATAGAGGCAGTGCAATGTACCTCTGTCGCGTGTGTGCGCGAATTTCAGGATCGACCGTCACCTGGGTTGCTTCAAGATTCAAAGTGGAGAAGAAAGGCAGTTGGGCAAGGGCTGGCATCAAGTGTGGACACGAAGTCAAGCCAGTTGCCTGCGACCGGAACGTGTCGCCCCTCTATTCGTCCATGTCAACTCCGCAAGTTTATATGGAACCTCTCATTCTTATCGTTTCATTTGTGGGGGCTGTCGACCCATTGAAAAATCCCATCTAAAACTTCCACACCATTGTCAAAATATTAAATATGACAGACAAATCAAGCTGAAACTTCTGCGCCCACCTATTTGGACCAAGAATTTAATATTTCATGCAATTTTGTTAGCTTTTTTAGTCTTGTGAAATGACGGGAGCCCTTGTCCAATGGAGTGTAAAATGGCGGGTCTGCGAAGGATTAGGACAGACGCAGCTTCTATGGCCGTTAGTTGGCGCTCTGAATATATTTATCAGACTTATTTATCAGTCATATTTAGCTGTGCCGATTAGATCAAGGGACGTGCACAAGACAACAATGACCGCCGTGACGAGGGCAGATCTTGATACGGCTGCTGCGTGCACCTTGTGGATTAGTGGGGGAAGCAAAAGAAGAAAATTAAGTCTTTTGAAAGTACAATATCAGAAAGATTATGAGGTGGAATAGAATAATAAGGAAAAATGCCAGATCTACTGCATGGCGACGTAGAAAAAATTGGAGCGCAGGATTCAGATCTCTGTAGTACATAATTAGGCCAAGAAAGGGAGCTAAATTAAAAGAAACATTCTGGGAAGTAGGTGCTGGAATCAAGGGGCTTCTTGGGTCTTGGCAAGATTTCAGTGTTGATGAGTTTTGATTGTCCTGATGCACAGAGAGAGGCCATTGCATCTAACCCTGACTCTGTCAAAGTCCTGCTTAGAGATCTGCTAATAAAACAGAGCTAATACCCTTCAAGTACGGCATCTATGAACACGAACGAGCAGACCACGTTCTGGTATACCTAAAGTTCTTTGATGTTGACTCCCTTTTGTAGTTTTAGCGGCTGCGCCTTTTTGAGATCTCAGCCTACGGATCAATGAGCAATGATCACTGTCCATCGTCATGACGATAAGCATCAGTGCTTCTCTTTTTAAGAAGCGCCCCACAATATGTCATGTTATGTCGCAATCGTCGGCGAAATCTTGGATCCCATACGACAGATAGGACAAGCCACGGGATAGAGCCGTGAGAAATATCATCCGCAACATCGCAGTAATTGGTGACAAGTGTCTCTTTCATGAGAGTAGACAAATGAGTGATTGAAGACGTGCCTTGGCGAGATGCATTTACAGCTGGCCGAAGTTCTTTCTTAAACCAAAAATAGGAAAGAAAGTAGTCATTTCGAAAGACTTCCAAAAGTCTTGCTTAAAGCGAAGGTTTTTATATTTGAATTAATATCATAAAAAATTTTTAATTGATATATTTATAATAATTTTATTTTAAATTAATTTTTTAATCACGAAAAATATTAAATTAGTATATTTATGATAAATTTATCTCAAATTAATTTTTTAACCATAAAAAATCCCGAATTGATACATTTGTGATAAATTTACTCTCCGTCAATTTCTATTAAATTGAATTAATATCACAAAAAATCAAAAAATGATATGCCTGTGACAAACGGAGAGTAAAACATAAAATTGGTACATTCGTCAATTGCCGCGTGTCATTTAACAAAGCAATTTGACAATAAAATTTAACGTAAATAAATTAAGGGTAAATTTATCATAAGTATATCAGATTGTAAGTTTTGGTGGTCAAAATATTAGTTTGAAATAAAATTGTCACAGACGTATCAATTAGGAGTTTTTTACGGTATTAACCCTTTATGTTTAGAACTAGTGGCTAAAATGTGAGTTTGTTACTCGAGGGAAATGCATTGTAGCCGAAAGAAAAGAAGGAAAAAAGAAGAAAAACAGAAAAGAAAAAATAAAAAAAAAGTTAATAAAAGAACTCGAAAAAAATTTTAAAAATTAAAAAAATATTCACATCAACGCCGACGTCTATGTTAGCAAATTTTGGCTTAAATTGGCCAGATGAACTGAATTGATACCAATATGAAAATTTGTATGATTAAATTTGTCCAATTGAAAGGTTTGTAATTGAATTTATACGAATGTAACAAATTTACGGCCTTTTTTAGTACTTTTTCCTTTGTTGTTGTATAGCTTCACAATGACAATGATTAGTCGCTTGATTGGGAATGAGAAAAAAATAAAAGAGAGTAATGAGGAAAAGACAGAAACCTCTTGAGTGCTCAAAGAATCAAAACCAAGGCGAGGAAGATCGTGGGACTTCTCCCGTCAATAATTAAAGTATCATTCATATTTCAAAAAATTATGAAGAAAATTATATATGAATCTGCATGTTTGTTTTCGACCAAAAAGAATCTGCATGTTTGTGCTTTTTCTTTTGGTTAAAGCAAGCGTGTACTTGCACTTATGAAAGTCTCAAGTATTTCGGGTTTTAAAGGAAATCACATTGCTTACGTCGCAAGATTTCGATTTTAGCAAAAAATATTAACAAGTAAAAGTTAATCTAGGCAAACAAATAAACCCATTCCTATGTTAGCAAGTTTGTACAGTGGAACAGTTGGTTTAGCTGCTCCCTGGTTAAGTTTGCACAACGGAACAGTTATTTATGCATCATATAAACAGGTCATTTAAATACAGTAAATTACAATGTACCGTTATTCTAAGATCATTTGAACAATAAAAACCTAGAAACTATCAACAACTACTCAGAATTACAGAGGCCTTTTGACGACTATTTCTGACTCTGAATTCCTGCTTGCTTGCAATAAAAGGCAGCTATTCCTGACGAACTTTCTAACCAAAGAAGAGAACAGCTCCTAACCGGACCTGTCTTGATTCCACCAAATATCAATGGAAATACCATCTAGATAGTTTTGCTTCGGAGGCTAGGGATAAAAAATCATTCTCACTGGAAAGCTAAAGGTGTAAAAGTCGTGGAAATCCCTCGGTCAACATATCTCGTGAAACTGCCATCTTCCGAGACCAAATTCTCATAATTTACCAAAAGCTTAACCAAACAACACAAATACCAAAGGACGGACCTCGAGCACTTCAACACCCAGGACAACAGGGGCGTTTTCTATTGGATATAAGCTCGTGCTTACAACATGAACATACAGACCTGCATCAGGATGCAATCCAAGTCCTGGAACGAGAAAAGCCAAGCATACACAGACCAGAAGCACTCTCGTCCATGGAAAAAAGCAGAAGGTAGTCCTTCCTTTCCTTACCGGTAAGGAGAATAGTTTTCCATCCTACAATTACTTGTTACGCTTGCCATTAGACTGAAAAAATGCACACGCACACGCACACAAAGAAGCATTAAGCCAGAAAACCAAGCACACCAAGTACAAAGTCTTCCTCTAGGGCACCATGGAAACTATCAAAAACCACTATCCAGAGGACGACACCAATGGAGAAGCCTGACAAACACACTTGCGCAGAGCCTATGCTTGCATGGAAAAGGGAGTTCGCTCACGATAATATTTTGGACTAGTCCCAATGAGAATTTCAGACAAAGAATCTACAGAACGAAAAAAGCTGACCCTATGTCATACCTGATCTACAACTCAAAACCCTTTTTTAAGTCGCATGCGCTTCCCTGTACAAAGAAAATATTCACGACTTCTGGAGGACAAGCTTTTCATATAGTCCAAGGAGGTCCTTCTTGCTAGGATTCTTCAATTGGAGCAACTCAGCACCGAAATTGTGACTTGTGAGTTCTTGCCTCAGTCTGAGCATGGTGAACTTGGTATAATCCTCCTGCGACGTTTTGTTGCTGTGGTTGTCCTCATCACCTCTGTACATGGATCCGCCATCTTCTGGCTGAATGTGCTTTAGGGGACTGGTCGTACTTCGCGACCTCTTATTTACTCTGGACGCCTTATCAATATCCATATCTTGAACAGATTCCATGCCAATTTCACCATCGTCTGCTCTGAGCCGTTTCCCGAGAGAAGCAGTCTTGAGCTTGCTGTCCAGTGCAGTTTCATTTATAAGAACAGTAGTTAACTTTTGTTGGAGGGAATCAATTTTTGCTTGGGCAGATTGTAGCTTGACCGAGAGATCTTCTGCTCTGCTGTTGGCTTCTGCACGGGCCTTTCGTTCAGTGTCAAGGAGACTTTCCAAGACCTTAACCGTACTAGCCCTTTGCTCATTATTTGAATCCAGCAAGGACTCAATTTCTTTCTCCCTTTCCTCCACTCTTGCCTCTAATAAAGTGACTTTTGAGAGGGCCTCTGTCTCTGATATACGTGCTTCCTTGAGTTGATCTTCTAATGCAATTTTATCTCTCCCTAAACTCTCAATAAGCCTCTCGGCCCTCTCAATTTGAGCCAGTCTCTCCATCGCCAGCCTTTGAATATCATTCTTCTCCTTTTGGGCAGTGACTGCATCTGCTCGGGCTTTGTCAGCCATTTCAGTAGATCTTCTGGCTTCTTTTTCAGCATTTCTGCACCGTTCCTGAACTTCCTCAAATCTTTTGAACTCAGATAAGTACTTCTGTTCAAGATGGATCTTCTCCTGCTCCACAATCCTAGCTTCTCTTTCAAAAGATTGAGCTTTAGCATTTGCAGTTTCAAACTTCTCACTCAATGCTCTGATTTCGTTCTTTAGGGACATAATCTCCACATCATAATTCTCTATTTTTGACTCCGCAGCCTGGAAAGCATATCAATCATCAAGTACAACAAAGTGCAAACAGATGAACAGGAGATATTGTCTTACAGACCAGGACCGATTGTAAAGAAGTTAGCAGAACAGTAAATTCAAATTAACATGTTGCTTTCCTATACGTGTTTATTATAACATGTGCTAAACCCTGAAACTTCAGCAGTAAAATCATTGCCTTCAATTTTCAACGCTCCTAGATCAGAACGATAAGAGCTTACCTTCAGCTCTGACTTTATGGTGATCAAGCACTGCTCAGCATACTCAATTTTCGCCACCTTCTCCTTCACTTCTTCCTCCTGCATAATCATGGAAAAATAATAAACATATTGATTCCACTATTATAGGGCACAAGGAGCAGGAAGAAAGTTACACGTGTTCGCACCAACACAAACGTGTGCGCGTGTGAGAGAGAGAGAGAGAGAGAGAGAGAGACCTTTGCAGCCAATTCAATGGAAAATTCCGCCCTTAGAGCATCTTCCCTCTTTTGCGTATCCTTATTTGTGCGCTCTTGAGCAATTGCTGCCTTCTCTAAGGCTGCTTTTGCTTCTCTAACAGCAATATCATACTTCCTTTTCCACTCCTCTGCCTCCTCTTGAGCCGACTGAGCTTGTTCCTTAGCAGCAGCTAGCCTTGCCTCAGCAGCACTGCTCCGGGATTTGAGGATAGCAATTTCAGAACCAGCTTGGTCTTCCTCAGCTTTCTGTTTAGACAACACTTGCTCGTATTTTCTTTTCCAGTCCAGAGATTCTTGCTTTGTAGATTCTAATGTTTTCAGCAAGCTAGAAGACCTCTCTTCAAGTAAACTACAAGTACTTTGTAATTTAGTTATACGGCTTGAATAATCATCAGAAAGCCTGTTCTTATCACCGATGGCATCTTTATATTGCTTCAGATATTGAGATTTGTAATTCTCACTGGCTTCCAGTTGCTTATTTAGCAACCCCACCTGATCTTCAATGGCCCGACATTTCAACATTAAGGAACTCCTCTCAGATCCAACCCGATCAATTAGCCTTTTGGCAAGGTCTAGTATTGGGCCTTCCAAGCTGGGTAGTTTGAAAGCAGTCAGTCAAGGATAAAGACGGAGATACCAAACTCGGGAAACAAGAAAATGTCGAAAGAATAAAGGGACAACCTTTGTTGCAAGAACATGGCAAGCTTTTGCCATTTTGATGGACCATGAGATGATGCTTCATATTCTGACAAAAGAGCATCAAGAACCTGCAAAATATCAATAAAGCACACTCAAGATGATGCCCAATATGACATCAACAATCCATACTTTTCCATAATATGACGGGTACAACAAGCATAAAAAATTGTAACATTTATTTTTAGACCTCAATTTCGACATATGATGGGCTTGATTTGTTATTTTCTCATTAAATGCTATCAAATATAACTTTAGGACAAAGGTGAGGATGTTTATCAAGCAAAATTATTTTGTGTTAAACCATTTACATAAAAACCACGCCTTCATCTAATTGCTTAGACTTTTGAAACTGTTGAAAGTGGTTCCACAAATTTACATAGTATTAAAGCAAAACGTCATGAATTCAAATCATTGTTAACTCCTTATTTGCCTACCAATGAATATTTCGACACTTTAGTCTAAAGCCAAACACCAGTCTTTTACATGAGGGGAGTGTTAGACCATTCCAATATTAAACCGCACCTTTGTCTGATAAAGCTTTTAATATTGTTGGCAATGGTCTCATAATTTTGCACTAAGTAATCATGATCCAATCATCTCTTGGCAATACGGAATTTCTGATCTGGAATGGGTAACTCTATCACATACAAGAGCTAAGACACTGTAGAACCAGAGATCTGCACAATAGAATACAAAGTGGCCTTTTGTACTCCTGTTATACATGTTCCACACTAAATGCTTTGCAAAGAGAAAAGAATCTCATCTCCCAACATCACTCTACTTGCTTGCAACAGTTAACTTGAAAGGTACTCAGATTTAGATAAAAGCTCAGCATGCTTTTGATGAGACTGATCAACCAATAAATAGCCCACTAACTTTAGCATTAGATAGAGAATCATCTTTGATATACTGCACTCCATGTCCATGGCACTAGTGGCAATCCATCACAGTTCCCCTACATTTGGAATTGGACCATTTGCATTTGGTACAAACAGGGAAAATTTCCCAAATGCCTTCATCTCTTCCACCCTTTCAACACATCTACATCTACCAGACACTAATCAGACCCCACACAAATGATGGCCGCCTCATGATTTCGCCATCATCAACATTCTACAAGATTATTTTTCAGTAGATAAAGACAACTTCGAATCTGCATTATTGAAACACAGCCCAAATGCTATAAAAATAAGACAGGCTATGATTGTTGGAAGCAATTTGATCTAACGAGACATTAATGCAAGATGAGTTAACAATATCCAAGTCTCATAAACAAACAAAACAACATATTCAAGCTCATACTATAAGGTATACCAAGAAAAGTATGAAAAAGAGAAAAAGGAATATCCTTTATAGGTAGCATCAAACATGACTACTAACCTTAACAACATTATCAATATTAGCATCAGGTGTATGACAAGCTGCTCTCAGTCTCTTTTCCATGCTTTGTATAGCATGTGAACAGCGCAAGTCTGCCTCCATAAATGCATTCCTCTTGTAATCCTGCACGGACCAATTTAGTCACAAGATAATTGCTTAAGTTATTGGTCCAAATACAGAGAAATTAGATAACCTAACAAAAATAGACCATCTTCATTAACCACAATTAGTCAACACACCAAAGCTTTTTTATGAAAAGGAAATATTACAATTAAACATTATCTAGCAATGCCTGCGTCATCTTTTAACTGCATCAAACTCAACTTGAGACTAAGTTTTCCAAAATCCTAGTAAACAAGATTTTCAAATATGTTGGCCATTCAATTTTTGCACTTTCAATAGATCAATTTTTAGACCAATTGTCTCATAATGAGAGAAAAAAATTTCCAGTTGAATATGGATCTCCATAATCTGACATGACAATGCACATCAAAGGGAGCTAATCAAATAAAGTGTTGACCCAAAAAAGAACCAGCCATGTCAACGCCAAGCCCAATGCAACCACCTAATCACAAGCACAAAGGAAAAGTATAAACAGAGTCCATAGAGACTTAATTTCCCCAATGTAATAACCATCACAGAACCAAATTATTGGTAGCCACCCATGATGAAAATAGCACTACATGTTCCACTTCATTGTAGGAGAAAAATGGTTAGCATTTTGTAAATTAGGCACCACCTCAAAAGCCCTTCTGAAGAACTTATGGAGAAGCTCCTCATGTTTCTTCCTTGCTGGACCAGCACCAACAGCACTTGCATTGAATAAGACTAATGATTTTTGTACTGCTTCCTCATGAGCCTCCCTCATGCCAGCCTACATTAACTAAAATTAGGAAAACATCGAAATAATAGAACATTCATTCATCTGGCAAGATGTTGCTTACTTCCTCTGGTGGCTTAGATCGGTCAAAAGTAGACATGTAGACCTCAGTAGCTGAATCATAAGCTCTACGACACTCAGCTTCTTCGACACTCTGCAAAAATAAGAGGTATAATAAGAGTGAAAACATAACTACTGCACATTAATGACAAGGGATGATCAGCACCACACAGTTCTTTAGCTTTGTTCCGCTAATAATTGATAATTCTTATCAAAAGATGATAAAACCATTTTAAACTTAACTCAATGCATTATAGAAATAAACAGAAAAACAAAGATTTAGGACATAAATGTCAATTTGCAAGATGAGAAAGATTCTGACATCAAAACAAATTGGAGAAGTTTCTTAGCTCATTAATATGAAACAACTCAATTTTTAATAGAAGCCCATGAAAAAGTTTTTTATTGTCAGTGACACAAAGTGTAAGGTACCAAACATATCAGGCAATCTCATTGTCAGGCAACAAAACCATTTTGGTCAATAAAATGCATCGTATTGCCCAAAATTAATCGAATGTTCATCTTTATTACCTTAGTTTTAATTTGTAAAAATTCATAGGCAGGCTTGCTAATTAGCTGAATAATTTTTCCTTTTACATATTGTGGATGAAAAAACAATGCACAATAAAGGATTCTCTCTCTTAGGGTGTGTTTTGATAACCATAGTAAACCTCAGAGAATTATACTTTTCCAATGCTTAATGACATTAAGTGCATTTGATTACATTTAACTACACAACTATCGTTTTGTGTAAAAATCACTCAATGCAATAAGGAAGGCAGGCCTACTCAATGGGTTAAGTGATAAAATATTCCATGGAAATTAAAACCTTACCCAATCATATAATCAAAACCTTCCAATAAAGCTCACTATTCCATGTTTGGTAAAATACTAACAAAATTCATTTTCTATTATCAGACAACTTTTTATTTTCATTTTCAGTACTTACAAGAGTTTAGCACTTAATATTCAGTACTTAAATTTTCAGCACTCATCTTTTAATGCTATCAAACGAGCCCTTCATTGCAGACATCCATTTAGTCATGAGTCAACTTGTGACAAAAATCCTCAGCCTCAACCACCCCAGGAAAAATAAAAAGAAAACAGACAAAGGCAAAGGGACACAAGGGGATTCCAAAGGGCTCCATATCATGACTAAACATGGCAGACAAGTTGTATAAGTTGCAAACGCCACTGTAATCACACGGTAGTTTCATTTAACACTTCTCAAGTTTGTTCTACCAATGGTTGGAAAAAAATTATCACACCTACTCAGATCCAACCCAGTTTGGGAGATGGCCCAAGTTTTTAGATTGGAAACATAAATAAATTCAAAAAGCTACCAACCTGCCATGAAGATGATATCGTAGGCACTGCACCATTATTCAAGGCCTCTAAGTAAGACTCTATGATACCTACTAGAACAGGGCCAGTCAAGATAGTAGCCCCAACTTGCTTGGGCCTTGTTCTCTCAAAAACAAACTTTGTCAAGGCCTCCAACCCAGACCTAAACTCAGGCCTTAGTTTATCCATCTGCATCCAACATCGCACATACAATCCATGAAATAAGAACTACAAAGTGAAAAGAATTTTCTGAAGTAGATAAAAGTGCATCTGACAATGACAAGATACTCACTGATATTTGATCAAGCCGCTGGAGATCATTTTCATTATTCAAAGGTCGCACGAGGGTGAAGCATTCTCTATCCGGAAATAGAGCTCGAATAGAGTCCCGAATCTGGAAATCATTTCTTTAAAAGATTACAGCCTCTAGCAACATAAAGAAACACTGAAAAAGTAGTAGCAGGTAGCACGCCTACAGAAAAGATGTATACATGGACACAAGCAGGAACCAGGCAAAGAAGAAACTAACGACGCACTGAAGCATCACGTCAAATTCCTTTAACACTAGAACATGACAAAAGGAGCTTTTCACCCAACCACAATAAGGAATCAGTTTTTTAAGCAAGTGGTCTAACTACAATCCAAATAAAAATGAAAAAAATTGTTATTTAACAATCATCTACTAACGGCACACGGTTAGTTGCAACCAAACAAGTTCAAGTAGTACTTATAACTAGGATGACACAAACACAATTGTCTATGGAAACATGCCACCATCATAGAAGGATATTTGCCTCACATAAACAAGTTAAAATAAGGTCAGAGAAAATGTTCATGGGAGCTCCTATTCATGGATCCCACACTAAAAGGGGAAAAACAAAAAAGCAGATAATACCTCATTTTTGGCAGCTAAATCTCTTCCGGTACCTTGAACAGGCCTCAAAGCAAGTTCCAGGTAGTCACGTGGTGTTATTCTCCTATTATCTTCCACTAAATCCAAATAGAAGTCCTACATTATGTAACAACAAAAACAATAGTTCAGTACCCAAATATCACTTAGTCTAAATTTACAATCACAGTTTTTAGAGTAAAAGAAGCAGAATAGTTTGGCAAAATTACCCTCAGAAGCCAAACAAAGATAGGTGAGAACTGTCCCAACTCAGAAACACTACTCTTCCCCCCAGACGCTCTCACACGAATATGCTTAGTCATCTGAGTGACAAGAGAGAGCCGATCCAGTGCAGCTTCATCAATCCCCCCCATCTGAATACGAGTTATACACAAGCAAAATGAGTAGTAAGAAGACGTAAAACTGAAGTCCTAAGTCTACTTCAGCAAAGCAGCAATAAAGCTGAGAGAAAGGAAAAACTTTAAGATGCGATCAGCAACTTTTTAACTAAAACTAATACAACAAATCTTAAACATCTCAGACTTAAAAGCAAAATCACTATAACTTTGCAAGGTTTTACCAACCTGGTTGTAGATGAACATGCTAGACAAGAGGACAGCCAAAGAAAATATCTGTGTGCTGTATGTTCCCTGTGAAAAAAATAGTGCACAGACAACCATAAGAATTATTGTTGGGATAAAGAAAAAGCCTAATGGGACAATATGTCACCATTCAACAACAATCACATTGGCAATTAAAAAGTAACATTAAGTTCATTGAACTTGTCCTACCGTTTGATCATAAGCATCAATCCCTTCACTATCCAAAAGTAAGAGATTATACTCGGTTCCATCAAGAGCTCTTCTCTTCAATGGTGCACTCCACAACCAAAGCCCTTTAGTGCATGGCCGGTGGGTTGATGCTACTTGGAATCCACTACTCTTTCCAAGAAGCTACAATACAAAATAAACATCATAATAAAGACCAAAGCACCTTAACCGGATCACCTACATAGGCCAAAATAGAGAATTGTACAGCTAGAACCAAAGTAGAAATCGTGGCAACCGGAAGAACTCGTAAGCTAATAAGAAGATTAAAGAAGTTGAGATTTAAGCACAATCTAGGAGAAAACTGATTTGTTTATTTTCCTGCACTACACTTGGCCGCCAAAGAGAGAAGCAGTTCCTTACTTTGCTTAGTGATTTTTTATTAGAATATTCTGTCTTGATCACATTTGGCATAACTTTATTTGTTTATGCAATATTGTCCACAATATGACTCCTTCTGGTCTCTTCTCAAAATATTAACCCCTTGCATTTCATTCAAATGTTTGCATAGGCCAGCAATTCCTACATCTTAAATGCACTACAATTGGAAGAACTTCCATCTCATTAAAATGAGAGATTTCCTAATAGCTAGGTGCCATCTTAAGGTTGTTTCGAGGGTCATATAAGGACATATCCAAAGCAGCAGCAGCAGTAGGAAATCTAATGTTTGATGTTTAAAATTTCTGAACTTGCTGTTTGGAATGAAATATGTCTTCTTTCTTCACTTCCAGTGTCATTTGCATCATCAAGACCTTCAACCTTACGAAAACCTTCAACCATGCTCTAATCGTCAATGATAGAATTAATAGTGGATCCTATAGCATGAAACTTACCATCATTCTCCAGAACTGGTTGTCTTAATATTTCGATAAATGATTTGCTCTCACCTCGTTGTGACAATTCATAAATGCAGAGGAAGTAGACTTTCAGCCTTACAAAGACCTTCAACCATGCTCCAATCATCAATGATACAATTAGTAGAGTATACTGTCTACCAATCTCCAGAATTGTTGATATCTTAATATATATATACCAAAGAATGATGCTGCTTAGCACCTTGCCATGACAATTCATAAATTCAGAGAAAGGAGGCTGTCCCTAAATAGATAAGTTAGCAATAGCCCACTTTAACATATCTTGCATAGAAATCGAAGAAGGATATTACCACAGGCATGCATATGGCAGTTGCCACAAATGAAGACAACTAAACCTTAACTAGCCACAAACGAAGACTACTACAAACATACTCTCAGATTGGCTGCAAATCGCTAGTTCAGTTTACAAAAGTTGACCATAACACCGCCATTAGATGCTTGCCAGAATTTCAATTCTGAAACACATAAACCACTATTTAGATGAGGCCCAAACTTGTCCGACTAAATAAAATGAGGGCTAGACTCACGCAACTCGGATTTCAAGAACCTAGAGCCTGAACTGTGAAATCACTTCCCAACAGAGAGATAAAGTGCAAAGCCTACTCATCCAGCCGCTAAAGGCAGCTCCCGCACAGCTAGAATTGCAAAAACCCAACAACAAGGCATGTCAAATCCATTTCAGGCCAAATTACATTAGAATTTACACATCCTAGCCCCCACCTAGCCTAAAAAACAGTGTTTCACCTTCACACTTGTGCAAAGCAAAAGCTCACCAGAACTCCTGTTCCAAAAGTGCATGAACCGCTATCAAACATGACACCTAACTCATCCCCTTCCGGATTTCGCACAGCAAGCGCCAGAACACGAGAACTACTTTAGAACCCAGCAAAATGAAGTGACAAAACCTAGTAAAGCCATCCCTCGTCGCTCTAGAACTGCAATTAAAAACTCAAGCAGCTCAAACCCTAGCGGCCATCGCCAGATATTGATGAACTGCACAACCACCACCAACCATTGGCGCATTGAGCCTTACCTGGTTCAGAATAAAGCTCTTCCCCTGTCGAGCCCGGCCGCACACGGAGACGACGCCAATCGGCTCCTTCACCAGCTGCAGCACCGCCACGGCCTCCGGATCCATCCGGAACCTCCCCTTCTCGTCGCAGTACACGAGGCGGATCGGCCGCGCGGGCCCGGTGAGCGGCGCCGGCGAGGACGGCGGGTGAGAAGGCGCGTACGGCTGCGGCGGCGAGGCGTCGGAGGGGGCGTCCCTGCCGCCTCTGTTGAACAGCCTCATCATCGCGCGCGGCGAGCGGGCGGGGGCCTCTCGATGCCTTCTTCGCTTTCTCAGTTTGCTTTTGAGAGAGAGAGGAGAGAGAGAGTGGTGTCCTTTTAAAGTCGGGGAGGGAAAGCGAGGTGAAGCGTGACTTTTTTGGGGCGGTGAAGCGAAACTGAGCCAGACGGTGAAGAGAGGGACCCTGAATTTACGAAAACGGACAGGGGAGCTGCCGCGTGAAGCGAGGGTGCTTTGGTCATTTCGTGATGAGGTCCTCGGCGGAGTTCCAATTGACTGCTTGGAGGTCAAGCCACGGACCCCAGCACCCGATTGACGCCGTTTCGATGCGTTCCGACGAAATTAAATATCATACGAACGAGTTCGAACAGTTGAAGGAGTAGCAAAACAACGATCACGTTTGATAAATTGGATATAACATCAGATAGAATAATTTTTATCCTATTTGGTGTTTGGAGTAATGCGATGTCCAGCTACATCACGATACGATTCAGATATAGCTCGGATAAAAAAACCTCACCTAAAAGATAGAATATAGCCAGATAGGATAAGAATTAAAAAGAAAAATTAAAGGAAAAATAAAAGCTAAAACAGAGGGGAAAGGATTCACAGCAGGCTCATCCTACTGCGCTTTCGCTGGCCATTCCGACCACCGATCGTTATGGTCGATCGTGTTCCCATATCGAAGCTTCCCCGTGGACGTATCCACCTTTGCCCAAATCAATACCTTCCTCGGCATGAACACCTTTGCACGTCGCAGAAATTTGCGGCCCTCTCGCAGCTACAATCGTTTGGAATGGTAAAGATTCGAGGTACCGAACTTCCTCTGCGTTTTGCTGCAGAAATTTTCTTGAACTTGGCCCAGGAGCAAAGGAAAGAAAATGGAGCAAAACAGAGGTGTTTTGAAATTCCTTCCATTTAGGCAAAATCTGCAAACGTTTCTCTTCTCTCCCTACCCGCTTTCACAGATCGTGCGTAGCCCGCCTCGTTTCTCGTTCTCTTGTTCACTGCGAAGACTCAGCCTTGCCGACAATCATGTTAACCCCAAATCTTAGCTTGCTCAAGATTGAAGCCGCGTTTGGTTCAGCATTTAAAATGTTCATTTGAGCTATAAAGTCCCTTAACAAAATACAAATGATGTTTAGCAATATTTTTTACTCACTTTGAAGAGATGCAATCGCATTTGTAATGCTCTCCAAAAGACTTTTGACCAATGTACGGATAGAGGTACCTTGAAAAGTTACGTTTTCGAAATGCAACTTGTATGGTTCATCACAACTGTACATCTTCCCTAGAGACAGGTCCAGCGGCCGACAATCGCCGCTTAAGGGTTAGCCCAACCTTGGCGACCACCACCTAAGGGTCACACGACCCTAGTGACACCCGAGATCTGGCGACCCTAGGCGACAGTGGCCGATGGTTAAGCTCCATTGGAGCCTTTGTTTTTTTAATATTAGCAAAAGTCCTTTAGCCCAAATTGATTTTAACAAATACTTACCAAACACTACTTGCATTTTAGAAAACCTTTTTAGCCCAAAGGTATTTGCATTCTCCTAAAGGCATTCCCCTAAAGTCGAACCAAACGGGCCTTGACAACACCATCTGAGGTGACGCAAGGCTGCATAGTTTCGAGGATCGAGAAGGGACAGAAATGGCAGCCCATTGGGGGCACAGGTCGGTGATTGGGCAATGATAAGGAACGCGATGATGACAGGCGATGGCACGATGAGGTGAGGCGACGTAAGAGCGGCTTGATAAGTGGCGGTGGTAGGTAATGCCGATGTTGGGTTGATGACTACAGGGCAAAGGTGGAGGTGGAAAGAGAATAACTTGTGTTCTGGTAAATTGGTACCATGTCTATATCCATGTTATATTCGAACATGTACCAAATGATGTATAAGATATCACAAATCCCATCATTATCCTACTCGATACATATCTCATCTAACTTTATCATATCCTACAAAATAGTCGGACATCTAAACGCAGCCTAAAATTTTAGCAACTTAGGAACCAAAGAGAGGGATTCTACCAACTTGGGGGTATGTTCGGCTGTTGGGATAGGATGACAAATAGAATGGGATTAGAAATTCATGCATTAGTTTACATACCAATCACTCAAAGTCGAGCTAGCGCAATATATAGCTTAAAACTCGATTCAAACAAAAATGATGTGTTTGGTGGACTGAATACAATGTCGGATAAAATAACTTTGAACCTATTCGTTGTTTGGTATAATGTGAAATCTATAATTGTCGGGATATGATTTGAATATGTTTTGGATAAAACATTCCCACCTTGGGATGCGATATGCCTATATAGGAATCGCTGTTGCACACAATCAATGTTGCGAGCTGAAATTTCCATGCAATTTGAATTTCAAATGAATAAATAATTTAAACTCGAATCACATACATAATCATACATAGTCAAACACTCCCAATACAAAATGTAAACTACTATTTTTGCTACACACTCTAATCCAATTCTCAAAAACTCTTTGGAAGCGCCAATCTAAATGTCTCTAAATTCCAAACTCGACCAATTTCTGATAAATTTTGGAAGTGAGTTTAAACTTGGTAAATGAAATCTCTAAGTCTAAGATAAGAGATCATCTAAACATTTGACTTGGTAGCACAACAAACTCATACCGTTTTGTAATATCACAAAAAATTAGAAAGTGTCAATTATTCCTTTGGCTAGAAAACCATAAAAATTAAACTTATTCTTTCGTTATTTACATATTCACACAGAATGTTTTGATCACGTGAGGAATACAACATATATTCTATCCTAACTCGATTCAAGCACTTGCATCGCAGTCCCTATAAAATACGTTAACCATTTTAACTGCTACGAGCACGCATCACGGCATAAATTCACAAGTGCCTCGAAATCCACGTCTTCAGCCACTTATTCAAAACTGAACGGATGTACCGAGAACCGAAACAGAACGATCACGCAAAAATCAAAAAAATAGACGATGCACGAATTTACCCAGGTTCACTCTCGAATAGGGCTACGTTCTGCAAAGAGATTTCACTATATTTTCGGTTTATAGCCACTTGACTCGTTACAATGATCAGAAAAACGAGCAAAATATATATATATATATGCCCCAAACGGGTCTAAAACCTAAACCTATATGAAATCTTTTAATGTCGCACCATACGAGCCAGCCCAAACCCGTTAAGGTTTCGGGGGCGCTGCCCCCGAGCCCTCGCCCGCTCACCGGCGAGAGGGGCAGCTGTCCGCTGACCGGGCAGCGGAACTCCCGTTGGAGGGCGCTGCCCCCGAACCCCTGCCCGCTGATCGGGCAACGGGGCACCCGTGTCGGGGGCGCTGCCCCCGAACCCTCGCATTCCGCACGCATAGGTCACATGTCGTCGGACAATACTTCAATTTTCCTAAGCTCACGTGGGCGTACCGATGTGAGAAACAAGGGTCCCCGAAGTATTCGCCAACTCCAACAAAAACTCCCATACCATAATTACCCGAGTAACTAGTATCGACACCTAAATTTTTTTGCTAATAAATCAAATGTGCATTTTTTTTGTAATTAAGAAAAAGATTCATAATCAATAAAAATAAATAAGAAGGTTTCAGCTCAATTGACCATAAGAGCAGATCCATTTAAGCCAATTCAGATCACTTGAGTCCATCTGGCCAAAAGTTTACGAAACCCATTTTGGCCTAAGATAAAAAAAAAAATTGGAAGAGGCCACAACATTTGATAAGATGGCCCATCTCTCTGGAATAAATTTCCATAGAATCCCATCTCAACTCCCATCTTCCGTTGCTCTCCATATGAGGTAGCGCTCGCCACAGGATTCTCGCAATCCTCTAGCCTCTCCGCCACCGGTCGACGCCGATTCACCTCCAGCATCAGTCATCGCCGGCCACCACAGGGGTCGGCCATACCAGAACAGAGCTGGAGAAAGTTCACGCGCGGATTACTCAGGGTTCGAATCCGTGGACCTTCTTCATCTTCGCTCCCTTCCGTGATCCTGAATCCGCCGACGACGGCCGCCGTCGCCGGTTTCGCGACGCCGTCTCCGCTCGTTAATCAGGGAATCCTCTGTCTCCTCCAGTTTTTGAATTCGGGATGCACGAATATGCTTACGAGAAAAATCAATCGAAAAATCGGAGCTAATCTTCGATGATTCATACTGCTGTGTTGCTGATGCATCGATTTTGCGCGGGAAAATTACATTCATTCATTCCATGCCTACGCTCCATATTTGTGATGCACATACCATGTTGAATAAAAGGTTTCTTGAGATGTTTTCTAAACATATCGTCATTTGCTGTTTCTCCGCTGTTGTGTCTTTCGTGTACTCCTACGAATACGATGGTTGTGGTGGTCGCCGGTGAAGCGATGGTTCGGATTCCGAAGGTTCGAGTGTGGATCACTGGGAGAGTTCGTGGTAATCCCTTTTCCATATTTGTGCACCGGGAAAATGCTGAGATGCTGTGATCGCGAGGGTGAGATTCCCGGCGATCGCTTCTCCACCGTCGTTGAAGAGTCTCTATTTCGCCCCGTTTAGCTGTCTCTGTGTCCGAGAAATTCGAAGCTCTCGCTTTCGAGACTTCTTCACCGGCGCCGATCATCAACAACGACCCGTCTGAGACCTCAACTTGCTAATATGATCGCTGCCCGTGTCAGGTAAGTGCGCCTTGAAAGCAAGGGTTAATACTCTGTTCTTGAGTTGTTTCCGGGTAAAAACTCTGCTCTGAATGAAGACATTTTGAGGATTTTAGATTCAATTATTGCTAGTTGTGATGAATTGAAATGAATGGGTGCTTGAGTTTGGAACATAAGATGTTTGGCTGAGATGCCTACCACCTACTCGATTAAATTCCTGAACCATGGCAGCATACTGTGTTTCGCTCTTTTGATAATTCTTGACATATCATACTGGCTTGCCTCGGATTTATACATCACCAAGTATTGCTCGCCTTTGATTTGTGGATTCACGTATCTCAGCTTCACATTGTTTTAAAGCCTTGCGCTTGGTCGTTTCTATCGTAATCCGTACGATGTAGTCCTGGTTTAATCCTGTCTTCAATGTTCTCGTTGCATGTGTGATGATGAATGGAGAGCATATGAATCCCATGGTGCCCGGAGTCGATTGGCGGTTGTGCTCAGAGTCATTACCTTCTCGGTAAGAGCTCAATATATATGTGGAGGCCATGAAAATTGTTATGAATGGATGTGCTTCTCTGTATAGGACAATAAGCATGAATATTCTAGCAAAGGATAAGAATGGCGAAGAGAACGAAGTGATTTACTTGAGTGATTTGCTTAAGCAGAGTTGGAATTGGGATGTTTTAGAAAGAAAAGAAGAATCAAAAAATGAAAAAAAGAAAAGGAAAAGTTAGGAAGTTCATGTTTCAGGAATTTGAGCATAAAAAAGAGGAGAATCTGTAAGGTTGAAAGTCTCCTTTATGTGAATTTATGAATTGTCATGGCGAGGTGAGAGCAGAATCATTTATCGAAATGTTAAGATAACCAGTTTTGGAGAATGATGGTAAGTTTCATGTTACAAAATGCACCACTAATTCTATCATTGACTATCAGAGCATGGATGAAGGTTTCGTAAGGTTGAAGGTCTTGATGATGCAAATGACACTAGCAGTGAAGAAGGAAAACAAATTTCATTCCAAACAGCAAGTCCAGAAATTTTAAGTGTCAAACATCTACTGCCTTGGAACTATTAGGAAATCTCTCATTTAAATGAGATGGAAGTTTGTGCATCTAAGGAATTGCTGGCCTATATAAACAGCTGAATGAGATACAAGGGGTTAATATTATGAAAAGATACTAAAGAAGTTATATTGTGGACAATATTGCATAAACAAATAGAGTTATACTAAATGTGATCAAGACTCTTCGGCAGCCAAGTGTAATGCAAGAATATAAACAAATCAGTTGTCTCTTAGATCGTGTTTAAATCTCATTTTTCTCTAATCTTCTTAGTGTATTAGTTCTTACCGTTGCCGCGATTTCTGCGTTGGTTCTAGTTATACAATTCTCTATTTTGGCCTGTGTAGGTGATCTGGTTAAGATGCCATGATATTTATTATGATGCTTATTTTGTCCCGTAGCTTCTTGGAGAGAGTAGTGGATTCCAAGTAGCATTAACCCACCGATCATGAGCTTTTGGTTTGTGTAGTGCATGGTTGAAGAGAGGAGCTCTTGATGAACCAAGTATATTCTCTCTATTACTTTTGGACAGTGAAGTAATTGATGTTTATGATCATACAGTAGGCCAAGTTCAATGAATTGAGTATTTCTTTCTGATCACTGATTTGATTGTTCCATTATATATCATATTGTTCCATTATGTATCATATTGTGCCATTAGGCATATTTTTTCCCAACAATAATTCTCAGTTCAGTCCTCAACAATCAAATCAGCAATTAACAAGTAATACTCAATTCATTGAACTTGGCCTATCGTTTGATCATAAGTATCAATCAATTCACTATCCAAAAGTAAGAGATTGTACTCAGTTCCATCAAGACCTCTTCTCTTTAACGGTGCACTCCACAATCCCATTAGTGCATGGCCGGTGGGTTGATGCTACTTGGAATTCACTACACTTTCCAAGAAGCTACATAGTAAAATAAACATCATAATAAATATCATAGGACCTTAACATGTTATTGGGTTACCTGAGACGGGCCAAAATAAATAATTTTGTATGACTAAAACCAAAGTAGAACTCAAAGCAAACGGAAGAACTAATACATTAATAAGAATAGGAAAAAATGAGATTTAAACAAAATCTAAGAGATAACTTATTCATTTATTTTCCTGCACTACACTTGGCTGCAAAAGAGGAGTGTTCCTTACTGTACCTAATGTTTTTCTATTAGAATCTTCTGTCATAATAATAGTGCACATAACTCCATTTGTTTATGCAATAGTCCTCAAGTGACTTATCCAAATTTTCTCACAATATCAACTCCTTGCATTTGAATTCAGTTGTTTGTTATAGGCTAGTAATTCTACGTCTCAAATGCACAGCAATTGGAAGAATTTCCATCTAAAAAAATGAGAGATTTCCTAATAGCGGGTGCCATGTTAAGGTTATTTCGAGGATCATATAAGGACAAATCTATAGTAGCAGCGGTAGGAACGCTTTAAATGTTTTAGGGCACGCATGGTAATATTTCTATTCCAGAAATAGATTTTTCTATGGCTAGAAATAGATTTTTCTATTTCTATTTTATGGACAAGTTTCTGAGCAAAAAATGTGTGTTTGATAACGATATAAAATTTCTTCCTTTCGGGCGGCCGGCGGAGGACGGCGGGTGGCGGCGGGGGGCGGAGGACAGTGGCCGGCAATGGGAGGCGGTCGGCTAGTGGCGACGGATGACGGCGGTTGTCGGCGGCGAGAGGCGATCAGCGGCAGGCGGCGGCCGATGTCGGGTGGTGGAGCACAGCGGCTGGCGATGGAGAATGACGGTTGGTGGTGGGCGGTCGGCGGCAAGAGGCGGCTAGTGGTGAAGGGCAGCCAGCGTCGGGCGGTGGAGCACGGCGGCCGGCTGTAAAGGACGGCGACCGGTGGCTGGTGACGGCCGGCGTCAGGCGGCGGAGGGCAGTGGTCGGCGGCAAGAGGCGGCCGACGGGCGGGAGGTGGCAGCGAAGGACGGCGAGAGGCGACGGTGGGCGGGTTGCGGCCGACATTGGGCGGTGGCGAACGATGGAGGATGATGATGGGAGGAGGCGGTCGGCGAAGGACGCTGGTAGTAGGCGACCGACAGCAGGAGGCGGCCGGTGGTGGTGGGAGGTGGCTGGCGACAATCGCGAGTGTCAAGGGGATAACTAGCTAGTAGCGAGGACAAGCGATAAAAATAGTTTTTATTTCTGATTTCTGTTCCAGAAATAGAAAAGTAATTTTTTTTTTTATTTTTGATTTCTGTTCTAAACCTATTTCTAGAATAGAAATTTGTTTCGGAAATAGAAAAATGAAATTGCGTTACCAAGCGGATTTCTATTCCAAACCTGTTCTCGGGAATAGAAAAATAGAAAAACAGAAAAATAGAAATGTTACTATGCGCGCACTTAGCATGCTATTTGGAATGAAGTTTGTCTTCTTCCTTCACTTATACCGTCATTTGCATCATCAATGATACAATTAGCAGTGCATCATGTATGACGGAACTTTACATCATTCTCCAGAACTGATACAATTAGTAGTGCTTTAAATGATTATGCTTTCACCATGTTGTGACAATTCATAAATTCAGAGAAAGGAGACTTTCAACCTTGTGATGACCTTCAACCATGCTCCGATCATCAATGATATAATTAGTAGAGCATTCTGTACCGTGGAATTTTCTATCATTTTGCGGAACTCTTTTCATCTTAATATTTCCATAAATGATTCTATTCTCACCTTGCCATAAGATTTCATAAATTCAGAGGAAGGAGGGTTTTGCTATCTAGATAAGACAGCAATGGGCCACTTTTACATATCTTGCATGGAAAACCAACAAAGGCTATTACCACACGCCTCTATGTGGCGTTCGTGAACGAAGACGACTAAACCCTAACTGGCCATAACCGAAGACTACTGAAACATACTCTCAGATTGCTACAAATCGCTCGTTGAGTCAGCAAGAACTGACCGTAAAATCTCCATTTGATGCTTGCTAGAACTACAATTCCGAAAACACATAAACCACTATTCAAATGAGGCCTAAGCTCAAGTGACTCAGATTTCGAAAACCTAGCGCCTGAACTGTGAAATCACTTTCCAACGGAGAGATGAACAGCAAAGCCTACCCCTCCAGCCACTAGACGCAGCTCCCGCCAGCTAGAATTGCAAAGAACACAACGCTCAGGCATATTAAATCCACTTCAGGCCAAATTGCACCAGAATATACATATCCTAGCCTCTTTTTTTTTTACATATCCTAGCCTTCACCTGGCCTAAAAAACAGTGTTTCACCTTCACACTAGTGCAACGCAAATGCCCATTAGAACTCCTCTTCGAGGAGTTCGCACAGCAAGCGCCAAAACACTGGAATTACTTCAGAACTCAGCAGAATGAAGTAAAAAAAAATGCCCTAGTAAAGTCAGCCCTCATATTTGATCCAAAAAAAAAAAGTCAGCCCTCATAGCTCTAGAACTGCATTAAGTAACTCAAGCACTTCGAATACCCTAGCCATCGCCAAATTGATAAACTCCACAACCACATCCAAACGTTGGCACATTGAAGCTCACTTGGTTCAAAATAAAGCTCTTTCCCTGTCGAGCATGGCCGCACATGGAGACAACGCCAATCCGCTCCTTCACTAGCTGCAACACCGTTGAATGAGGTGCGCACAGATTATCAAACGGTCCACAGGAATTGGGCTAACATGTCATGGGATTGTGCTAGAAAGACTCCAAAATAAAAGCTGAGCAAGGAAGCCGGTGAGAAACCAACAGGAAGAGAATGTCCTATTAAAAATGTCAATGTCAGCCCGGCCATCTGCCGGCCGTGCCACGTAGAACGCCTGGTATCCACGTTAGCGATTTCCGGCCTAAATTAGCTGGATGGGCTGAATTTGTAACAATGTGAATAGATTTAGGATTAAATTGATTTAATTGAAAGGTTTAAAATCAAATTGATACAAATGTAATAAATTTATGACTTTTTTAGTACTTTCCTTACAATAAGGCCAAAAAAGAAAGTTAAACAAAAGAACATTCTGGGAAGTGGGTGCTGGAATCAAGAGATTTCTCGGGTCTGAGAAAGAAATCAGCGTCGATGTGTTCTGATTGTCCCGATGCACAGAGAGAGGCCATTGCATCTAACCCCGACTCTGAGAAAGTACAGCTTAGAGATCGGCTAATAAACAGAGCTAATACCCTTCAAATACGGCATCTATGAACACGAATGAGCAGACCACATACACGCGTACCAAAAGTTCTTGATGTTGACACGCTTCTGTTTTTTTAGTAGTTGCGCCTATTTGAGATCTCAACCTACTGATCAATGAACAATGGTCACTGTCCTTTGTCATGATGATAAGCATCAGTGCTTCTCTTTTTTAAAAGGGCCTTACGATATGTCATGATCTGTCGCAATCATCGGCGAAACCTTGGATCCCGGGGGATGATAGGACAAGCCACCAGATAGTACCATGAGAAATATCATCTGAAAAATCATAGTATTCGGTGACAAGTGTCTCTGTCATGAGACTAGACAAACGAGTGCTTGAAGACATGCCAATCGTTTACTGGGAATAGCTGAGTCGCATTTACAGTGGATTGTCTGGTAACCTGTTATCACTTATAAAGAACAATTATGTCCATGCTTAGAGACTTAAACTTCTTCGGTTGATCCTCAGCAAGGCCAGGAGAAAATCCAGGATGAAAAGAACCATACACAAACTACGGCAGATGGAAAAAAGAAAACCACTTTTCATTGTTCTACGGAGATGGAGAATGTCTACGCAGCACGCATCTCATTGCTTCAAATACAGATGCTATTTAACAAAAGAATCACATCTGGCACTTCAACATGACCAAACTCCGAAGAAGTTTACATATACCCACGCAGATGGCTCAGAAATATACAAGGTTCAAAATTTCCCTCGTTCAAGAATTCTCCACTGGGTATCTGGAAAAGAAAAAACTGCAAGTGTTCCATGAGAATGGCAAGTATGAAGGTCTTGAGAAGTCAAAATGTCGATCTACTTGATAAAACTAGAACTAAACATGTGCAACGCAAGGTTATTGCAGTAACCTTCTAAGCCCAGCGGCATGGTTAGAGAAGTGTGAGGGATATAGCAGCAGAGCGGAGGCGCACTCCATCATCTTCCCATTTGGACTGCGGTGCTGTTGCTCCAGCAATAAATGCCTGTAGAGGACAAACCATGCATTCACAAGCAATGTAAGAGGAAAGAGTCTTCTCTTCAACCTTCTTTGCATGCAAAATTGCAAGCTTCGTACCATTCCTTCTTATTGGTGTCATTCAGTTCCTATAACACCATCTCCATGTGCTTCTAAGAATGTATACGTTATGAGCTTCCGCATCATTAATTGGAAAAACCTCGTACAATCAATACATCATTTCTTGCGAGGAGTATCATTAAGAATGTTCTAAAATTTGGGCGTGAAAATAGCATACTAACTCTTGGAGCGAGCAGGTTGGCATTACTCAAAGTTTCTAAGCTTTTAGAGTTCAATGAATGTGGTTAAGACCTTCTACCAGCAAAGTTCCCCAGTAAATTTCTTGAAGTGTCATCTCTGTATGACAAAGGAGTTTAGCAGTTGAAGGGCGTCAACTAACCTTTCCACTGTCTACAGCAGCAACCAGCGCAACATGTTGCTCATCTCTAGAGAATTCATAGAAGTAATATGTCCTGTATCAATAAAGCAATACACCAGTATGGATTATCGTGCCCAATCCAACATGTTAAAAGTAGGATAACACTTTACATTTTAGTTATCAAGTGGTAAATTTGCATAGTCTATCTGCTGATAAAGAAATTGCTGCTGCACTAACAACAGCCACTGAGATTGGAGAACTACAACATTTCCAGCAAAGTGAAGAATAAACTCACTTGAAACCTTCTTCTTCTTTTATTTTGATATTTCGGGCAGAGTATAATGTTGAGCCACCTGCCATTGCAATGCAGTCTCAAAAATTCTGAAGACACATATTGGTGAGAAACCACTCGGTGGCAGAATCTTACCCGGAACGAAAATTTTTGCAACCTCCCTCAAGGAACCCAAGGCAGTAATATCTTGGGCCTGTAAAGGTTTGTAGTCAATGACAATCCCAAAAAACAGAAGACAAGACAGTCGATCAAACATGTAACAAAAAGGATCCAGACCCATTGAAATGTAGCACCAGCACTACCAATTTGGCATCTTTTTAATGATAAATTTGCAAGTTAATACTCTAGGTGCAGCAAAGCATAAGTCAAAATGGAGGATAGCGTAATTTCTATATCCTTTTTAATTTTTGTGGGAGCTAGGTAAGATGGGGCTTAATATCTTTGTAAGGAAAGCTTACACATCTTCACGGGTATCTATTCAGCTGCCAAAAGGTAATCCTTCACTTCTCTACAGTACAAATCCTGCTTCTTGTTGAGAATTCTCATAGTTTTTTGCTAGGACATCTTTAGGCCAGCAAAATGAACCTTATCCTCCCAATAGAGGCAGAAACTAAGTGCATTATATACCTTTAATACAACAAGACAGACCGACAGCCTCATTCTGCAATTTTCTTGACTAATTGCAAAGCAAACTCCCATAATGAATGCAACACATAGTGAATGAAAAAAATGGAGTCCCACTACAGTCACATCACAACAGCTATTCGATAGCAAAAACCTCTTTCAAGAATACTAATAGCATATCATAAGAATCCAGAATTTGCTATTTTATATACACCAACCTCCAAAAATGTGATCTTGAGTTGGTTGGTTGGGCGAATCACAACACTTAAGACTTCAGATCTGCATCAGATTAGCATTGAAGTAACTGTTAATATAAATGTCTGTCAAACAATTAGGGTCTACCATCTAGCAAAGAGACTTGGGCTTACAATTATCAGCCAATTGCTAAGAAACGGAGATGCAAACTAATATGAACAGCTCACAACATGAGTAACATACCCATCCGGCGATGCAAACCGGGCTGCAAATGTTTTCGGTTTTGCCTTATCTCCATAAAGAGACAAGCCAGCATTAAAATCCTGAGATCACCAAATCTTTTAGAAAACAATCAACAAGAGAGAATGTGATGAGACAGAATAGCCAACAGTTTTAATCTCTCAAATGGTTATTCAAAGATTGTAAAATCACCCGAGACTACCTTTTTATCGTTGGACCAAAAAAATCAAATATTTCCACAAAAAAAGATAAAAGCCCACCAAGATTGATTGCTCAATAAAAAGAACCATCTTAATAACAATCCGCACACTTTATAAGCGATTCCCACTTACCAAAAAAGATAACAGAAACTTTTTCTATGGTGAAACAAGCAATTTGTAGTGACTATCAAACAATACAGTCCAACACGCCAAGAGAGCAATACCTCGGGCTCCGTAATGTCCTCGAACTGAGGTGGGACGCGAATTGCGAACCCATCGCCATAAAACTGGAACCACGACTTGGTATTGGCGATTCCCAAAGGAGCTGACTTTGGAGGTGACGACGGTTCAGCTGAACACTGAGAGAATGTCCATGTGGGTGTGAGTGAAAAGATCAAGAATCTAGTTGTCTTGGAGATGCATTCTCTCTTTGAGAGTTTAATGAAGTGAAGGTCATTATCTTTGGAGGAGGAGGAGGAGGAGATGGAGGGGATGTTTGGTGGGTGGGGAGAGAGGGACAGGCAAATGGGAAGAACCATTTGGGAGAGTGAGGGTAATAATATTCATGGTTGCAGAAAAAAATTGGACGGAGATAATGTGGGGTAAGAGTTGAGACTTTGGTACGTGCCATTGGGGTTGGTAGTTGGAAGAGTATTGAAAAGGTGAGGGGTACTTCTGGCATAGATGAAATCACTATGAGTGTCCTTTCACAGTACCAATACAGACAAATTAGTGGCATTTGCCCTTCACTAAAGTAAAATTTGTGAAACAATAAGATAGATGGATCGGCTTTTGCAAAGGAGATTACATATTACAAAGACAAAGTTATGTCGTATTTAAAGTTTGAGACGAAATATGATTTTGGTCAAGCATTCGACATTTAAATCGCCGGAGGTTTGATTTCTAACTGAATCAATAGACTGATTTAGATTTTGAGGTATTTCATTTGAGCATAATTTACCAAGAATCAGTAAACCGTGTTTAATGTGGAGATCAAGATTTCGGTTTCTGTAGTTGGAATAATATCTGCTCATTTAAACAGAGGAATTATCTATACACAAAATGAGGCCTCAAGCTGTTTTCTTAACCTCTTAACTTTAACTGCCAAAATGACATCGATGTGTTCTGCAAAGTGGACCAAAAAGCCCTCAACTCTTTCCATGGCTAACGCAGACGCTATCCTCCACCAAATATCAGCCAAAAATCCAAACACGAACAAACGTCATCCACCCAAAATCTGAAACCAACACAAACCAGGAACACACAGCGAGCACAGCGAGCAATCTGAAGAATTTGCTATGTATTGTCCTCTCTTTGTCATGATTCACAGATTCTGAAGGCCGTTTGATCTCTTAGTTATGGAGACCATTCTCTCTCCTCGTTCACTCTCTCCACTCATCACTCCCAAACCAGGCTTTTCTTCGAAATCTCCCCAACCCAGATCAAACACTCTCTTTTGCACCAAACCCATCTCTTGCATCCTCAAAAGACACCATATTGAGTCAAAAAACCCATCATTCAGTGAGACCAGGAACTGGTTCTCTCATGCCCAACAAGGACTAGCAGCTCTAGCTCTCACTCTGGCACTCAACTTTTGCCCTCTATCTTTAGACAGTCCTGCATTGGCTTCTGAGTTTGATGTAATCAGCGAGGGACCACCAAAGGAGTCTTATGTCGTTGATGATGCTGGAGTTCTCAGCCGGGTCACAAAGTCTGACTTGAAACGGTTGTTGTCTGATGTGGAGTCGAGGAAGAACCTCAGAATCAATTTCGTCACTGTCCGAAAGCTGACTGTAAGTTCTGTGGCATTACATTCTGTTAATTTTAAGCCATTTTGTGTCTGGCGAGTGCAGATTCTTGTAACCTTTATATTGCAAATATACTCCCTTTCATTTCCTATCCTGATGAAATTGACTTGGAAAGATAAATTCGATATATAGGAGTGACATATAATGGCACTCAAACGTAGCATATAGACTTATCTTTATTCGCATTTCAACCGATCTCATCATTGAGATGGAAGCTTCACGACAGGGTGTTCACGACTTGATCTGACGTATGAGCCACTTGAAAGTAGAATAGTGCCTTAGTATTCTAACTGGCGTGGCAAAATACCGGTTGGTATTCAATCAAGGCGGACATATTCAACTCCTGGTTAGAATTGCCACAGTATACCGATTTTGTACACCATTTACACCTAGAATTTTTCCTTGAAAATATTGAAAGCTCATGGGATTATTGACCAGCGAGCATATCAGTGCTCTCTGCATACTTGTACAATTTCCTAGGCTGCGTCATTTTTTTTAAGCAGCTCCCACTTCATTTTCTGTGTGCACAGCAAGAGGATGACAATTCATGATGAGATTATGCGGTGATGTAAATCTTGATTTTGCTGCAGAGTAAAGCTGATGCTTTCGAGTATGCTGATCAAGTTTTGGAGAAGTGGTATCCAACAGTGGAAGAGGGCAACAACAAGGGCATTGTTGTTCTTATCACAAGTCAAAAGGAAGGAGCAATCACAGGAGGCCCTGAGTTCATCAAGGCTGTCGGAGATAATATCCTCGATGCAACCGTCTCAGAAAATCTTCCAGGTAAGATTGCATTTTCTCTTATGTGATTTACAGTCCATGGCTGCTTTCTCTAATGGTCAATGGGTCAGAAAATCCAAGTTTGTGGTTGACTATTGAATTTGAGAAATTCTTGTCTACTAGGTGCTATGCTTGTCCTTTGTTGACAGCCGCTTGTGGAGAATAAATTTTCCAACAAGGATGATCCTCTTAATAATCCTTGCTGTGTTCTATAAGCATCTGAATCTAGAGTTACCCTTCTCACGCATGCAATAATGTCGGTGACATACATCAAATGTGCCCATATTTTAAGGCCAAAGTTTCCTTATTCTGTCCAAATGTCCAGAGTTATTAGAGATTCTTGCTAGTTTCTTTCACCACATCCTAGGAGACGCTTCCATTTGTACAAATGGGTATGCATGTACCAAAAAGAAAAAAAAAATTGTGTTTAATGGGGTGTTATGATGTTTTAAGTTAATGGAGCCCATATCAGACTATGCTAAGATTTTTACGAGAATATATACATTCCTCACTTAAAGAGGAAGCTGGGTTCTGCTCCCTGATGCTGCAGTACTGATAATCAGACTACTGGTTTATTCATTGCAGTATTGGCAACAGAAGAGAAGTACAATGAAGCAGTTTTTAGCAGTGCCAAACGGCTAGTCGCAGCCATTGATGGGCTCCCGGATCCGGGTGGGCCTGCAACCAAGGACAATAAGAGAGAATCCAATTTCAAGACCAGGGAAGAAACTGAGGAGAAAAGGGGGCAATTTAGTCTTGTAGTTGGTGGTTTGTTGGTAATTGCATTTGTCGTCCCGATGGCACAATATTATGCTTATGTCTCCAAAAAATGAGCAAATGTATATCTTTATTTGCTAATACTTCTCCGAATTTCTCCTGCACTGATTTAGAAGGAGCATGTTCAACAACCACGGTTCTGAACATGATGATACTATAGATAAATGTTTGAGAAGCTTGCACATCAGAGGACACTATGGTTTTGGCATCTGAGCAGTATCATAAGTATCTTATTTTGTGTTCTCTAACTGAAACAGTCTTGTTTTTTTTTTGGTCGGAAAAAGTCTTGTTTCTTCAGTATACATTTTTGCAGTATACAATGGGAAATTATACATGCATGAAACTTCATTTTTTGAGCGGATCCACAAGTAGAAGCTCTTTCCAGCCCTGCATACTTGTATTAAACCATAGATATCCAGTAGATTGCATAGCACCGAGTCGAATGATTACAACAAATTGTTAAGGGCATCATACTCTGTTAGCATATAGCAAATCAGTAATCACTCAAATACATGAGTTGTCATTTGGCTATCATGTGTGGCTTTTAGGATTTTCGTGTCCAACAGATGCTGAGAAAATGTCAAATTTTTAAAGCTGTAGAGGATGATCATCCTTCAGAACTTGAGCTTCATTGCAAAAGGCATCTTGTCTGCAAAAGGCGGATCTGAGTATCTTCCTGTTAGTATTTGAGAGGAAACGAACTGGTTGGCAGCCTCGGTGTAATGAATCCCGTCCCAATTGACATACTCGGTGCTGTCATCGCACGCTTTGGCCGTGACTGTGGTCCCGTTAAGAACCTTTGTTTGCCCACAAGAAATCCTGCTGTCATAGTTCAGGGATGCGCCCCCATAGCCACAACACGCCATGAGCGGTTGCTCAAATCCTGTTAAACACATTACAGAATAATTGATCTTTCTTCCCAGATTCAATCTTCTATAAATTAATCATCCAAGTTCAAGATGAAGAATCCTGTTGTCACAAACCAGCGGTAGACGTTCCAAATCAACCATGAGACTTTAATTCTTCTCTTATGTAATCACAAATCTAGGAACTGGCAGGATGAAATATGCCATGGATGAAATTGAGGAAGAGGAAATTGCAGGCCGTGACTTACCGTAGCGGGAATAATTGGCAATGAGGTTGGACTTTATTGAGAAAATATCAACGTATGTGATATTTGCATCAGTGTATTGGCCCCGCAATTTCATGCATAGAGCATGGAGTTGAAAGTTGAAAAGCTTAGCTGCTTGGTTGTGTCCGCTGACGCATCCGTTCTCATCCAGCTTTGATGGATCAGTCCCAAACCTTGCAACGTTCTGAGTTATGCATCCAAGAGGACCCGTGTTGTGTATCCAAAAATTTCTACCCCCTTGATCATACAATGTCTGTAACAAGACAGCAAAGTAAATTGGAGCAGAATACATTTTTATCTTCTATGCTAGGTCCATTCCTGTTTATGTACATCCTTGGATAGAATTCCTGTATATGTCAAAATTATGAAACGGGTGTGTGCGAAGTTAAAAGAACGATGAACATGCTGTCATCAGGATGAAATGTACCTTGAATCCATTTTCAAATTCTACGAGAATTGTGGGAATCAAGGCGAGTATCTGATCCAACGACTTGGAGTAAAATGGACCAGCAAGGTCATTCTGTCCTATATCAAACATGTAAAGGCCCCCTGCAAAGTAATCTTCTGCTGGTAGATTCTTGTTAAGCTTCTTACCTGGAACAGAATTTGTCAGAGAGGCATGAAATTGTCAATGGCTATTGACAGCAAAGCTTTTTGTGAAGTTGAGGGAAAACAAGAAAAGAAAAAGATTAAAAACCTTTGGCCAGCAACTCGAGCACACGGGCTTTAAAACGGAGAAACTGAGACACCTGAACTCCGAACGAAAATGGGCTCAGTGATGTTGCAGTCGCCGGAAGTATAGTAGACGCCGCCGTTGCAAAGTTGCAACCTCTCCGGAAATTTGGCGTGCCAATTGAATCTAGATAGGCATTTAGGAATGGAAGGTCCATTGCATCCACTACAGCATCAAACAAGACGCGTTCAATTTCTATTCTCGAAAGCAAATTCCATCTAGATAATAGAAAAGAAACATAATAAATAGCAGCAACAACAGCAAAGCATGAGCAGCATGAAGAAATAGAACAAACAATGACATGACACCAACAAATTGAAACAGAGAATCCAAGCAACATCAAAAGCGTTGTTCTTGCATTGATTGGTGATTTACTCAGGTAATCGATGATGAGACGGCCATCGCAGTATCGCCCGGACGGCTGCTGGAAATAGCTCAGGCCATTAGGAGGGTTGAGGCTCTCGATCCCGGCCGCGATGAGATTGCCCGTGTCGGAATTGGAGTCGCCGAAGTTGAAGACAGCAGGGAAGTCGAAGAGATCGATCGAGTTGCCAAGAGGGAATAAACAGAGCAAAGCCAAGATGGCAATGCAGGTCTTGGCGGCCATGGATGATGGTGCAGGAAGCTTGTGGTTTTCTCCTTAATGTTAGTTACCAACAACATGTAGTTCATGGTCCCCTCTCATGATTAGAAAAGAAATGCTTTCTTTTATTATGGGTCCAGGTTGCTTTCTATGAAGGAAACCCATATAATAAGATATTTAAGAAGAAAAGTCTTCATGTTTTCTGTCTTTGTTCACCGACTAGATGATAGAGTTCCACAAAATCTTATCTTATTTTCCATATGCTCTACAAAACTAGTTTGATAATGTTAGTCTATTAGAATAATATCTTTTATGCTGCAGAACCTTTTCCTCCCATTTTTTGTAGGACAACCATCATGCAGGAGACAATTTACTGTTTTGTCACATGTTTAATATTTATTCACTATTTTTCGAGCAAAAAAAGAAAAGAATATTTATTCACTATTCACGGTAGACACATGTGACTTAATTCTTGTTTGCTAGTTTGAGCTCACAGACCACAAACTCCACAGATATAGCTGAAAACAATCATCTCCAACAGGACAAGCATATGGATGGCATGAGCAGCCTGCAATCTGCATTTTTCCAAGTGAATGATGGGTAACTAGTTCACTGAGCATGCAATATGCATTTTTCCAAGTGAATGACGGGTAACTAGTTTACCGAGAAAATCGACGATGAGACGGCCGTCACAGAATCTGCCCGACGGGGCCTTGAAGTAAGTCTGCCCATTGGGAGGGCCCAAGCGGATGCCGAGCGCTGCGACAAGGTTGCCGGTGTCGGAGTTCGAGTCTCCGAAGTTGAAAACAGCTGGGAAATTGAAGTCAGTGGAGGTTGCAAGAGGCAAGAAGAAGGAAAATGAGAAGAGAACTTGGAACAGAGGGAACAGAGGGAGGATTTTGGTGGGCATGGCTGTTTTGGGGGGTCTTGTGCTGTTGTTGTGTGTGTGATAACTTTTGCAATGGGGCCTTTGGGGCTGGTATTTATGTGAACAGTCAGGGATTGCTTCAAGCCAATGGAGGTGGCAACATGAATGCCCTAAGCAAAAGATTTATTCCTTTTTCCTTTAAATTACGATTCTGCCACTGTCCTTTCAAGTGACTAAACTGCCCCTGGTGGATACAATTCAGCTCTAAGCACCTCAGCAAAACTACAAAGGTTAGTTGTAATTTTGCTGTGGTTGACTAATCTCTGACCAGCTTGTGTGCATTTGTAGCTAAATTAATAATCTGAGAAACATGATTGATGAAATTAGTTTTTTGTACTTTTAAAAAATGAGATGATGGAGAATACGATACGTAATTCACTTTATTATTAAAACGAGTACGGGACAAAGATGTACCGTGTATATCACTTCATTCAGCTGTCGAAATCGATGACGCACCGATCCATACTTACTGATGTCTAACTTCCAAAGTATCCACCAAAAACTACCTAAGTTAATTCTCTAATATTTTGTAATTTCAAGGCCTGGGATATTTTTCTTTTTTTTGGTAAGAAAGTAATGGAAAACAGCTGCTGTTAGCTAGCCTGTTAGCAATCCTAGTAATCAAAGGGCAAAAAGCAAAAATGAAATTTTGGAAAAGCGTTTGAGAATTTGAGTAAGCAAGGTGGCCACCATTCTGCAAGCAAGATTTTCCTTGCAAGGGCAGCAAAAAATAATTTTAACATGGAAAATAGAATAAGGAAAAATCAAGAAAAATGTTTGAAAATTACTCGGAGCGTTCGGGGACAAAAAGAAAAGGAATAGGGGAAAACAATCAAAGAAAAGGAAGAGGACACCGTATAATATAATTTATACTCATGGCTGTATCTCCATTTATAAGTAAAGGTATGCTTCCCAACCAAAAAAAAAAAGGTAAAGGTGTGCTTTTTTTTTTTAAAAAAAATGCTGTACATTTTCCATATACAAGTCAATGTAAATTATGCATTTGCGAATTTTAATGTCATTTTTCTGTCTAAGAATTAATCATATAAACACAAGAAGTCCATTAGTCCAGAAATATTTTACATGTATCTGTATATATTTTCTATAATATACTTATGCAACAATGGAGATATTTCCAATAAATTATTATTAATAGTTTGACTTATCTTTGACATCTGAATAAAATCAATTAATTAGTATACTAAAAGAATCTGTCAAAGATCGATAAAAGTATCTAGATAAAGTTACCGAACTCTCTCCCAAACTTCCGCTTTGAAAAAATTTAACTATGCATAACAAGTCAACTTTAAATCCAACGAACACGTGTCTCCATCCTTCTATATAAATTTAAATCGTCCAATAAAAAAAAGCACAATTCATTTTGCCGAGTATCTCATAAATTGGAATTTGCTTAAGCTTATCTCCTAAATAACCTAGTTCTTCTAAAAAGAGATAAGTTTATTTATGTAATTTTATAGATCTGAAAACGAAAATCCAAAAAAGGGTCCATTTTTTTATTTAAATCCCAAATCCAACTCGAATAATTTGAAAATTTCACTTTACGGACGCTAGATTTGAGACTCGAGTAAAAGTTGATATTTTTTTTTAGAATTAGACCTAAGTATTTATCTGTTTTTTTTTATGAGTTTCGGATGAATTTGGGATTTTCCTTATACCTTAAATAATCAGATTCGAGATTTCATTTTTCAAGCCCGACCCAGACCCGAAAACCCGATCCAAACCCCATCCTCCGCTTCTCGCCGGCTCCCTCCGCTGCTGCTGCTGCTGCTCATAACTCCCGTCGAGGGTGTTGCAGAGAAGAAATATTTCCTGAACAAATGGAGAAGCAAACTGCGAGCCTCCATTTGGTCTCTGCGTTTCTCGCCATGGAACCCACTGGCTGCGTGATATCCCACGCGAGGTAACGTCTTCTCTCTTTTCCTCCTCGCGCGCGCTTCGCCGAGCTCACCAGTTTTATGTTTTTTCGCCATAAAGATGCTCCTTTTCGCCTGTTCTTTAGACTCTCTAGATCCTGTGTTCATTGAATTTGAAGCAATTGTCTCTTCTGTTCGAAACCCAGATCGCTCGGTGGTGGGTCCGTGACGGTGGATGCTCAGAGGTTCGTTTGGGATCATTGCATCAGTAAAGCTGTAAGTTTTGATTGAGAGCTTTTCCCAAACTTGAGAACCCAAAACGAAAAACAAAAGAAAAGTTGTCTCAACTGAAGTGTCTTTTGAGTGCAGGTCACATGTTGATGTTGGTTTAGGAAATACGTGAAAGAAAAAGAAAATCTTTTGCGTTTCGTCCGTGTCATATCTGAAGTGAATGTTCTTGTACTCGTTGACACCATATAGACTAGCTGAAATGATTATATGCTTCTGTGGAAGTAGTTGTTCTTGTTGCTACTATGGAGTTGTTGATCTAACTTAGTAATGCTAGCTCATGTATTAGTTGTTGCAGATTGGCAAGTGTCATGCTCCGTACTTGAAAAACTTTGTGAAGAAGCTCATATTGGAAATTGAGTCTAATCGTGATGATGTGCTAGATGAATTGTATGAACTGTACACCGAGTTCATGACTTCTTTAAAGGTAAAGCTCATTGTTGTTATATTTTTCTTTCAGAATATCGTGTCCTGTTTCTCCTGGTTTATTTATTAATCCTCAAGCTACCGATGACAAAGACTTTTTTCATTAGGATGAAAATGCAGTCAAAGGGACTGAGAGGGCTTTGAAATATATTTCTTTTCTTTTCCCAGATGGTAACTTTCTTTCTTCAGGTTTTTTTTTGGTTCACTTGAGTTATATTTGTTTGTATGCATCATCCGAATCTTTGGCTAATAATTTCGTAGATGTAAGTTGTGAGGATGCAATGGTAAGGAAATTGGTAGTTCCACTGCATTGTTCGCTCAACATGCTTGAAGGAGATACAGGGTATGTATGGGATTGAATCATGTATATTTTTGAAGAACTGAATGCTTGTCCTGGGTCATAGGCTTGCTTGGTTTTGTTCAGCTAGATTAGGCGTGGATGCATACTTTTTGTTTTTCTTTTGGGCAAAAGTGCACGATTTTATATTAGATATGGAGACGGCTTTAATCACAGATTGTTTATTGCTTCATGCTTGTGTGGATTTATGTGCCGACTGAAATTAGCTTTCAGTCCTTTCTCTCATCAGGTGCTCGATCTGGCCAGCCAGTCTATTTTTGTCAGAGTTCATACTTTCCTTTCCGGATATGTTCTCCAGCAAAACATGTTTTGAAGTAAGCTGTCCAAAGTGCATCGGATTTTTCAAATAAACATTGGTGTTATGGGTTCAATTTTCTTGATTTATCCATGTTAGGTTTGGTTCTGTTATAGACATCTGTTTTAAAAGTTTTGCCAACCTTAATTGTTTAATTTTCTGTAGTAACAATCTGATGAATCAGATCCAGTAGTCTATGGAACACCACAGAGATAATCACTTGGCCTTCTATTCCTTTCCCGCTTTATCTGATTAGTTCGATCTGTTTTAATTTTATATGTCATGCGCTAGAACTGATTTCAGGTACTGACTAGAATATTGGACATAGGTTGGCTCAGGGGTTGGCTTAGTTGGTATCTGTCTCTCCCATGTGAAAGCTTCCAAGGTACTATCCTTGAGCTTCAAGCTCCTTTCTGCTTAGGTTTTTTTCTTTTACTTGGACCTTCATATGTTTATGCATTGTTCTTATTCCATCAATCAGTATATGTAGATATGCTAGGGTTGTGCTCGCTATGGTTTGGGCAAGCAACTCTTTTGCTGTACTTGGTTCTTGGAATTGTTCTTATTCCTATGAGCTGGATATCAAAAGCTGATTTAGTTGTGAAACTAGTGATCTGTCCTTCAACTCATATGCAAACTTGGCTGAACATGCCGGACATGGTTTCGTGATGATACATGACTAGCAGTTTAGAAATTGACCGTATTCATGCAGGTAATATTAAGTGATGGCGACCTATCAACTCTAAGCAACATGAAGCTTAATTTGAAGATCAATCAAATGAGCACGGAAGATGATGAGCCAGTGACTCTGGAATGTTTAGATTCCGTGAGTGATCATGTCATTGTCCTTGCACATTCCACCCTAAGAGAGCAATTTTTCAAGTTTTTAGTGTCATATTTCATATGCACACCCCAGAGTTCTCCTTCTTGGATCCCATAATAGATATTTCTTTCATTGGTGTGGTAAACATCGTTATGATAATGCCTTTAGCATAAAAGAGTAGTCCTGCCGCGCGACTTCCCCATTAGTCCTTTGGTTACCTCGATAGCAGTGTGGTTTGTCCTTTTTTTATTGAAAAAGTTGATTCTCTCAAGAAATGCATGGCTTTGAATGAGGTCCATCCAAAAAATATTCGTCTTTTGCAATCATGTGGATCCTGATGCAGTTTGACCATGCACAAATTGGAGGAATAAGAACTGAAATGATATCATTTTCTCGCCCCAGGTAAAATGTTTACACCTGCCTTGGGAATGTGCATCTGAGAGTGTACTTCAGGGATTGCTACCGGATATAATGTGAGAAGTTTATCCACCAACACACTTCTTCAGTTGAGCATATGTGAGATATTCGGTTGTTTTCTCTTCACCAATCAGTGAAGGCGTAATTTCTCTTTTTCTACAGTTTAGGTGCTGACGTGATATACGATCCGTTGTGCCTGCCACACCTTGTGCGTTTGCTCTCCATTCTTGTGGATAAATCAAAGTCATCTTCGCGATTCCCGAGAGCTGGTTGTGACAGTGCAATTGGCAGTTCACATGATTACACCGATAGATACAATTCCCAGGATATTGAGGCAGCTTGCGACAATGCAGGAAATGCCAGTCCCACCAAGCATCCGATCGCTTACATTTCGTCTGTCATCCGCAATGCCAATACTTTTGATCATTTTCTTGCTTTAGTTGATGAGGCAAACCTTGCCATTGCTGACCTGACCGGAACTCTTCAACCCGCCAGTTTGCTTCCTTACATGCAATCATATGATAGATCGAGCATACGGCTGTTCAGGCTCTCGAGCAAATGAGGCTTGATGTTTCTACCTCACCATTGTGCGAAGAGCTTGTGCCCTGTTTTTGTGTTAGCATATTCACAGAGGCACGGATTGCACATTGTCCTGATCGTGATCCAGGTCGGGGTCATATTCTCAGACATTTCCTCTGATATTTTTGCTTGGCCTATGTGATTTCTTTGATGTATGGCAGCGAGCATTGTTGTAGTGATTCGAGTTAAGAGAGGAAATGCTTCATCCACACTTGTATGCATGATGCTTACTCGACAGCAGAGATACTTTGTAGGACAATAGCGCAATGAAACCTTTTCCAGGATGACAGGTTATGATCTCGTATATCTTTAATCGGACGTGCCAGCCCATGTTCTGCTCGGTGTTGTAAATTTCTGAATAGTTGAAGCTCTTTTCAATGTATAGGTGGGAGGCTAATGAAATCGACTGTTAAAGAACCTTTCTCGGCCTTTCGGCTAACATGATTGGAGCATAATATCCATTGTCGATTTCAACCTTTGGACAGCCAAGGCTTAAGAGCGTAACATCAAATGCCTGAAATTTCTTTTTTTTAAGGTTTTTCCTGGCCCGCCTTCTCTTCGCCTTAAGCATCTTCTAATGAAACTATCATGAAAGTTGAATCGTCCGTGGCGTCCTCTCGGTTATGGGTCCCTGGCCCTGCCAACCATTGACGACGATTATGTTCCTTTTCTGGTATGGCAAATGTCTGCCGATAAGTCTTGCCTCACGGATCCATCAAGAATTAGGTGTTCTCTGTGTAAATTAATCCCTTTGTTGTTCGTTTCTTTTCAGTCAATCCAATGAACAATCGTGGTTTCGCAATTAGATTCGTTTGGAATCTTTAAGCTATATAAAGTAAGAAAGCTACGACTTAGAAGTTCTATTCAAAGCAGCATTTTCTTTCTTAAAGAATGGTCAAAGCCAGCTGGAAGGATCGACTGCTTTCTTTTATTTTTCGGTGAGGAGGCACGAGTTAGTATCCATGAAAGACGTAAGGTTGCACCATGGCCATGCCATGCATGTTGACATAGATCAGACATTGGTTTATTAGTGTACAACCTAAGTAAAGCCATTGTAGAGCCATGATGGGTCTTCAAGGCTGGTCCAGGGGAAAAAGGAAAAAAACGAAAAGAAAAAAATTAAAATTACAAAAATTATTTATGTCAGTGTTAGCCATACCACGTAAGATAGCCAGTACTAACTAGACCGTTATGTCAGCGATTTTCGGTCAAAATCTAAAATGACTAAATTTGGCAAATCATCAAAAGGTTAGGACTAAATTGGCAAATCATGAAAAAATTTAAGATTAAATTGACACAATTTAAAGGTTTAAAATCAAATTGATAAGTTATCAAAATGTTTAAGAATAAATCAATACAACTGACTGATTTGGAGCTGAATTGGCTACCGTATGATATATTTAGTAATTTAGGACAATTTTTCAAAAACCTGGCTTGCCTCTCGGTTGTCTTCATGAAATTCCTCGTGGAACTTGCCCGAGATATGACTTTTGGCAACCGTGACGAAATTAACGACGTGTCGGCTACAAACGAACAATTATTGCAGAATTTAGCCGCAGTTAGAGCATATCTCATATCTCATATGTCTTGATTGCACTTTCAATTTCCATCGCATCACACTCAAACTTCGCCGTATGACCAACATCAACTAGTGATCACTTGTGTCAGCCCGTGTATTTGTCTGTCCCTCTCCCCTCTCTCCTGCATTTTCTAGAAGGCCCTGACTCAGATCCGTCGTCTGTCATCGACCTTTTGGCACCTGCAACTTTTCCGGTGTTGCAACGTTAGGCAGGGTCAATCACTTTAGCTTCGTCCTCAAGTTTAAGCGTCCCTCTCTTCACCACAGTGATTGTAAACCGCTGCTGGACGGACCCTTTTTTGTCCGAAGTCAAACTTTAAACAGTTCCCTTAGCCCCAGATGAATGACAAAAACCAATCTCCGCTTTCAATCTTCGAGAGTTCTGGGTCGAGATGTCCCATTAGTGTTAAGTTTTAGGAAAAATTATCCATTCAACCCTAAACTTATTATATGTATAAACAAATTCAGTCATAAATTTTCCAGCTTAGCTAATTTAATTTTAATTTTTTACGCAAAATTTCAATGTAATTATTCCGATCAGTTTTCTAACGTGACGGTCTAATCATTGTCAGTCGTTCTACGTGACACTTCACCACGATGGCGGTTTTCGACGAAAACTGATCGAAATGATTATATTGGTATTTGATGCAAATGCTTGGGAGTAAATTGATAAAATCGAAAAGTTTATAACTAAATTAACATCCGTATAATAGCTGTAGAAATGAAATGTAATCGCCTGGTGGGTGATGGCGATGATGTAGGAAGAGATAAGCTGGGAGGCAGAACTGGTAGATAAAGAGCTGCAGAAATTTTCTTTTTCTTTTCTTTTGTTTTACGGAATGAGCATATAATTGGAAAATTTTTATAATTCCTATGGAGAAAGATTATTGTTCTTTTAGGGCCCGTTTGACAACTTGCCAAATAGTAAAAATTTATGTTCTTTTATTTTCAGAATAAGTTTGAGAACAGAAATCTATTTGTTAAATTTTTTGTGCACGAGCATAATTTTGCAAAAAATTATTTCCATAATCAGTTTTGGAACATAATCAAGAAGTAAAAAAAGTAGCATTTTGATTTTGGAACAAATTTTTTTATTTCTGATTCTTCTTGGTTTTCTTCTTTATTTTTGATTTGTTCTTCTTCTTCCTGACCTACTACAAGCCAGCCATAGGCCAGGGCTAACAAGGGCGTCGCAGCCCTCGCCAGTGGTGGGCGAGGGTGTCACGGCCCTCACCGGTGGCCGGCGAGGGCGGCTCGCGGCCTCGACGGCGAGGCCTCGCCCAGTCAAGGTGAGGCCGACCTCGCCGTCGCCACCCACCCTTGATTTGGGCGAGGCCTTGCCCAGGCAAGGCGAGGTTAGCCTCACCGTCGTCACCCAGGCAACGGACCTGGGTGGCGACGGCGAGGGCGGCGACGAGGGCAACGATGCCCTTGCCGGCCCTGGCCTGTGACCGGTCGTCGACGCCAGCGACCGGCCATGGCCAAGGAAAGGAAGGGAAAGAAAGAAAAAAAAAGAAACAAAAGCGAAAGAAATATTAAAAAATTTAAAATATTATTAATAAAATGAAATTTTGTATAGTTACCAAACGCATTTCTATTCATTTTCTATTCTAAGAATAGAAATTTTGGGTAGTTATCAAACGCTTTTAAATGCTTAGAAATTGTTCTCGGGTACGGAATAAAAAAGAATAATTTCTAAGCAGAATCAGTTCCCGGGTACAGAATCGTTGCCATGCGCATCCTTAGTCGGCCACACTATATCATTCCTAGGCCAATGGTCCTCCTAGTCAAAACTTGCGAAAGCAGCTGGATTTTGTCATCTCGTATCACTTCAAAACAAAGTTGAATTTATTATCAAGAACCCCATCTTACTCGAAGCATCCGAAGTTATCAAATAGTTGCTATGGAAAAAAAGAACTTTGATCACAAAAGAAAATCGATTTCGCGATGCTACATGCCTTTGGCGACCCACATTAAAAGATCTAATTTTGAAATATCCCGCAAGGAAAGGTACGTGGATCGGTCACAAAGATTCAAAAAATTAATAGTATGGCAAAGTACAATCGTTTTTTATAGCCGAGGTGCATACACGAGATCGGTTAATAGTTGTGAACGAGAATTTTATCTTATTTTCTTAGCTTTACTATTTCGAGCATTTCAAAGATATTTTGTTCATCTTCATTTAGGATTTATTAGTTTAGGTAAGGATCATCGTGTTATGGTTTTATTGGTATTTTGGTGTATTTATCTCCGTTTGGAAGCCAATTCGAACTCCCTAATTCTATTTAAGATCTAAGAGAAGGTGCTGGTCAGATCTGAGTTTGATCAGCAGACAATTTCCTGTTTTTTTCTTTCTTTAACCAATCAACGAATCTTTTTGTCCTATTATGCTTTTCTTGGTATCTGGCGAATGTATTATGCAAACACCAAAACATTACGAACAAAATAAATAGATAAGAAAGCCTATCTATATTCGCGGGAATTGACGGCGCTGAAGGTTTGTCTACCTTATGCTACACCAAGAAAATGTGCTCGAATAGTCGAGACATGCGCGAATCGCATTTTGTTTTTTCATTCGTAAAAGGGTATGGCCTTCTTTTTTTTTTCGTTTCTTTTTTATGACTCCGCCATCAATCCCGGCTCAAATACAGTTAGTAAAAATCTTTTTTTGGTAAGGAAGAAGAAAGTTAGTAAAAATCTTCGTGTGCGATCCAATGAACAATTCAGAATCTAGGTATATGCATACACGGTCATCTTTGTATCCAATCAGATGCACTTGTCCTTTTCTTGCGGTTCATTTACATCCAGCAGTGATCATTGTTCAATAGTTTTGTACTGATTAACAAAATTAATCTTCTTATACTGATATAGTATTCCGTAAATCTTTTAAACCTTAATCTTTTAATTTTTTTAAAAGTTTCTAGATTTCGAAAGAAAAGTTAAATGTAAGGAAAAATGATTCTTTTTCTACCTTGAATAATACATCCTTATATTACAAAGAATTTAACTATCGGTTGCGTCTGCATCGTTTCTTTCTTTTACTTATAAGTCCAGTTCTTTATTTTGCTGGTCACGTAAGTTTAATTTAAAGAAAAACAAGTTGGATAAATCAGAGTACGTCTTCTTCAATGTCCACATCTGCCTATCGTTTCTCTTACTTTTTCTGCTTGGTGTGAAACGCCGAGGACGGGCGCCCTCCCTTCTAGACCTCCTCCACAGCGTCCTCTCCGCTTTCCCACGATGTGGTGCGACATCATCGACGATCCCCACTTCGCCACCATGTACGCCACGAGTGGCGTCCAAAGTCCCCCGGCTCAGATCCGAGCTGCGGCTCGGAGCCTCGATTTGCGGTGCTGGTGACTTCGCTCCCCAACTCGGCGCGAGGTCGCGGCTCCATGGAGCTAGAGCTTCGGGTCACGGGGTCGAGGACCTGCGCAGCGCGACCTATCTCCTCAACCCTCTGATCCGAGAAATCGTCTCACTGTCGAGCGTCGAACCACCGCACAATTGGCGGGGCCAGCACAAATTCGGAATCGGGTCGACCGTCTGACTGACCGTTGGAAGATCGTGCGGTGAGCTATTATCTCGCTAGGTCCGCCCGATAAGGGCAGAGGTCCTCCATCGGGGCTCGCAGTCATGGGGGGACATCGCGATCGTCCCTCCCAGCCTCCTCAGCCCCGTGTTAGCCCTCCGGGTGGGTCCGCTGGATAGCCGCCGGCGGAGACGGCGTCATCATCTCGTCCTGCGAAGGAGGAGTTCGCGCCGACTCCGTACCCGGAGCTTCGAGACGTCCACCTGGTGCACATCCGGGGAGTTCTGGGGCTCGTCGACCGCTTGCGCCAGGAGAGCTTGGACGTGTTGGCGATGGAGGAGAGTGGGCGGCGGGTGAAGGAGTACATTGTCCGGCTGAGATCGCCGTTTCCGGTGAGCAGTCACTGGTTCCTTGAGGTTAGGGGCTGTTGTGGCCGGAAGATGGTGCTCAAGTACTTGGAGAGCCTCTTGTGCTATGATCCTGTGACCGACGAGCTGGAGTATGTGCAGAGAGCCGGCCGCGTTTGCAGCATCAAAGTGAGTTTGCTTTCTGCCGCCACCGGTCAAGCCGCCGTTGACCACCACCTCTCTCTCTTACACACACTGGAAGAGAGGGCAAACACTTGAAGAACCCACATACAATAACCTCATCGCCATCGCCCACTCTCCCCGCAGTTCATTCTCACCCACTTCTTCCTCTTCCTTTCCTCTCTCTTCCGCCGTCTCTCCCTCACCCCCACTTCAAGAGACACAAATTTGAAAACGCTCGTACGATAACCTCATCACCATTGCTCAATTCATCATTCTCACCCACTTCTTCCTCTCTTTTTTTACTCTCTTCCGCCATCTCTCTCTCACTTACACACATTTGAAGAGGCACACCCAAGCTTGAATACCCTCATACAATAACCTCATCGCCATCGCCACTCTCACCCGCTTCTTCCTCTTCCTTTCCTCTCTTTCCTCTCTTCGCCGTCGCCCACTCTCCCCCAGTTCATTCTCACTCACTTCTTCCTTTTCCTTTCCTCTCTCTTCGGCCATCTCTCTCTCTCTCTCTCTCACACACACACACACACACACACACACACTAGACACATACAAACTTGAAAAAACCTCATACAATAACCTCATCGCCATCGCCACTCTCTCTCAGTTCATTCTCAGCCACTTCTCCCTCTTCCTTTCCTTTCTCTTCCGCCATTTCTCTCTCTCACCAACTTGAAGAGCACTCATACAATAACCTCATCTTCATCGCCCACTCTCCCCTGGTTCATTCTCACCCACTTCTTCCTCTTCCTTTCCTGTCTATTCCGCTATCTCTCTCACAAACGAGAAAGTATTCCTCACAAACACACACTTGAAGAGACACAAACAAACTTGAAGAACCCCCAGACAATAACTTCATCGCCACCTCTCTCTTCTGCCATCTCGAAAAGACACACAAAACTTGAAGACCCTCATACAATAACCTCATCGCCATCGCCCACTCTCCCCCAGTTCATTCTCACTCGCTTCTTCCTCTTCCTTTCCTCTCTCTATTCAGCCATCTCTCTCTCACACACACACTTGAAGAGACACACACCAACTTGAAGAACCCTCATACAATAACCTCTTCGCCGTCGCCTACTCTCCTCCTCAGGCACTTCCTCTTCTTTCCTCTCTCTTTCGCCGTCTCTCAGAGAGAGAGACACACACACTTGAAGAACCCTCATACAATAACCTCATGGCCATTGCCCTCTCTTCCCTAGTTCATTCTCACTCACTTCTTCCTTTTCCTTTCCTCTCTCTTCTGTGGACGCCATATCTCTGAGTCTCTCACAGGTTTAAATAATCCCCATACAATAACCTCATCGCCATCGCCCACTGTGCCCTAGTTCATTCTCAGTCACTTGTTCCTTCTCCTTTCTCTCTCTCTTCGGTCGACGCCATCTGTCTCACACACACGAACACTTGAAGCATCCTCATACCATAACCTCATCGTCATCGCCCAATCTCCCCCACTTCATTTTTACTCACTTCTTCCTTTTCCTTTCCTCTTTTCAGTGGACCGTATTCATCATCCCTGTCATCGACCTTTTGGCAGCATAGGTGATCTTTTTAGCTTCCTCATCTGAGTTTTCTTGTTCTTCTCTTCACTGCAATAATCTTCAGTTTGGGGAATTTTTTTGCAGGTAAATCAGCTCGAGGACAAGTCCGGTAGAGTGCAAAAGGGCCACAAGAGAAAATGGTGATGGCGATCATCAACAAGGTATTGACGATATTGATGCAGTTGATGTGGAAAGTGGTGAGACCTGAGGATCTCAAACTTGGGGATCACGTTTATAGATATGGGTTGTATGGATTATACAGCCATCATGGTGAGTTCTCGTCTTCTTCCTGATTTTGCACTAGTCCTTTTTTTTTCCTCCTCCTTTTTCTGTTGAATATTTTTGCTCTTTAGCCGATCAGTTTTCACTGATCAACTCCATTTCCAACAGCACCTAGAAGCCTCAGCAGAAAGTAAAATATTTCTAGTGGATGGTTCGTCGAAATTGAAGCCACAAGAGAATAAATGACTACAAAGATGTGTAGCCAAATGAGATGCAAATTAATCTTAGTAAATGTCACCTGCCTGTTCATCTTGGTGTCATCCTCTTCAACTCTACTCTTCCTCTCCCCATGATTTTCTCTCCTTTCTCTCCCAAAGCAAATATAGTATATTTGCAGCAAAGGTCACTATCCTGTTGGGGACGATATAAAACAAGATCAACAGGCAAGTGGACATTTGGGTGACTGCGCATTAATCTTTTTTCAGCGATCAAAATTCTTGCCTTTCAATTCCTTCTCAGTGTTAAGTGAAGTACACTGGTTAATATCTGCACTTGTGGTTTGTGGAGTTCACTTTCTCATACTATTCTCCCAAACCAACCTCAGCCCGAAGTAAATGATACAATCAATCCCCACTTTTCATCTCAAAGAATCGTGGGTCGAGCTGCAGCTCCACCCGGTTTACCTTTGGCTTTGGAGGCTCCATTAGTGTTGAGTTCAATCCTTCCCCACCGTTTTTCTTTCATTTCAAGGCAATTCAAATCTGTTTTCTGTCGCCAGAGAAAAGGCGTGAAAAGTTCTAATAACAAATTAAATCTGATTTCTCCGATTGCTCGCTCTCACGATGGATGGCTTGTGAGTCCACTTTCTCATACTATCTCTGCCATGCCAAACTTAAACACTTCCCCTCAGCCCAGAATGAATGATATAATCAATTCCCTCTCTCGAAGAAACCTGGGACGAGCGGCAGCTATCACCTTTCGAGGCTATATCAGCGTTGAGTTTAATCCACCCCCACGGTTTCACTCTCCTCTCATTTCCTTTTCTTTTATATCAAGACAATTCATATCTGAGTTCAGTCAAACATGCTATCTGGCCAGAGAAAAAGGCTTGATAGGTTCTAATAACACTATAGAATTCTTTGCGGGGAGAGAGAGAGAATTTTACTCGGATTTTGGCTTGACACCCAACGACGAGTCAACTGAAAACGACTAAAATCTCTATGCCAACGATGAGTCCATCTCATGTGAAAACTACAACGTCCATCTCATGTCAAAACTACAAAAATCCTATTCTCTTTATTTGCACAGCCATAAAACATTAATGAACATCGACTCGTTTAAAATGGTCTATCGAAAGCACTCTCTCATGAAATTTTTCTATGGTAGTTTTCCTTTCACAAATGAGACTGTAATGATTGTACTTAGAAAAAGAGACTAAGATGGCTGCAAAAGATGTAGCCGAATGAGCTAAAAGCCAAAAAAAAAACAAAATTACGGAATGAGAATGAAATGGAAAAACTGCATGATTCTTTTGTTGAAAGACCGTAATTAATTTTGAAGGCCAGACTACATTAATTATTTATAGCAAGGATGCAGAACAGAAGCAAACATAGAAATAATGTTCACTAAAATTTATTTCGACCGTAGCATGTGTTCTTTCGGACCTTGACTTATGTGGATATGCGTTACAAAAGAAGTCCTTTTCAACTTCGACAAATCAGGACTAACAACGAGACGTCTGGACTAGTCAACAAGATTAAAGCCAGATGATCAACAAGCAGCTCAACTACTCCAAAAGTCCGCACTGGCTTTAAAAGTCCATCACCAGATTCAGGGGTTATATGGGGAAAATGGTCTTTTTTTTCGTTTTTAGATGCTGTCCTCGCACTAAAAGCGCGTGGAAACTTTGTGTCTTTTCTTGAGTAGAAATATCTTTGGGTTTCTATCGTGCCAAACAAAAGATGATAAATTTGTTTAGATTTCTAAACCTTTTAGGTCAAACTAGATTTGATTCTTTACTGGTTTGTACGTACGTGTGGCAGGAATTTATGTTGGTGATGGCTATGTGATTCATTTCACCCGAACACAGAGCCAAAGAACTATATTTTCATCACCGTCCAAGACTAGCCATAGGCAAGCTCCTTGCCCAGAATGTGGATATCAGGTGAGCATCAATCGTGGAGTTGTCAAAACTTGTCTCAATTGCTTTCAGCAGGACGGTAAAACACTCCGATCCCTCCACCGGTATGAATACGGGTGGCCACTACTAGGGTTTAAGCTTGCAAGGCGAGGAACTTGTACCACGTTACTCGATACCAAATTGCCCCATCAAGTTGTCGATAAGGCCAGCAGGCTTCACGAGGACAATGCTTTTGGTGACTATAGCCTCATCAACAACAATTGCGAGCATTTCGCCACATATTGCTGGACTGACAATCGTGCGAGCGAACAGGCAGCATTTTTTAGTGAATGTGAGCGGAAAATTAAGGAAGCCAAAGAATGGACCAAGAAGTTGCTGGGGAGAAACTGAATTCGAGTGTCCTCCAATCTTGTATTTCTCTATCAGTTTGTGTTTTCAGGAAAGAAAAATGTGCCCTACTTAGCTTATTCGTGTATGGACATGTTTATGTGGAGATATATATATATATATGGTCGTTTTGTTCAATGTCCGGAAATATGATCAATTATTATATGTTGGCGCCGGGTATTCCTTATGAGCATAGGCCAAACGGTCACCCTAGTCAAATATGCCGAAAGAAAGGCAATAGCTGATGCTGATGCTGATGGAATCTCACATTCTCATATATTTCCATTGATTATGATATTTGGGGTAAAAAGGGAAACGTTTAGGAAGGACCACATGAAATTGATCCATCAATCACAATGAGGTGACGTTAGTGTGGACTGATACCATGGAGATTAGGTTTTACCATTGCCAGGCGTGATTTACTTTTCTTCTCGTCGGACGGTCATCGACAGATTGTGGAACGGATACAGAAGAGAGAGAGTTCTTATTTTTATTTTTCTTCTCTTTTTCCTCTCTTCTTCACAAAGCCATCATCACTGCATAGTGTTTTTAACTAAAGTGTACGTGAACAGCATCCCAAATGTTAGTGCCTCATGTCTTAGATTCCTTCGTTTCCAAGTTTTCCATCTGTCAAACTAGATCATCAAGTAGGCCTGAACCGCTAACCAAGACTCTTACACTTGGAGGCGGGGACGGCTATCGGCTTTATGATTGCTGAAATAAATTCATGCTCACGGCGGCATCACCGGCAAATCTGGCCACCTGAAAGTGGAGGAGCTTGTCCTGCACTCCCAAGTATGCAATGAGACTAACGGCAAAGGCCCACCAGCATCACTTGGGCACCCTTTCTGGTAGGGAGCTTCCTGTCCGAGTCCATCAGGATCATGAGATCTCCGTCTTCCGCAGCCAAAGGAGGAGGCAGAGGAAGAATAAAACCCTGACCACAAGCGGCCGCTGCAGGAGGAGGAGGAGGAGGAGGAGGAGGATCAAGGTAGTTGTCGCATTCACCAGAAGGATGACGGCTGCTGTTGAGTTCGGAGGCAAGGGCCTGGAACTCAAATGTTTTTGATAGAATATTGAGTGCTTAGCCGGAGAGAGAAGTAACAAAAACAAAGCATACAAAGGGAAGAAAATGTAATAGTTCTTACGTGATGATAACAAAAAAAGTGCTTTGCCATTTTTAGCAGGCACGCATGCACAGCACGGGGTTCTAGTTTTTATCAATCATCGCTTGAAAGTATTCATGAAGACATACGTAGTGTCGATTGCTGAAATAACATCAACCGGTAAAGCAAAGCTCACAACAGATGATTTGTCTGCATTCATAGTGTAAACATCGACCCCATCTAGTTCTCATTGCAAGGAGGGACCCCAGAATTTGCTTCACAAACAGAGATTCCGGGAGTTTGACCAGAACTGGTGTCCGATATAACAGCTAATGTGTGGAGACTCGTCTAGTATTGTTAACATTGAATATGTGAATGCAACAGTAAAAGGAAACACAAACCAACCACAGGCAGGCAGGAAAACATAGGCATTGTTGTACCTTACTGGAATCTGTCTGTAGATTTTCCATGGGCATTCATCTAAATCCCAACTCGTTGCGCGTGCCATGAACGCAGCTACATTAAAAAAAAAGAAGAGCGAAGGAACTGTCACTCTAAGTAATAATTATACATCCACACTTTCGTGCTAGTACAGTCAACTAAGGAAAACAAAGATATGGACATTAATTAATTGCTTGGTCAAATTGTAAGCACAAGCTGAACGACTTGATAATCCCGAGCGTAACAGCGTGTTGAAGGGAAAGTGGATTGCCAACGGCTATTGCCCAGTCTCCAGTACGAAGCTTACTAGATGTGAGCCAACTTTTTTCTGTTGAAAGGGGAGAACTTGGGGAATCACTCTTTATAATGGCCATGTCGAGATCCACATAAGCATCAACAACTTCGCCAGCAATATTTTTCTCCAGGTCTTGCAAATGTACAACCTGAGACATTCTGTTGAAATAGTGATCCAATTTCTAGAAGTTTCTAGCATGCTCAAGATCTTTGGAGAATAGATATTTAGATGAATAGTCTAGAAAGTTGTGAGAAATATCTAATATATTTCTAGAAGAGTTTCTAGAAAATATCTATGATATTTCTAGAAGACTAATGTGATATGTGTAGAAAACTCTAGAAAAATATTTATGTAACATGCTCTAGATTTTTCCTTAATGGCGGTGGAAGAGGGCTATAAATAGCCAACCCCTCTCCACTTGAAGGATATGCCCATCAGAAGAAAAAACTAAGTCCCTTGTAGAAAGCCTTCATAATACAATACTCCTTTTGTCTTCTTTGCTTCCTACTTGTCTTCCACTATCAAAAGTTCTGTTCTATTGTTGCTCCAAGTCCACGTACCACTTGCACTCACTAAATCACTCAATCACTTACAAAAAAATCGCGCTTCCGCAAACACTAACAGTGGTATCAGAGCCACGTTTTTGGTTGGTATTGGGCGTTTGTCTGAACCACCCTTTCCTAAAACTACCCATTCAACTATCCAACAACTAAACTATGGCCAACCCTACATCATCCTCATTCCCATTCCTATTTTTGATGGGAATAACTACGACTATTGGAGCATTAAAATGACTACTTTCTTGATAGCCCAAGATTTATGAGACATAGTAGAAAAGGGTTATGAGGCTCCCAAGAAGGTGCAAGCGTTCCAAAAGATCAACTAAAAAGGATGCAAGGGCACTATGTGTTATTCAGCAAATAGTCTAGGAAACAGTATTTCCGAGGATAATTGGAGTAAAGACGGCACAGAAGGCATGGGAAACACTACAAGAAGAATGCCAAGGATAAAAAAAGGTACGCACTATTTGGCTTCAAACTCTGAGAAGAGAATTTGAGAATTCTAAAATGATAGTAAATGAAACTGTTCAAGAATAATGTGGAAAATTAAAAGAACTAGTTAATCAAATGAGAGCCTATGGAGATGAAATCGCTGATCAAAGGATTGTAGGAAAAATACTACCGTCACTTACTAGAAAGTACAACCCTATTGTGACAACTATAGAAGCAACTAAAGATTTAACGACCTCGTCAATAAGTGAATTAATTGGCTCTCTAGAAGCACATGAAAAAAGACTAATGGCACAAGATGAAGATTCGGTTGAAAGTGCCTTTTAGTCTAAAATGAATATACGGTCTCATCAATCTAAAAATGGTGGAAGGAGCTCATGGAAAAGTAAAAGAGGAGGAGAAATTATCCAAAAGGAAAAATACCCACCTTGTGGTATTTGCAAGAATACTAATCATATGGAGAAAGATTGCCAGTTTAGAAATAAACCACAATGCCGCTTTTGTAAAAGATATGGCCACATAGAAAGATATTGCCGCTCAAAAATAAATAATCGAGCCAACTATGTTGAAGAAAAAGAAAGTGAAGACAACACATTCTACGCAGGCCAAGCGGCAAATAATAAAAAAAATGATGATACATTGTACATTGATCATGGGTTTAGCAATCATATGACGGGAGATGAATCTATATTCATTGATATTGATACATTGGTGAAACCCCAAGTGAAATTGGGCAACGGCACATTGGTCGAAGTGAAAGGAAAAGGCATTATCGCCGTTGAAACAAATAAAGGCCCAAAATATATTCATAATGTATATCTTGTCCCCAGTCTTGCTCAAAATCTATTGAGTGTGGGCCAAATGATACAAAGTGGTTATTCTCTATACTTTAGAGAAGATACCTGCATTATCTATGACCAATATAAAAATATCATTGCCTCTGTTAAAATGGAGAATAGGAATTTTCCTATTCGATGGAAATATATCAAAGATATAGCCATGAAAGCTCAATTTGATGATTCATGGCTTTGGCATCAAAGATTTGGCCACTTCAACTTCGCTGGGTTAAAAGTTCTCCATCAGAAAAATATGATGAGAGATTTTCTAGCTATTTCAGAAATTTCAGATGTTTGTGAAGGCTATTTGCTTGGAAAACAACAAAGACAGTCCTTCCCATCTGGAGGTGCATAGAGAGCTAAGGAGCTATTGGAGCTAGTGCATACAGATGTATGTGGTCCAATGAGGACCCCCACGCCCAGTCAGAATAAATATTTCATCCTATTCATCGATGACTACACGAGAATGACGTGGGTCTACTTTCTTCAAGAAAGATCGGAGGTCTTCTCTATTTTCAGAAAATTCAATAACCAAGTCGAAAATCAAAGTGGCCGCAGAATCAAAGTCCTAAGGAGCGACAGATGCATGGAATACATCTCAATGGAGTTCAATAAATTCTATGAAGATGGAGGAGTCCATCATCAACTAACTGTTAGCTACACCCCGGAGCAAAATGGAGTAGCAAAAAGGAAGAATAGAACCGTCATGGAGATGGCAAGGTCTATGCTAAAGGAGAAAGGCCTTCCCAACATGTTTTAGGTAGAAGCAGTCTATACAGTGGTATACATCCTAAACAGATGTCCAACTAAAACAGTCCAAAATAAAATTCTGGTTGAAGCATGGAGCGGACGGAAGCCTTCAGCAAAGCATCTCAAGGTGTTTGGCTGCATATGTTACGTCCACATTCCTACTCAAAAGAGGAGCAAGCTCAATGAGAAGACGGAAAAAGAAATCTTCCTCAATTATAGCGACCAATCAAAAGGCTATCGGATCTACAACCTAAGAACTAAGAAGCTCATGATCAGTTGAGACGTCGAGTTTGATGAGAAAGCCGCCTGGAATTGGGAGGACGAAAAAATTGAGAAGAAGTATGTCACCTTGCTAGGCATACAACCTAGTCGAGATGATTCAACATCACAAGAAGAAGGTGAAGTGCCAAATTCAACCACTCAAGACGTAACACCACCATCCTCTCTTGGTGCAACGCAAGAAGAATCTACTTTAGAATCTCTTATTTTAAGGGTAAAATCTCTTAGAAAAGTTTATGAAACGTGCAACTTTGCATCTTTAGAACCAGAGAACTATGAAGAGGCTGCCAAAGAAGAAGTTTGGATTAAGGCCATGGAGGAAGAAATCAAGATGATAGAGAAGAATGAAACATGGGAGCTCGTCGATCACCCCGACTCCAAAGAAATCATTGGCGTCAAGTGGGTTTACAAGACAAAGCTCAATGTAGATGGATCAATTCAGAAGCATAAGGCAAGGCTCGTGGCGAAAGGATACTTGCAACAACCAGGTATTGACTATACTGAAACTTTCGCTCCTGTTGCTCGCCTTGATACTATTCGAGCACTTATAGCCCTAGCAGCACAAAAGGAATGGAAGATTCATCAACTAGATGTAAAGTCAACATTCCTAAATGGATATCTTCAAGAAGAAATCCATGTGGAACAACCACAAGGCTTTATCATCAAAGGCCAAGAAGAAAACGTCCTCAAGCTCAAGAAGGCCCTCTATGGGTTAAAACAAGCACCACGAGCGTGGTATAGCAGAATAGACGAATACTTTACGAAGCAAGGATTCAGGAGGAGCATGAGTGAGCCAACGCTCTACATCAAGACCCAAGGTAAGTCTGACACTCTCATTGTCTCTCTGTATGTGGATGATCTTATATATACACGGAACAATGAAAAGATGATTCAAGAATTCAAAGAAGAAATGATGAAGACATTCGAGATGATGGACTTGGGCTTGATGCGCTACTTCCTTGGCATCGAGATCAACCAAAATGAAGGAGTTTTTATCTCACAGAAGAAATATGCCAAGAACCTCCTTAAGAAATTCAAGATGAATAATTGCAAAATAGTTGTGACACCGCTCGTGACAAACGAGAAACTATTAAAGGAAGATGGAGTAGAAAAAGCCGACCCCACCCTCTACAGAAGTCTGATTGGCAATCTACTATATCTCACTGCTACACGATCGGACATCATGTACGCGACAAGTCTACTATCACCATTCATGCAGAGTCTGAGTCAAATTCACTTTGGAGCTGTCAAGAGAATTTTAAGATACTTACGAGGAACGACAGATTATGACATTTGGTACCGGCCAAGTTCAACTGCTAAGCTCGTTGGCTACACCAACAGTGATTGGGTAGGATCAGCTGACGATAGGAGGAGCACCATTGGCTATGCATTCACACTGGGCTTCCGAATATTCTCTTGGGCATCTAAAAAACAAGACTCAGTGGCACAATCTACTGTAGAAGCTAAATACATCGCGGATGCTACGACTACTAGTCAAGCAATATGGCTTTGAAGAAATCTAGAAGGCATTGGAGAAGCACAAATGGAATCAACTCCGATATTTTGCAACAAGAAGTCCGCAATTGCCATATCAAAAGATCATGTCTTCCAAGGAAGAACCAAACACATAGACATCAAATATCACTTCATCCGTGAAGTGCAAAATAATGGAGTGATTGAGCTCAAATATTGCAAGATCGAAGATCAAGTTGCGAACATATTCACTAAAGCACTACCGCTGGTCAAGTTCGAGATGTTAAGAAGCATGCTTGGAGTTTCACGAAATTGGATCAAGAAGGAGTGTCAAAATAGGGATCTAATTTCTAGAAGTTTCTAGCATGCTCAAGATCTTTGGAGAATAGATATTTAGATGAATAGTCTAGAAAGTTGTGAGAAATATCCAAGATATTTCTAGAAGAGTTTCTAGAAAATATCTATGATATTTCTAGAAGACTAATGTGATATGTGTAGAAAACTCTAGAAAAATATCTATGTAACATTCTCTAGATTTTTCCTTAATGGCAGTGGAAGAGGGCTATAAATAGCCAACCCCTCTCCACTTGAAGGATGTGCCCATCGGAAGAAAAAACTAAGTCCCTTGTACAAAGCCTTCATAATACAATACTCCTTTTGTCTTCTTTGCTCCCTACTTGTCTTCCACTATCAAAAGTTCTGTTCTATTGTTGCTCTAAGTCCACGTACCAACACTTGCACTCACTAAATCACTCAATCACTTACAAAACAATCCAGCTTCCGCAAACACTAACACATTCTTTATGTAAGCCAAGAGCCCAGCATTAATCTTTAGTACTCAGCCAAGCGTAATACGCCTTTGTCTGAGCCCTTATATACCAATAGTCACCCTCCACCTAATTGTATAAGTTTCTGGGTTTTGGACTTTCTAAAAAGAGCTGTTTTTATTTTTCCAAGAAGAAAACTGTATATAACCCAAGACATGCAGATACTGGCAGAGCAATGATTTTATGCCCTCCATTCACTTGCTCATGTGCAGGGAATTAGAATGACTATATATTGAGCAAAGTTGAAGACAAACTAATCTAACAAAGAGGTATGTTTTTCCCATCCTTAACAATACGTACAGTTCACATGTCTACTTCAAGTTCAAGATAATATCATCAGTTCCAAGATCGTGTGGTAGAGAAGAAAACGAAGTGAGAAACTTGAAATGAAGCCACCGAATTTGGACAGCAAAGTACATCCTCACTCACCAACCTTCCCATTAGCCGAATATATCATGTTTGTAGAATTGAAGACATGTAGCCGTCCTTATGAATGACCTGTTCCAGAACCTATCTCCTCCTCTAACTTTGATCAGCAAGATAAGGAGAGATTTCAGATTAGCGCAAAAAACAAGTATGAAAAGATTTTTGGCCATGACAACTCAACAAGAGAAGGATCGCATGGCATACTTGGCCCTCATTTTGGAGAATATACATTAGCAACTGCAGAAGCAATCCTAGCAGCAGCTTCTGCGATTGTATCTCTGCCAAAATATCCCTTATTGGTTTGGGATTTTCTTCAGATTAAACACTTAGAGGAAGTGCTTCTGCAGGTTGCAAAAAGAAAAATGAACATAGGATAACTAAGGAAAAAACCGGTGTTAAGCATTGCTTCTGATAAAATTCAAAAGGAGACAAACCATGTCACAGCTGATCTAAGCAAATGAATTCCAGGAGAGGTGGTGTGAATTCTTTATGCGATCGGGCAGGAATCAAGACTGATAGCCTTGATTTTGGCATTCAAATCAAACAAAGGCAGTTCATTAAAAAGGCTCTTACTACAACTGCAAGAAAACTTTAAATTGACTAGCCAATCTGCTACACACTCCAAAATCTTAATCTGAATTTAGCATAAGCGAGACAATACACTTCGACCTTTAGATCTAATGGGTCTCTCTGGAGATTCACCTTACCCTAGGATCTGGAATTATCAAACCTACATTCACCATGTACACGCAATAACATCAACATCTTTGCTTAAAAGGAATGGCGGTTGCACGGGTTGCTCTGGGTACGACCTACAAGCACTCTAAAGCACCCCTTATCCGACGAACTCTCGAGCTTAATGCTGAATGCAAAGATACGCAGAAGCCTTAAACCGCAAAAATTAAAACTTTAACCTAAATTGTGCACTACGTGTGCTTCCCGTCTCTAGGCAAACAGACCGAACTGCAGCATATTAAACACAGACGACCTTACCCATAACAGAAGCATTTTCATGAAATAGTCCAAAGGCACTCATTGCTAGCATTTGCATGAAATAGACCAGAACCAGCAACAGCAATTCCGCCATCTGTAGCATTAAAATTTGCGCGGGCGGAAAAACAAAGAAAGAATGAAAGTTTTCTCTGCACTTGAGAGCCAAAATTGCTCTAGACTCCCCTGTAGCAGTAAAAACTTTTACAGGCATGCATCGGAACAGAGCAATGTGCTGAGAGGAGAAGCAGAAGGAAAATCACCCGTGGGAAGCTCCTCGGCAGAGATCAAGTGACACCCCAGATTCAGTGACCAATCGCCATGGAATGATTCCCGCACCTAATACAACTTCTGATCTTGCAAAGACGGTACCATATATCGTTGACTCCAAAGTCAAAGTCGTTGATGAAAATGCCTTTTAATTGTTGGGGTTTTCGCTTAGAAATTAAGAAAACGACTCGCGGGTTTCTCTTTGCGCATGAGCTTCACGTTCCCGACCGAATCAAAGAAATTGTACTCGAAAAATCAACACTTGCTGTATATAATATAAATGGTAAATATAAAATGATATAAACAGTTATAAAACCATTTAATATTCTCACACATTAATATTCTCACCCCCTTCCAAATTATTCTTCAGGATATGTGCAATGAAAATCTCAAAACTTATCGCGAAATAGCAATTGAGTCTTACAACTTATAAAAAGTGTAATCAAATTTGAAAATTTATCAAATTGATTCAATTGAGTCATTTCATTAACTCTGCTCAATTTGGCTAATGGAAAATACGTAACTTTTTTTTTCTCTATCCTACGCGGTTAAAACGACATCATTTTGGTTCAAATTTGATTTTTACTATAAATTTTATTTAAATTCAATTTTAAAAAAGTTAAATTAAAAAAAGGGGGGGAGGAGAAACTCGGCAGTGAGGGTTGTAGCCTTCGCTCGCCGCCGCCGCCGTCGCCGCTGCCCCACTCTCACTCGGAAGGTGGGGGATGGCCGGCAACCCTTGCCGATTGCAGAATAGATATTTCTTTAATTGTTATGGTGGGCATTGTTACGATAATGCCTATAGCCTAAAAGAGTAGTCCTGCTGCACGACTTCCCCAATGAACAGATTGATTCTCGCAAGAATAGCATGACTTTGTATGAGGTCTTCTCGGTCAAGTGCTGATTGTCCTTCCGAACAATATTCAATTTCTGCGATCGTGTGGATCTTGATGCAGTCTGACCATGCACAAAGTGGAGGGATTAGAATTGCAATTGACTGTGCACAAAGTTCTCCTCCAAGATGATTCTTCTCATTATCTTTATCCGATTTCCAATTCATTGGTGTCATTACACTCACATCTTATCGTGGCTTCTTCTGCTTCACTCACTCCTTGGCATGCTCGTCTTGGCCATCCTAATAAACTGGTTTTGAGTAGTATTTGCAATTTTAGTTCTAAGTCGGTATATTTTGAGTCCTTACTCGTCGGTAAATCTCCTCGATTACCTTTTGAGTCTGTTAGTCATTGTGCATCTTTTCCTTTAATTGTGATTCATTTTGATTAATGGACGAGCCAGTTTGATCAAATTCTGGTTTCAAATATATTATATTATTCAGTGATGATTACTCTCGATTCACTTAGGTTTTTCCCATGAAAAATAAATCCGAAGTGCCTACACACTTTCATCACTTCCGTAGTTTAATCGAAAATTTGTGCTATGCCAAAATTAATTTTTTACATAAAGATGGAGGAGGTTAATATATTAGTAATTCATTCCAAACATACTCATGTGAAAATGGTTTTATTCAACGCTTTTCTTGTCTAGACACTCCATCTCAAAATGGTATGTTAGAACGCAAAATCAAGCACTTGGTCAAAATATCTCAAACTTTATTAATCCATGCTCACATGCCTCTTTCATGTTGGGTTGAAGCTCTTTTTACTGTTGTTTACATTATTAATTGGCTTCCTTCTCTGATCGGGAAAATTACCAAAAAAGTCCTAAACCTTTTTTTTTGCCAATTTACTCTTAAATCTTTTACAATTGTGACAATTCAATTCATCCGGCCACTTTTGGTCAGCCGGCACTGACGTGGACGCCGGCCGACTGACGTGGCAATATTTTTAAGAATTTTTTTTAAAATTTTTTGACTTTTATTTTATTTTTTTTCTCTTTCTTTCCCTTATCTTCTTCCCTGGTCGCTGATTCGGCGACCAGCGAGAGGCTGAGGCCGGCAAGTTCCATCTCCCCAACATTGTTGAGGGCGAACCTCGCTGTTGCAGGGGGAGGTCAAGCTCGCCATGGCCGGGCGAGGTCGAGCTTGCCCAGCGACGGCGAGGTCTCGCCAAATCTGGGCGACGTCAAGCTCGCCCAGCGACGGTGAGGCCTCGCCAGATTTGGCGAGACCTCATCGTCGCTGGGCGAGCTTGACCTCGCCTGGCTATGGCGACGATCTGGGTGGCCCCGTCATCGTCGAGCGAGGCCTCACCCAGATCTGGCTTGACCTCGCTATCACGAGGGCTAGCCTCGCCGTCACGAGGGCTAGCCTCGCCTAGATCTGGCTCGACCTCACCTAGCGAGGGCTAGCCTCGCCCATGACGGGTGAGGTCAACCTCGCCATACCCGGGCAAGGTCAAGCTTGCCCAAATTTGACGAGACCTTGCCGTCACTGGGCGAGCTCGACCTCGCCTGGCGACGGCAAGGCCGCCCAGATCTAGCGAGGGCCAGCCTTGCCCATGGCCGGCGAGGTGGGACTCGCTAGCCTCAGCCTCTCGTCAATCGCCGATCGCCGGACCAGTGACCGGGGAAGAAGATATGGGAAAAAAAAAGAAAGAGAAAAAAATAAATAAATAATTTGAAAAATAAAAAAAATTATTAAAATATTGCCACGTCAACGCCAGTCAGCCAGAATTCACGTTAGTGTCGACCAGCCAAAAGTGGCCGGATGGACTGAATTGACACAATTGCAAAAGGTTTAGGACTTTTTTGGTAATTTTTCCTCTCTGATCATATATGATATTTCTCATTTTCACTATTTATTTGGGTTTTAGTTTGTTTACTCGTTCTTTCGGGTTTTTTTGTTGTGCATGTTGTACTTTTGTTTAATCTTGTGTTTCTCATAACTTGACACCTCATTCTGTGCCATGTGTATTTTTTGGATATGCGTCAAACCACAAAGACTCTCGTTGGCTTGAACGGTCAAGTGGTTGTGTTTTTATCAATTGTCATGTTCGGTTTGATGAGGAAAATTTTCCCTTTTAAAAAAATTATTCAACTCTTAGTCCCGTAACATACTGATCTAGATCAACTCCTTTCTTTTTGTTTCTATCAATCCATCTATTCTTCTTTCCATCTCCTTTGACTCTCAAGCTTCTCATCCACCTCTCTCCTCTTCTCTAACCCAACCTCCTAACTCGCCTCTCTCCTCCTCTCAACCTTCCCAACTTGCTTCCAATTCTTTTTCGCCTCCACCACCCCTCCCTCCGAACCCACTCATTGTGCTGCAACCGAATTCCTCTCCCGACCAAATTCTTACCACAACAGACTTGCAAATCCTCTCTACATCTTTATCCAGCTCCTCCACTTATATTTATTTTCTTCTGATTCATCCTACGTAGACTCGTGCCAAATTTGGAAATTCTAAATCCAAATTTTTTTTTCAAGAGACCAACTTTCTACTCTAAGGCCATTCTTGACCCACTTTGGAAAGTGTCCATGGCAGATGAATTTAATGCCTTGGTCACCAATCACACGTGGGATCTTGTACCACTTGGCCCTTCCAAGAATTTAGTTGGTTGCAAATGGGTTTTAAGGTCAAGGCAAAATCTGATGAAACTATCGAATGCTTCAAAGCTCCCATTGTTGCATAAGGACTTAAGCAAAAGGCTAGACTGGACTTGACGCGACATTTAGTCCAGTCGTTAAATACACTACAATTCAGGTTGTTCTCTCTATTTTGATTTCATGAGGATGGGCCATACCTCAACTTGATGTTAAGAATGCTTTCTTGCACTGCATCCTTTATAAGGAAATTTACATGCGCCAACCTCCCGATTTCTCTCATCCTAAGTTCCCGAATCATGTGAGCCATCTCTAGAAAGCCATCTATGGTATAAAACAAGCTCCACGTGCATGGTTTCATCGCTTTTGCAGCTTTTTATTATCTTTAGGTGAGTAAGGATGGTCCTTCGTTATTCATCTATACTTCTACTCGGGGCCGTCTATATCTTATACTGTATGTTGATGATATCCTTGTCACCAGTGATACTCCTCGATTATTACGGTCGTTGATTTCTCGACTCTCACATGAATTTGCTATGAATGATCTTGGACCACTTCACTTTTTCCTTGGCTTTGAGGCTCATCACCGCTTTGATCGTACGATTTTATATCAAGCCAAGTATGTTAATGGTCTTTTGCACAAGTATGACCTTGTTAAGGTCAAGCCTATATGTACTCCCTTGGCCTCAAAGACTATGTTGTCAATTAACAATGGTGAGCTTCTCGCTTCTTCGACTTTGTATTGACATATGGTTGGTGCTCCATAATATGTGTCCATGACAACACACGATATTAGTTTTGTTGTGAACTTGGTTAGTCAATTCATGCATCAACCCAAATTACCTCATCTCCATATTGTCAAACATATATACCAATATTTTAGCTGGTACATTCACTCATGGATTGCTTGTTGAGCGATGTTCTCCCACATTTTTTTGTCAGAGGTGTTCTCCCACTTCATTGACTGCTTATGTAGATGTAGAGTAGGCTGGATGCTTCGATACTTGAATGTCCACCTCGAGTTTTTGTGGTTTTCTAAGCGCTAATCTTGTTTCATGGAGTACCAAGAAGCAACTCACTATAGCCCACTCTAGTATAGAGGCTAACTATCGTAATGTTACTCATTGTGCTACTAAGACTATTTCGATTTGTCATTTACTTCGTGAGCTCGGAGTCCCCCTTTTTAATCCTCCCACAGTTTATTGTGACAACATCTCTACCACCTATCTTGCTCTCAACCCCATGTTTCATGCTTGCACCAAACACAATGGGTTGGATTTTCACTTTGTTCGAGGGCGAATTGCTTCCGGTGATCTACGTGTTCACTACGTGCCTGCAACGGATTAGCTGGCGGGAATCTTCACCAAGGGACTACCTAGTCCACGTCACGCACTATTGAGATCCAATTCTCAGTTGTTACACGTACTTTGGATTAAGGGTGAGTATTAATGTGTAATCTATGTGTATTATGAGGTCTTTATGTAATTATGTTTCTATCTGTACCTTGACCATAATAAATCCCTCTTATAAATACATATCATACAACCCTAAGTGGAGTTGAGCTGCCATAACACTCTGTCGTTATTTTCTTTTTGACTCTAAACATCAACAACCAAACCCTGAATTAGTAGCATCATCACAAAACAACAATCGGTGATAAATCAATACTGGCATCGTATGTCTATTGTTGGAGAAAAGCCCAAGCAACATATCCATATGCATCAAAGCATAAGAGTCGAACAAGGAAGCCATATGCATTATAAGCCAATTTCACCTTTGGAAGAACAACACCAACCCCAAAATGTATTGAAAAGAGCTGAGTCCCAGAATTCAAAACTCTCGAATGTTGATACTTTTTAAGAATTCAAATAACAAAAACAAGAGTTAGCCAATTTAGGTTTCATAAGCCCGACCGGTCTATCAAGTGGCCAAAAGACCCCAATGGTTAGATTCTAGGGCCGGCCAAACCCATTTTGTGACCCAAAATATTATGAGCCGGTTCGGTAAAAGCTCTCGACAACTAGCATACTAATTAATATAAGGAAGCGGCTAGCATAACGATACTGAAGACGATGACGGTGTAACCGTCTAATGCCAGCCACAAGTTCTGTTTTGAGAAAATCGTAAACTTTCTTAGCCGATTTCATTTTGACTTTTTTTTTTTTTTTGAATTTATGTTTCCTTATTGTAAGCTCAAATTGAGAGACAATCATAAGAGGGCCCACACAATCAATTTTCTTGAATATGAAGAAAGAAAACATAAATTAGATACCGAAATATAAATAATTACAAGTAGAAAAATATTATCACTTATTAAAAAGAAATCATTAATGTCATTATATAGATCTATTAAATTTAAAAGATGAAAAGACACTTGAAATGTTGGCTTTCCAACTAATAACGAAATCATAGTGCAGCGAATTAGCTTCTCCTATTCCTTTCGCTCAAATCAAATTGCTCTAGAAGGACTCTCTGGTAAACTAAAATTAAGATCAATGATATCGATTATGTAGAAAACAAATGAAGTAAGGAGAATATCAAAATAAGAATAATGAATTAGTAGAGAAAAAATGTACCCCATTGATCCAAATCTTGTAGATGAAGATGTGTTGGGACCTAAAACATTAGCAAATCAATCTTAGGATGACATGAATAAAAGGTAAAGTTAAAAAAAAGATTTTCAATCGATTTTTATACAAATTTTACCTAATATAGCTTTAACTTTTAGCATCGTATGTCTAAAATATGGAAACAAACTAAAATTGGACGACAATGAATGCTCTTACTTTCTTGCAATAAAATCCTACAATAATCAAAATTTCAAAGTGTACAAGATCATTCTACTTTTTTGAGTTGTTAAGTTGTTTTTATATGGGAACAATATACAAATTATCTTTTTCTTTTACCGGAAAATAATATCCACTATTATAAAAGTTGCTACTAAGTTCTTCATATATTTCTTATTGTTTGATTCTTATCACTTTGATTTGTTTCTTATTATTTGACTATTATCACTTTGATTTGTTTCTTCATATATCAACCATCTTCAATTTATTTCTTATGATTTTGTATCTCAATTTAAGCTTGCAATGAAGAATTATGGAAATATAAAAAAAAAAAAGAAGGAAAGTAGGGTCAAAATTTGAAACCGGTTCACCAAGTTTACTGGTTTCCTCCACAAAATATTGTGGCTGAGGTCTGACCGTCATCCCGTCCTTATACGGAGACGGTCAGCTCAACATTTTCCTTAATATAAATGAAATCTGGAAGAGAGAATATTATGTGTACGTAGGTGTGGTACATTCCATGCCAAACTCTCATACTCACCTGCTTCGCGCATCGGCACGTTATTTTCTTGCACAACGAAAGTATCATGGGAAGTGGAAAAGTAGCCCTTGTACTTTTGCCCCGTCAAAATGATGTTCTCGAGGGGGAAGAGAAGTAGCACCTTCTAAGCTTGCTTAGCAAGGAAGAGAAGGATGGCCGAGGTAAAAGAAAAGGGAAAGAAATCTAGGAATGAAATATTATCTACGTGGATCGAACGTCTGATCAACAAATGGACGCAATCAAGCGAGGAAACCCAATAATGATGCGGCAAATATTGCTGATGCTTTGATGCCCTGGTCACGCAAAAATTTTGGCAATTTTTAAAACTTCCGTCCACGTGGGGACACAAATGATGGTAGGTCCACTCCTAACTGGAATGAAGTGGACAATCTATAGCGTTGTTACTGAGAAAGACCGTTGTCCATTTGATTGGCCACGTTATAATTAATCATTTGATACAAACAAAAAACAAAGCAAGGGATATTTGCGAAAATTACATGCAGGAGATGTCCATAACTTTACGATCCACCGGTCAGAGACATTATCACAGCAACATATTGGCTTGATCTTGAAATATAATCGGTTATCGCCGGCATTCGGTGTTTCGGTTCCTAGGCCCAATGGTCCTGAGGAAGTCGCGAGTGCTAAGGAGTGAGACTAAAATGTCTCTCCATGCATGACTTATCTCTCAACATATTTGTACACTGTTCAATGTGCAATATTTTAGCAATGGCGGGAGCAGGCTTGACAAAAAGAACCTGATCAGGCAGTGTTGACACTCAAACATGATTAACCTTTGGGTATAATCAAGAAGTGATAGAGTTAGTCAATGGTAACAGAGTTTCGAGATCAACAGAAGTCATGGATGAAAAGAACATCGACACCTCGCCAAGGGAGTTATCGATAGGAAACATCAGTTATCTAGAGATGCAGTCATCGACATCGACGGGCAATTGCCGAGTAGCAATAGTTTCGGATTTGTAACTTCTTGTCACCGTGTATACGATCAGGACACTATCCTTTTCAATTTAATAACGTTTGTAACAATCGATTGTAGGTTTTAGATAGCCACATCGTACTCTTTGTAAAATCCCTCAGTCTATCCAAGAACTCAATGTTCTCACGCAATTTATCCTTTAATCTTTACTTTTCCGTAATTTAAATGGATGGACGCAATTGCTTTCGATCTCGGTACCTTACAAATTCTTGTCATTTACTTTCCCGTCTAAAATCAACAAAGCACTGTTCGCACCCTCTATTGATTCATACATCGATCCATATATATATATTCGAAACGTAGTTTGCCGTCGCTCGATTCAGACGAAACATCCTTTTGGACATACCGAAAGGCATCATATGCGAGATGATTGCGCATGAAACCCCCACTTGTTTTATCCACGTTGTCCACAAGGCACAGGACAGAAGGCGGGGGAGGCGTCTTTTGGGAACCGTCCCGCATCTAGAAACGCGAGAGTGTTGGAAAATGAGGGCGCAAACCAACATCTCCCTCCTCTATATATTATATATCTTCTGCAGGGGGTGGGTCACAGCACAGGTCAAGTGACTTCCTTCTCTTTCATTTCCTGAAGCACGAATGGCGACGCGCATCATCGAGGGGCTAATGAAACTATTGATGCAGTTGATGTGGAAGGTGGTGAGTTACGAGGATCTGAAGCTCGGAGATCATGTCTACAGATATGGATTCCACGGCTTGTACACGCATCACGGTCGGTTCTCATTCCTTGCTATTGCATCAGTACTTCCTCTCTCTCTCTCTCTCTCTTTTATTTATGTATTTATTTATTTATTGCCTTCTCGGGTTGGTAGATTATTTCGGTTATCAAATTGTGCCTTTCGCCTCCGGCTCCGTGTTGAAGTTGATGTTTGGTTACGATATGCACCGTGGCTTGTGAGAGCTCCCCGATCCGAACTTAATAAAACAGTTCCCTCGTCCCCCCACCCAAAAAAAAATTGACATAGTCAATCTCCTCTTTTTATCTTCTAGAGTTCCTCTTTATCTAATTGAAATTTCATAATGGTAATTTATTTATATGTATCTTCTTCTTTTTTTGTTGCTAAAGTCACTAGATTACTACTGAAAGTTCATTCAAACAGTTACATCCGGTGTCAAAAAAAAAAAGGCTCATTTAATTGATTATGATTTTAGCATGTCTTCATGGACAACAAAATTGTGCAGATATATTAAAAAAAAGATAATTAGATCGATATATTAAATAAGGAGTGGTTTTCAACTTAAATTATTTAATAGGCCACAAACCCATTTTGCAACTCGTGTTTAATAGGCTCGTGCAAAGTGCCTTCCTATAGAGAAACTTCTATGTAATCGCAAAGTATGGCATCAACATCTATCTGACCAGTTATCAAAAGTTACATGTCATGATTTTAACCTTTTTTGAACAAACGAGAAATTCGATACTTCTCGATTGCTTTAGGTCGATGGGAATGTTATAGTCCTAGTACACCCGAAAGCTCTCTTTTCCTAAATATTTGACACTATTATATCAAAATTTGCTTGAGTCTGTTTATTAACATAAAATTTTTTTTGGGACAAGTGAGGTTATCTTGAAAGTGGCACGATACTGAAAAATACATCATAAGATCGAATAACGAGTTTACAGTACCCACCGTGTATCACGTGTGAGGCTCACCAAACACAGTTGATCATATAATGCTTAAGTTAACAACGATCAAAATTTTTGCAACAATTCAAGATTCAAATGGATAATTATGACCGTTAATAATCCAAGCCAACCAAACATTTGATAAAAACCAACTGGAAAAGCCCAAATGCAGGAATAGGCCCAAGTTCGCTCTGCTAATGCTCCAAAACACAAAGCTCGCCCAGAAGCCGAAACACAAAACCATATTGTCGGTGACTCGATACCATTTCAGCAACCCATTATGACCCGCCTTATGAAAAAATTATCCAAAAAGTCTCAAATTTATTACACTTTTATCAATTTAGTCTTAAATCTTTCAAGTTTATCAATTGACTCCTAAACATTTTCACTTCTTGCAATTGAGTACATCCGACCGATTTTGGCGAAAAATCGCTGACATAAATGCCGACTGAACAAAAGTGCAATAGATTTAGGACTTTTTGGACAATTTTTTCCCTGTTTTACTAACCCATTTGACCCCAGTGAGGCGAGCGCACAGATCTGCCGGCGCCCATTGTACCAGAACTCGGGGACACCGTGGAGGAGGACGAGGGCCATCAGGCCACAGCCCTTCTCCGCCGCGTGCATGGTTATGCCTATGATGGCCTAGGTCCTGTCTTATGAGGTAGGAGCGATGGACGTGTTTTTTGACAGTGTTATATACACAAGGTGGGTTGGTTTTGAAGGGTCGACGTTGGGAAGTGAATTGCAATCTCCTTTCAATTTGCATTCGAGGAATCAAGCATGAATGGTACCATGAACCCACACATATAATTTTGTTATTTAATTAGGACCTTAATTAACGAGTGCTCTCGGGACACTCGTTAACTATACTTCATGGGGAAGTACTACGATTTTAAACACGTTGATTACACATAACACCAGAAATTTGTAATCTTTTTCCATTAAAACTGACCTGCACGTCGAGTCAAAAACAGAAGTTTGTGATTATTTCTAACAAGTCCCTAACCAAAAGTTGATGTTCCCTCATTTGGGATTTGATTCTTTACCACGCTCCACACGTGTGTATATGACAAGAATTTACATTGGGGACGGCTACGTGATTCATTTCACCCGAACACAAAGCAAAAAAACCATATGCCCATCCCTATCCGAGACAAACCACAAGCAACAAATTTGTCTCGATTTCCTGGAATGTGAATACCAGGAGACCGTCAAGCGTGGGGTTGTCAAAACTTGTCTCGATTGCTTCCGGCGGGATGGCGAAAGACTTCAATCCCTTCACCGTTATGAATATGGGTCGCCACAACTGGGGTTTAAGCTAGCAAGGCGAGGAACGTGCACCACCTTACCGGATACCAAATTGCCCCACCAAGACGCCCGTAAGGCTAGGGAGCTTCACGCTAAAAATGCTTTTGGCAACTACAGCGTCATAAACAACAACTGCGAGCATTTCGCTACATTTTGCCGGATCGACATCCGTAGAAGCGAACAGACAGCATTTGTCAGTTACTGTGATAGAAGAATTCAGGTAGCCAAAGAATGGACCGTGAGTTTGCTGCAGAGAAACTGAATTCAAGGGGTCCAACCTTGTATTCTGTTTGTTTGTTCCAATGCACATTCATATTATAGTCACTGCGTTGCTGCAGTGTTCACAAATAATGCAGCTACACGGTTTTAACTTCAGGTCAAGCTTACAGAGTATAACAGTAATAGCTATGGGAATACGAGACCTCCATACAATGCTTTAGACATTAGAAACATTCACCGCCGAGAACTGTAGCACGCCAAACCCCGACTTAGCCATATCATCACAGAATAACAATCGGTACTGACATCATGCTCCTATCACTGGAGATATATCATAAGCCAATTTCACCTCAACAATGACAACACCAACCCCAGGATGCACCGAAAAGAACCAAGTTCCAGAATTTGAAGCTCTCGAAAGTCTGGAGGATTCAAAAGACACAAGCAAGAGATGGGAACACTTGGACTTCGTAGCACGGTTACTGAAAAAAAGAACCATAGTTCCCATTTCGGCCAGAGAAGAAGCCGACCAGATTGCACTCTCGACTTCCTGTTTCTAGGCAAACAGACCGAACTGCAACATATTAAACACCAACGCCCAACATATAACAGAAGCATTTGCATGATATAGACCAGAACCAGCAACAGCAATTCCCGCCACCCGTAGAACTAAAATTTACTCGGGCGGAAATAAAAGAAAGAATGAATGAAAGTTTTCTCTGCACTTGAAAGCCAAAATTGCTCTAGACCCCCCTCCAGCAGTAAAAAAATTTGCAGGCGCGCATCGGAACAGACGAATGTGCTGAGAGAAGAAGCACAAGGAAAATTACCCAAGCTCCCCAGGAGAGATCAAGCGATATCACCGATTCAGTGAATGTCTCCAGGAATGATTCAACACCTAAATACAACTTCTGATCCTGCAAAGAAACTACCTTAAATTGTTGACTCCGAAGTCAAAGTCCTTGATTAATATGCCTCTTATTTGCTAGTACTGGTAGCAATACTTCTGTTTTCCGCAAATTACTTTCCACTCTCCTTTCAGAAACGTCTTCATTATCAATATCACATATGCGAACTCACGTGGACAAACATGATAACTTAAATAATTTAAATAATTAGACGACATAAACATTTCATATAACCATAAACTATGTTCACCACTTCTAATTTGTGTTTCTATTTTTCCAACCTCATACCTTCTCGAATGGGAGTGTTTACTTCTTGATTCCAACCCAAAAAAAAAATGTCATTGAAGATGATTTTCACTATCACCTTTTCAACAACCAAGTAAAGGCATGCCTTTTTTCCAGTTTGTACATTACATTTTCCATATACAAATGATGTAATTTATGCGTGTATTAATTTAGGCGTCATTTTTCGTATGAGAATCAATCACATAAGTATAAAATGCCATTAGTACAGGAAAAATATATATATGTGTGTGTACATGTATATATTTCTTATGATGTACTTATTGAAAAATGGAGATATTCCAGTATCAAGTAACTTTTTCATGCCATGAATTTTTATGGTTTGATTAGATACAGCAAAGGTAAAATGGGAATCATACCAAAGTGACTGATCTTTAACATCAAAATAAAACCATTTAATTAGTATATTAAAAGAATTTGTTGTTGAAAATGGACAGGATTAACTAAAAGAGTCATCGAATTTTCTCGCAATCCTAGGCTTTAAAAATCAAACTAATCTTTTAATTAAGTATGTTTATCAAGTGAACTCAAGATCCAACAGTAGTACGTCCAATTGAACATATCGATTCATTTGCCGAGTATCTTGCAAATTTAAATTTGGTTAGGCATATCACTTAAATGCTCTCGTTCTTCTAAAAGGAGATGAGTTTATTTATGTAATTTTATTGATCTGAAAACGAAAATCCAAGAAGGGTCCATTCTTTCCATAGAAGTTTTTCTGTATTTATGAGTTTCGGATGATTTTCGGATTTTCTTATACCTAAGTAATCAGATTTGAGATTTCATATGCAAGCCGACCCAAACCCGGAAACCGATCCAAGCCCATCCCGCTTCTCAGCGGCTCTCCTCCCTCCTCCTGCTCAAGCTCGTAATTCCTGTCGAGGGTGTTGCAGGGAAAGAGGCGAGAAGAAGTTCTTTGAACAGATGGAGAAGCAAACTGCGAATCTCCGTTTGGTCTCCGCGTTTCTGGCCCTGGAACCCACTGGCTGCGTGATCTCCCGCGCGTGGTAAAGTCTTCCCCTTTTTCCTCTCTGCATGGGCATCACTGAGCTCACCAATTTTCTTTTCTTTGGTAAAAATATTCTTGTTCATTTGATCCCTAGATTCGCTAGATTCCGTGAGCATTGAATTTGAAGCAATCGTCTCTTGAATTCGAAACCCAGATCGCTAGGCGGTGGTGGGTCCGTGACAGAGGATGTTCAGAGGTTCATTTGGGATCATTGCATCAGTGGAGCTGTAAAGTTTTTCCCAAACTTGAGAATCCAAAAGGAAAAAAGAAAAATGATGTCTGAACTGAAGTGTCTTTTAAGTTCAGTTCACATGTTGATGTGGGTTTAGGAAATGAGTGAAAGAAAAAAATAATCTTTTGTGTTTCCTCCGTGTCAAATCTGCTAAAGTGAATGTTCTTTTACTCGTTGACACCATATAGACTAGCCGTAATGATTACATGCTTCCGTGGAAGTTGTTACTCGTTGCTACTTCTGGAGTTGTTGCTCTAGCTTAGTGATACTAGCTCATGTATTAGTTATCGAGTACCAGGTTCATTGCCATCTGTTTTTGCTGCATCCTTTTAGCGAAAGACTGTTACTGCTTGATTCTCTGAACAGGTGGTGTTGTTGCAGGTTGGCAAGTGTCATGCTCTGTACTTGAAAAACTTCTCGAAGAAGCTCATATTGGAAATTGAGTCTAATCGTGATGATGTGCTAGATGAATTGTATGAACTGTACACCGAGTTCATGACTTCTTTAAAGGTAAAGCTAATTGTTGTTAATTTTTCTTTCAGAATAACGTGTCCCTTTTCTCCTAATTTATTTGTTAATCCTCAAGTTACCAATGACAGTCTTTTTTCATTAGGATGATAGTGCAGTCAAAGGGAATGTGAGGGCTTTGAAATTTATTTCTTTTCTTTTCCCAGAGGTAACTTTTTTTTCATGTTTTTTTTGTCATTTGAGTTATATTTTTTTGTATGCATCATCCGTATCTTTGGCTAATAATTTCATAGATGCAGCTTGTGAGGATGCAATGGTATGGAAATTGGTGGTTCCACTGTATTGTTCGCTCAACGTGCTTGAAGGAGATACAGGGTATCTGTGGGATTGAATCATGTATATTTTTGAAGAACTGAAAACTTGTCCTGGGTCATATGCTTGCTTGGTTTTGTTCAGTTAGATTAAACGTGGAGTATACCTTTTGTTTTTTTTGGGCAAAAGAGCACGATTTTATATTAGATGGAGACGGCTTTAATCACGGATGGTTTATTGCCTCATGCATTGTGTGGATTTATGTGCCGGCTGAAATTAGCTTTCAGTCCTTTCTCTCATCAGGTGCTCAATCTGGCCGGCCAGTTTATTTTTGTCAGAGTTCATACTTTCCGAGCAAAACATGTTTTGAAGTAAGCTGTCCAAAGTGCATTGGAATTTTCAAATAAACATTGGTGTTATGGGTTCAATTTTCTTGATTTATCCATGTTAGATTTGGTTCTGTTATAGACATTCTGTTTTAAAAGTTTTGCCAACCTTATTTTTTAATTTTCTATAGTAACAATCTGATGAATCAGATCCAGTAGTCTATGGAACACCACAGAGATAATCACTTGGCCTTCTATTCCTTTCCCCCTTTATCTGATTTGTTCGATCTATTTTAATTTTATATATCATGCACTAGAACTGATTTCAGGTACTGACTAGAATATTGGACATAGGTTGGCTCAGGGGTTGGCTTAGTTGGTATCTGTCTCTCCCATGTGAAAGCTTCCAAGGTACTGTCCTTGAGCTTCAAGCTCCTTTCTGCTTAGGTTTTTTTGCTTTTACTTGAACCTTCATATGTTTATGCATTGTTCTTATTCCATCAATCAGTATAATGTAGATATTCTAGGGTTGTGCTCGCTATGGTTTGGGCAAGCAACTCTTTTGCTGTACTTGGTTCTTGGAATTGTTGTTGTTCCTATGAGCTGGATATCAAAAGCTGATTTAGTTGTGAAACTAGTGATCTGTCCTTCAGCACATATACAAACTTGGCTGAACACGCTGGACATTGTTTAGAAATTGACTGTATTCATGCAGGTAATATTAAGTGATGGCGACCTATCAACTCTAAGCAGCATGAAGCTTAATTTGAAGATCAATCAAATGAGCACGGAAGATGATGAGCCAGTGACTTTGGAATGTTTAGATTCTGTGAGTGATCATATCATTGTCCTTGCACATTCCACCCTAAGCGCACAATTTTTCAAGTTTTTAGTGTCATATTTCACATGCACACCCCAGAGTTTTCCTTCTTAGATCCCATGATAGATATTTCTTTCATTGGTGTGGTAGACATCATTATGATAATGCCTTTAGCATAAAAGAGTAGTCCTGCTGTGCGACTTCCCCATTAGTCCTCTGGTTGCTTCGATAGCAATGTGGTTTGTCCTTTTATATTGAAAAAATTGATTCTCTCAAGAAAAGCATGACTTTGAATGAGGTCCATCCAAACAATATTCATCTTTTGTGATCATGTGGATCCTGATGCAGTTTGACCATGCACAAATTGAAGGAATAAGAACTGAAATTGATGTCATTTTCTTGCCCCAGGTAACATGTTTACACCTGCCTTGGGAATGTGCATCTGAGAGTGTACTTCATGGATTGCAACCAGATATAATGTGAGAAGTTTCTTCACTAACACACCTTCTGTTGAGCATCAATGCGAGATATTCAGTTGTTTTCTCTTCATCAATCAGTGACGGCATAATGTCTCTTTTTCTACAGTTTAGGTATTGACGTGATATACGACCCGTTGTGCCTGCCACACCTTGTGCGTTTGCTCTCCATTCTTGTGGATAAATCAAAGTCATCTTCGCAATTCCCGAGAGCAGGTTGTGACAGTGCAATTGGCGGTTCACATGATTACGGCAATAGGTGCAATTCCTAGGATGTCGAGGCAGCTTGCGACGGTGCAGGAAATGCTAGTCCCACCAAGCATCCGATCGCTTACATTTCGTCTGTCATCCGCAATGCCAATACTTTCAATTGTTTTCTTGCTTTAGTTGATGAGGCAAACCTTACCATTGTCCTGACCGGAACTCTTCAACCCGCCAGTTTGCTTCCTTAGATGCAATCATACAATAGATCAAGCATACGACTGTTCAGGCTCTCAAGCAAATGAGGCTTGATGTTTCTACCTCACCATAGTGCGAAGAGCTTGTGCCCTGTTTTCGAGTTAGCAAATTCACGCAGGCACGGATTGCACATTGTCCTGATAGTGATCCACGTCAGGGGCATATTCTCAGACATTTCCTCCGATATTTTTGCTTGGCCTATGTGATTTGTTCAATGTATGGCAGCCAGCATTGTTGCAGTAATTTGAGTTATGAGAGGAAATGCTTCATCCATTGCTCGTATGCATGATGCTTACCTGACAGCGGAGATACTTTGTAGGACTATAGCACTACGAAACCTTTTTCCAGGATGACGGGTTATGATACTCATATATCTTTAATCGGACACGCCAACACGTGTTTTTCCGGTGTCGTAAATTTCTGAATAGTTAAAGCTATTTTGATGTATTGAGTGAGAGGCTAACGAAATTGACGGGTAAGGTACCTTTCCTGGTCTTTTAGATAACATGATTGGAGCGTAACATCCAACATTGATTTCAACTGACGGATGGCCAACGCTTAAAGAATGAGTCCCATGGCAATTGTATTTTTTACTGGACCATCTTTATATCGATGATCGTCTATAAAGAACTTTCACCTATGTCGTGATTTTTGCGACTTATCATTTCTAGAAAAGAAAGAAGCATATGAACAAAAATTAAAATCACTTAAAAAGTAAAAATCTTAAAACGATTGCACATCCAGGTAATCGAATCCGGAACAAGACCAGGGGGACTGCGTTAAAAAACATGATGAAACAATAGCACGATTATCTCTTCTTCTTTTTTTTATGACTATAGGAACCTCATCTTAGTGGGGTAAATTCCGTTTAATAAAACATGCTGCGAACCTCATAGACTAGGTTAAATATGCACCAAAACTCGGGTTGAGTGGTCTAAATAGAGGATTGCTTGCATTTGGTAACATTAAATTTGAACATACATCGTGCACTTAATTCACACATGTTTATTTCTTAACCTCTGTATCAACTTTAAGTGATTTTCTTATCTTATTACAAAGATACGTATGATGAGGACACGTGCGTACTAGGAAACTGTCAAAACTAATGTAATTTAAAGGTTCTTTTTCTTAAAATAAAATCGTAGCGGGGTCATCAAAGTTCTTGATATTGGTTGGGCTCATGAAGATTTTTTGTTTGTTTTTTCGGGTGTGCGGGGGGCGGCCGTGACAAGAAAGTCAAGGAAAAGAAGGAAAAGATCCAATATGTAGTAGCACCGAGCAGTGGAAAAGGATGACCCATTTGACACGGGAAAAGGGCAACAAAAGTTACAGACCTTTTATATTTGTCCCAACTTAGTTCAAACTTTTTTTTATGTTAATTAATTCTTAAACTTTTTACACTGGCAAGGCCGACCCTCATATGTGGCAGGCAATGGTGGCCTCGCCCAAGTGAGGTTAAGTAGCCGGCCAAAGGTAAAAGAGGAAAAAAAAGAGAAAAGAATCAGAAAAAATGATAAAAAATCGAAAAATATTAAAATATTATTAAAAATTATCAATGTCAGCGCCGATGGTACCACGTCAGCCAGCCGGTATCCACGTCAGCAATATCCATCTAAAATTAGCCGAATAGATTAAATTGGCACGAAGACAAAAGGTTTAGGACTCAATTGGCACAAAAAAATAAGAGTTTAGTACTAAATTGGCACAAGATGCGCTTTCTTGTTGTTGGTTCGCGTTGTTTTATCTGCATTTATTTTGCAAATTGAATATTGCCAGAGTCAAACCAGGAAATCACGTATCACATGCCTCTATGATGATCATATTGGATTAGTCGCCACTGAACAAAAAAAAGAGAAGATGGATCATATTAGATTAGTTGCTTCAGGAGATATACGACGAGTCATGGCTCTTCGACAAGAAAGTGCGAATTTGTGGCATGTTTATCGCGGTGTGTGGCTTACCATTAGCATCAGTTCATGAGATTAGTCTAGAAAATGGAAGCTCACATTTTTTTCAGAACTCAAACCAAGTGCATCACAATTTTAGCACTTCTGTGCTAATAAATCCTCTGACTCCAACGTCGCCATCAGCCGGCTATATCAAGTTTGTCGTGTCAAAGACAACATCAGCACATGTTAAAATGTAGCCATCCTTATATACAACAGTTCTAGAACCTATCTCGCCATCAACCTCTGATCAGCAAGGTAAGGAGAGAATTAAAAGATTAGCGCAAAAAAAAAAAAACCAACAGAAGATTTTCAGCAAGAACGACTCAATAAGAGAAGGATCAAATGGCACACTTCGCCATTGTTTTGGAGCATCTAGAGTAATGACTGCAGGAGCAATCCTCACAGCCGCATCGGCAATTATATCCCTGCCAAGATATCCCTCATTTGGTTCTGCATTTTCTTCAGAATTAGAAGAAGATTGCCTTATTTGGATCGAAACGCCTATCAAACTAGTTTGAAGAGACTAGGAGGGAAGTACTCCTGCAGGTTGCAACAACAAAAAGATGATCATCAGATGAGAGAAAAGGAGCGATGTTGCCAATTGCTTCTGATAAAATTCACAAGGAGACAAACTGTGTTCGTCGCTGATTCAAGGAAATAAATGCAAGGAGAGGTGGCGTGAATTCTTTGCTACTGATGCTTGAGAGCCAAAACTGCTCTAGACTCCCCTCCAGGAGTAAAATTTTTACAGGCACTCATCGGAACAGAGGAATGTGCTGAGAGGAGAAGCGGAAGGAACATTACCTGTAGGAACCCCCGATCAGAGACCAAGTGATACCACAGATTCAGTTGATGTCTCCATCGAATGATTCAACACCTAAATACAACTTCTGATCCTGCAAAGAAACAACCTTGAGTTGTTGACTCCGAAGTCAAAGTCCTTGATTAAATGACTTTCATTTGCTAGAAGCAATACTTCTGTTTTCCGCAAATTACTTTTCTCTCTTCTTTCAAAGTAACTAAAAAAGTCAGCCCACTTTTCTCGCAATCTTATGACTTGAAAAATCAAACTACTCTTTTTTCATCAAATATATTTATCAAGTGAACTTAAAGATCCCACAATCACACGCCTCTATGTCCTTCTGTATAGATGTATCGCCTAAGTAAGAGGTTAAATTGCTTCGTCCAAGACAACGTGCGGACCTCGGCATCCCTTAGACATTAAAAACATCATGGGGTATTCCAATAGATACAAGAGGAGCTAAGAGTGCGAGGTGTATGAACACCAACACATTAAAATAAAGAACGCATCCGTGAAGTCCGCATGTCAAACGAACAGGCAGCAAAGAGCCTTGTAGGGAGCTTTGCCCTCTTTCTATGATGAGAAACACCTTAACCAACACCGATGATCCACAAGGTGCAAGAAATGTTTTTAGGACTATCATTTGCATCATCCAATAGAACGCCTGAATTCATTTCTCAAATATCTCGTAAATCTAAATTTGCTTAGGCATAGTGCTTTTGTTCTTCTAAAAAGAGATAAATTTATTTGCTTAATTTGATGCATCTAAAAATGAAAATAATTAAAGGATACATTCTTTCGGTAGAAGTTTTCATCTGCATTCATGGAATTTGGGATAGGATTTCGGATTTTCTTGTACCTGAATAATCAGATTTGACATTTCATTTTTTTCAACCCGACCCAAATACCCGAAAACCGATCCAAACCCATCTCCGCTTCCCACCGGTTCCTTCTTCCTCCTGCTCGTACTTCCTGCGGAGGATGTTGCGGAGAAAGAAGCGAGAAGAAATTTTTTTGGACAAAAGGAGAAGCAAAAACTGCGAATCTCCATTTGGTCTCTACTTCTCTCGCCATGGAACCCGCTGACTGGGTGGTATCCCACGCGAGGTAAAAATCTTCCCTTTTACTCTCTGCGGGCGCTTCGTTGAGCTTACCGATTTTCTTTCCTTTGGTCAAAGCTACGCTTTTTCGCAAGATTCCGCGTGCATTGAATTGGAAGCAATTGTCTCTTGAATTCGGAACCCAGATCGCTTGGTGGTGGGTCCGTGACAGCGGATGTTCAGAGGTTCATTTGGGATCATTGCATCGGTAAAGCTGCAAGTCTTGATTGAGAGCTTTTCCCAAACTGGAGAACCCAAAAGGAGAAAAAAGAAAAAGAGATGTCTGAACTGAAGTGCCTTTTTAAGTTCAGCTTGATGTTGGTTTAGGATATAAATGGAAAACGAGAACAGTCGTTTTGTGTGTCCTCTGGGTGTCATTTTTACTAAAGTGAATGTTGCTTTACTCGTTGACGCCATTTAGACTAGCCGAAATGATTATATGCTTCTGTGGGAAGTTTTGGTTCTTGTTGCTACTTTTGGAGTTGTTGCTCTAACTTACTAATACTAGCTCATGTATTAGTTCTAGAGAATCAGGTTCGTTGCCATCTGCTTTTGCTGCATTATTTTAGTGAAGGCCGGTTACTGCTCATTTCTCTGAATAGGCGTTGTGTGATGCAGATTGGCAAGTGTCATACTTCGTTCTTGAAAAACTTTTTGGAGACGCTCATATCAGAAGTTGAGTCTAACCGTGATGATGCTCTGGATGAATTGTATGAACTGTACGCAGAGTTCATGACTTCTTTAAAGGTGAAGCTCATCGTTGTCAATTTCCCTTACAGAATGATGCGTCCCATTTCCCCTGGTTTATTTATTGATCCTTAGGTTGCCAATGACAAAGTCTTTTATTCATTAGGATGAAAATGCGGTCAAAAATAAATGTGAGGGCTCTGAAATATATTTCTTCTCTTTTCCCATATGGTAATATTTTCCTTTCTTTTCTTAGGTTTATCATTTTCTCTTGAGATATATTTTTTCGTATCCATCTACCAAATCATTGGCTAATAATTTCCTAGATGCAGGTTGTGAGGATGCAATGTTAAGGAAATTGATGGTACCACTGCTCTGTTCTCTCAACATGCTTGAAGGAGATACAGGGTATGTATGGTATTGGTTCATGTATATTTTTCTAAGAACTGAATGCTTGTCCTGGGTCATATGCTTGCTTGGTTTCGTTCACCAGATTACTAGGCTGTTGTCCTAAGATTAAGGCGTTGATGTATTTTTCTTTTTTTTTGGGCAAAAAGACACGACTTTATCAGTCATGAAGACAGTCTAAATCGCAGATGGATTACTGTCTCATGCATTGTATGGATTTACGTGCCGACTGAAATTAGCTTTCAGTCTACTCTCTCATCAGGTGTTTGATCTGGCCAGCCAGTCTATTTTTGTCAGAGTTCATACTTTACTTTCTGGAAATTTCTCCAGCAAAACATGCTTTGAAGTAAGCTGCCCGAAGTGCATCGAAATTCAATTTTCTTGATTTCTCCACTTAGAGTTGGTCATGTTATAGATATTCCTTTAGAAAATTTATGCCTTATTGTCTTGTTTTCTATAGTAACAATCTGAATTATGAGATCTAGTAATCCACGAAACGCCGAATAAATCAAAATTGTTGTCACATAATGACTTTTGGCCGTGTATTCCCTTCCCCCTTTTCCTGATTAGTTCGATCTGTTTAACTTTATATATTATGCACTAGAAGTGATCTCAGGTGCTGACTAGAATATTGGACTTAGGTTCTCTCAGGGGCTGGCTTAGTCGGTATCTGTCTCACCCATGTGAAAGCTTCCAAGGTATGTCCTTGAGCTTCAAGCTCCTTTCTCTCTGTGGTTTTTTCTTTTAGTTGAACCTTCATGTGTATATGCATTGTTCTTGTTCAATCAATCAGTATATGCAGATATGCTAGGGTTGTGTTCATCTTGGTTTTCGTGAGCAACTCTTTTGCTGTACTTGGTTCTTGTAATTATTCTTGTTTCTATGAGCTGGATATCAAAGGCTGATTTGGTTGGGAAACTAGTGATCTGTCCCTCCAGCACATATACAAACTTGGCTGAGCAAGCTGGACATAGTTTTATGACAACATATGGTATGGCAGCTTAGAAATTGACTATTTTTGCAGTTAATAATGAGTGATGGCGACCTATCAACTTTAAGCAGCATGAAGCTTAATTTGAAGATGAACAAATTGAGCACACATGATGATGAGCCAGGGTCTTGGGAATGTACAGATTCTGTGAGTGATGAAGTCATTATCCTTGCACGTTCGACCCTAAGCGCCCACTCTCGCAAGTTTTTAGTTTCATAGTCAACACACACACCATAGTTTTCCTTCTTAGACCCCATGAAAAATATTTCTTTAATTGGTATAGTAGACATCGCTATGATAATGCCTTTAGCCTAAAATAGTAGTCCTGCTGTGCGAATTCCAGATTAGTCTTTTGGTTACTTTTGTCCTTTTCCATTGAACAAATTGATTTTCTCAAGAAAATAAAAGCATGAATTAGAATGAGGGCTTCTCGGTCAAGTGCTGATTGTCCATCCGAATATTTTTCATTTTGTGGGATCATGGGGATCTTGATGCAATTTGACCATGCACAAATTGGAGGAATGAAAAACTGAAATTGATATTATTTCGTCACCCCAGGTAAAATGTCTATACCGGCCTTGGGAATGCACATCTGAGAGCGAACTTCGGGGATTGAAACCGGACATTATGTGAGTTGTTTCGTTACTAACACACTTCTGCTGTTGAGCATTAATCTGAGATATTCAATTGTTTTCTCTCTTCATCAAATAATGGAGGCGTAATTTCTCTTTTTCTACAGCTTAGGTGCTGACGTGATATACGACCTGTTGTGCCTGCCACACCTTGTGCGTTTGCTCTCCATTCTTTTGGATAAAACGAAGTCATCTTCATGAGTCCTGAGAGTAGGTTGCTACGGTGCAATTGGCGGTTCATATGATTAAAAGGATGGATGCGATTCCCACGATGTCGTGGCAGCTTGTGGCAGTGCAGGAAATGCTGGTCCGACTGAGCATCCAATGGCTTACATATCGTTTGTCATTCGCAATGCCAATACTTTCAATCGTGTTCTTGCTATAGTTGACAAGGTAAACCTTGCCATCACGGACCTGACCGGAACTCGTCAACCTGCCAGTCTTCTTCCTTACATGCAATTATGCGATAGATCGAGGTTCTGTTCAGGCTCTTGAGCAAATGAGGCTCGCTGTTTCTGCCTTACTCAACAGACTATTACTCCCAGGTCAAACTTAATTAAAGAGTTCTCTCATCCCAAAATGAATGACAAAATCAATCTCCACTTTTGACCTTCAGGAGTTCTGGGGGGAGCCTCGGGTTCTTTTGGCTGCTCCATTACGGAGTGTTTGTCATTACACTTCTTGTCGTCGCTGGAAAATATTTTTAGGAAATTTAATTTCAGAGAAAGTAAACCATTTATTGATGTTTGTTTACACTGAAAACAAGTTGATAAAATTGGTTTTATGGTATTTGATAATAAAATAATTCAGTAAAGGCAGCTTATGTGTAATGACTAACATGTTGGAGTCAACATTCTTTTGGTTTATTCTGTAATCTATCAAAATAACAAGAATTACAAAGAAGCTGAGGAAAGAAATTATGAAATCATAGTTGTAGAATATTATATGATCATTTCCTTACCAAAAAAAATATTATATGATCATGTCTTTTTTGGAATTTAAAATAACATGAGCATTAATGAAGTAAATCTAGGAGATAGTAGACAAGATTCATAAAAAAAAATGAGACTTATCGGAAAAGAAAAGAAAAAAAATTGATGAGAGATAGAGTGAATTATTGTTCTTATTTGGACATGCAACAAGAAATCAGGGAAAATGATTTTCTTTTTGCCACAAGAGGAAGTCACTTTTCCAAATATGAACTTATTGTTTTTAGTTCTTGGAAAACTCCTTCTGTTTAGTCAAACAAATTGACCCTTAGTTTTAAGTTTAATACATCCCATGTTTCCGCTCTCCCCTCATTTCTCTTCTTTTATTTCAAGGAAATTTTTGTAAAACAGTTAAATATTAAATCACATCTTCACCTAATAATTTTTAGAGAAGTTGAATGTAATTTTACAAAATTTTACATGATATCGGACCGGAAAATCCTCGCTTTAAATCTTTTTAAATTCCTCTTTTCCTCCTCTATAATATATTTCCATGTTATGGTCCACAAAATTGTACAAATTTATACTTGATTTCAGTCATACGTGCCATCCCACCGCCAGAGGAAAAACCATGAATAGTTTAATAATTCCACGCAAGCCCTAGATTCTTGGCTTCACATGCAAGTTTAACACGCCAAATCCATTATCTGCAAAAGTCCATATCATATCAAACCCTAACACAATCAACTTTCTCTAAATGCTCAATCACTCAACAGTCAAAACCAATGCGTATGAAATGGTCTTATACGATCGGAAGCATTCTCTCGTAAAACCAAGGTTTAATACAAATAAAAAATCCAAACTATATTAATGGTGGCAAAATTACCTAGAATTTTCTTTATGTTACAAAAAACCCTAAACTTGCACGTCGTGACACAAACGCCCCTAATTTTTTTGTGTACCACATAAAACACAAAAAAGTTGAGGGCATTTGCGTCATCCTCTATTTCATGAAACCCAAAAAAGTTGAAAGTATTTGTGTCACGGAGCGTAAATTTAAGATTTTTGTTGACACAAAAAAAGAGCCGTGGGGTTTTTCTTTTTGTGATCTTTGCCCTGAAGCTAATTGTGCAGCTTTTCAATTTGCAAATAACGATAGCCTACACGGTCTACACAAATCGAGGCATAATGTGATCGGAGATGGCTACCGAACCGGTAGAGAAAGATGTACAGAAAAAACTTGGATTTTGCGAATATTGTGCAGCCGATCCCACTAAGTCATGCAAGATCTGGCGCCAAGTCAAATTTGCCAAAACCAAAAGCAGGCAAACAGCCGATCCCCACGGCCCACCCACGGATTGCGCGCGCGTGCCGGCCTCACGATGAGATTTTGGGGTGGGGAAAACATAGAGACAAAAAGAAGTGGCGTCAGATGGGCCCACCAAGAACCATACAACGTGGTTGACAAATGAGGTTGGGATTTCACCATTAAGAACCCACCTGATAGCATCTTGCCTCTGCACGTGCCACGTCAATTCTCTTGATCCTTTTGGAGGCCTTTCTTTTTGGAAAAGGAACGTCCTGGCTAAAGCCGATGGACGGTGTGAAAGCAGCTGCGGGTGCACATGAAGAAAAAGGGAGTGCAATGGTTGTGGGGGGAGAGGACAAGAACCTCGGTCATGAAAAGCTATTTTTCAGCGATACCACGGTGAATTCGAGCATCCCTATGCTAGTACCATCTTTTTGCATGGAAAGAAGAAAGAAAGCTTATCTTACTAAAAGCAGTGGAGGTTGCTAAAGTCGCCAAGCAAAGAGCCTCAGCAAGAAAAATTGATTTTGCCATCGTACGAGACTTTGACCAACCCATGTTGAAGATTTTAATATTCGGAACATTCTACAGGAGAAAAGCTGGTGAATCATCGAGAAAATTCAGAACTGATCACCCGGCAAAGTACGATCATTCTCCTTTTTTGGCACTTCAAAATTTGCGATTGTTTACTAGATTTGTTTGCGTTTCCGTCCGTGAACAATCGATTGCGCCTGAAGTTTGTTTCAAAAGCCAATTATAACTAGGGAAGATGGCTTCCCGATCCTATTCCCAATTTTGAGAACTGGGGGCTTGACCACTGTTCGGTGCGGTCCGATGAAACTGATTACTTTTTTGTCTTTTCCCATCACAATGAGAGAGAGTGATAAATTTCAAAATATTAACGGAAGCGATGATGAGTAAAGAGTTATTGTGGTGCAATGATAAGGGGAAAATGTTATATATGGGTTTAGTTCACATTTTATTAATTTTTTTGAAGAAATAAGAAATAAAAAAAAGTATATGTAATTGGTCCGGTCCGGTTGATCCGGTTCTCCTTTGAAATAGGGAACTGGATCACCTGGACACTAATTCTTTTAGGAACAGGACCAACTCAAATACTTTTTTGACTATGTGTCCTCTTGAATGGGTCCAATTACAATCGCTTTTTTTATGCCACCATCTCTTTTTCTATTCTTTAGCAACGAATCTCCCAGTCAAATCGGCAGTGCACTTATTCCACATTTGCACGCTCTTCAAGTACCACACGTGCAGTGTCAATGAAAGATATTTTTATTATCGATAACAATTTATGTTTCAATATTTTGATAGACAATATAGATATATTTCATTCACTCATTATTACAAGCAATAGTGATTATTTTTAAAAAGGATATTTTTTAAATTATTTATCTTTTCACGAAACGCAGGATTTATAATATAGTTAGTAAAATCTTCGTGTGATCTAATTATCGATGCAGATACAGACTTAGACATTTGCCGTGTCATTTCAAGACCATGCCCTTTCTTGTGGTCCCCGCCACGTTTAATCAAAATTTCCCTAGAACTCTGAAATGCTATTGCTTCTTCTATGTTCACGGCCCACCTCTTCTGCACCGTTCTCGTCAATCCTCAGTGACGTCACCGTTGCCTTTTGTCGCCCAACGGTCCAGCCGCCGTTCGCACAGTACTAGATGAGCCTAGTTACAGGTTCTGAAGAACCTGAAACCGGATCCAGTGGAAATATGTCGATTTCAAATTTTAAGATATGCATAATAATTTTCATGTTTCAAAAATTGAAAAATTTATTTTGATGGGTAAGTTCTAGATTTTACGTAGGTGAAACTTGAAATCTAAAATAAGTTTTTGTGTTTTTCTTTATCTATGTCTTCGTACAATCCTGCGATATTCAATACTATTCGATGATGAATCTGAAACCACTAGTCTGAACTTCCATTTTATAACCGAAACTTTTACTTTGTTAATGATTCATATTTTTCGTGCCTCTAAATATAAGTTGTGATCAGTAAATTATAGCAGCAAATGATGATCATTAAAGATGATAATTTACTGTAATCGTTCAATATATAATACAGATGGAACTTGGGTAGATCTTAATAGATCCTGGAACCTGTGACAGGTAGGTTCCAGGTTTGAATGTATGTAAGGTAGGTTCCGGATTGCAAATAATGATAAACATGTTTCAATAAATAGATTTCGGATTTCAAGTGGAATCGTACAGAATCTTGAACCGTTCACCTCTAATTGACACCACACCCCATCACCCCCACCATCTCTCTCTCTCTCTCTTTCTCTCTGAGCTCGCATATCCATTGCCGTCCTGATCTCAAGGCCATTGAGCTCCATGGCCGTCGTGTTCAGCTTAGCCGTGGAGCTCCTCCGTGATGACCTCCCATTGCCACCGTGCTCTCACGGAGACGGAGCTGGAGCCCGTCAAGGACACGCGGGACATCTCTCTTTCATTCTCACTCACTTCTCCCCTTTCCTTTCCTCTCTCTTCCGGGGACGCCATCTCTCTTTCTTGTACACGCTTGCAGAACCCTTATAAAATGACCTGATCGCCATCGCCCGCTCTTCCCCATTTCATTCTCACTCACTACTTCCTTTTCCTTTCCTCTCTCGTCCATGGACGCCATCTCTCACTCACTCACACACACACTCGAAGCAAGCCCACGCTCCTCCAGTTCATTCTCACTCCACTTCTTCCTTTTTCCTTTCCTCTCTCTTCCTACATCTCTCTCTCACCCACGCTTGAAGAGACGCACAAACTTGAAGAACCCTCATACAATAACCTCATCGCCATCGCCCACTCTCCCCCAGTTCATTCTCACTCACTTCTTCCATTTCATATCCTCTCTCTTCTGCCATCTCTCTCTCAGAGAGAAAGACACACACACACACGCCTGAATAACCCTCGCACAATAACCTCATCGCCATCGCCCACTCTCCCCTAGTTCATTCTCACTCACTTCTTCCTTTTCCTTTCCTCTCTCTTCTGTGGACGCCATCTCTTTCAGTCTCTCACACGCTTGAACTACCCCGATACATTAACCTCATCGCCGTCGCCCACTGTACCCTAGTTCATTCTCACTCACTAGTTCCTTCTCCTTTCCTCTCTCTTCTGTGGACGCCATCTCTCTCAGTCTCTCACGCTTGAAGAACCCCAATTTAATAACCTCATCGTCATCGCCCACTGTACCCTAGTTCATCCTCACTCATTATCTCCTTCTCCTTTCCTCTCTCTTCGGTCGATGCCATCTCTCTCTCGCACACGAACACCAGAAGCACCCTCATACCATAACCTCATCGTCATTGCCCAATCTCCCCCACTTCATTTTTACTCACTTCTTCCTTTTCCTTTCCTCTCTTCAGTGGACTGTATTCATCATTGCCTGTCGTCGACCTTTTGGCAGCAAAGGTGATCATTTTTGCTTCCTCACCTGAGTTTCTTGTTCTTCTCTTCACTGCAATAATTATCCTCAGTTTGGGGGTTTTTTGCAGGTAAATCAGCTCAAGCACAAGTCCAATAGAGTGAAAAAGGGCCACAATTGAAAATGGAGATGGATTTCATCAACAAGGTTTTGACAATATTGAGGAAGTTAATGTGGAAAGTGGTGAGACCTGAGGATCTGAAGCCCGGAGATCATATCTATAGATATGGGTTTTATGGCTTATACAGCCATCACGGTGAGTCCTCATCATCTTCCTGACTTTGCACTATTCCTTTTGCTCCTTCATCTTTCTCTGGCCAATTTTTCTGCTCTTTAGCCAATCAATTTACACTGATCAATTCCATTTCCAACAGCACCAAGAAGCCTCAGCAGAAAGTAAAATATTTCTAGTGAATGGTCCGTCATATTGAATCCGCCAGAGAATAAATGACTACATAGATGTGTAGCCAAATGAGTTGCAAATTAATCGTAGTAAATGTCACCTGCCTGTTCATCTTGTTGTCAATCCTCTTCAACTCTACTCTTCCACTACCCATGATTTCTCTCCTTACTCTCTCAAAGCAAATATAGTTTTATTGCAGCAAAGGTCACTTTCCTGTTAACGAGGATATAAAACAAGATCAACAACCAAAATTCTTGCCTTTCAATTCCTTATCAGTGTTAAGTTAAGTGCAGTGATTAAAATCTGCACTTGTGGTTTGTGGAGTTCACTTTCTCATACTATTTCTCCCAAGCCAAACTCATATGCTTGTCCTCAGCTCGAAGTAAATGATACCATCAATCCCCACTATTCATCTTGAAGAATCGCGGGTTGAGCCGCAGCTTCACTATCTCTGCCAAGCCAAACTTAAACACTTTCCCTCAGCCCAGAATGAATGATAGAATCAATTCCCACTCTCCAAGAATTCTGGGCCAAGTGGCAGCTAAACCCGCATCACCTTTCGAGGTTCTATCAGCGTTGAGTTTAATCCACCTTATGGTTTTACTCCCCTCTCATTTCCTTTTCTTTTATTTCAAGGCAATTCAAATCTGAGTTCATTATCCCATCTCGCTAGAGAAAAAGGCATGATAAGTTCTAATAACGCTATGGAAACCCTAGATTCTTGGTGGAGAGAGAGAGAACTTTACAAGGATTTTGGCTTGACACCCACCAACTAATCAACCCTAAGCCCACGTTATCCCCACGACGAGTCTATCTCATGTAAAAACTACAAAAATCCAATTCTATTCATTTGCACAGCCATAAAACATTAATGAACATCGACTTGTTTGAAATGGTCTGATCGGAAGCATTCTATGGTAGTTTTCCATTCACAAATGAGACCGTAATTATCGTACTTAGATAAAGAGACTAAGATGGCTGCAAAAGATGTAGCCGAATGAGCTAATGGAGAAAGACCGTCATTAATTTTGCAGGCCAGACTATAATTAATTATTTATATCAAGGGTGCAGAACAAAATGCAAACATAGAAATAATGCTCACTTAAATTTTTTTCGACTGTAGCATGTGTTCTTTCGGACGTTGACTTATGTGGAAATATTACATATCAAGATTAAGAACGAGAGATCTGTAACTAGTCAAAGAGATTAAAGCAAAATGGTCAGCAAGAAGCTCAACAAGTCTAAAGTCCAAACTGGCCTTAAGGTCCATCAGATACGGGGGTTATACGGGGAAAATGGTTTTTTTTTTCCCATTTTAGATGCTGTCCTCGCTTTCAGCGCGTGGAAATTTTGTATCATTTCTTGAGTAAGTAAGCTAGAGTGAGATTTCTAGGGCTGAGCTGGAGCTTCAGCTCGTTTTAGCTCTATTTAGGTCAAAAATCGGCCTACACGTCCAGTTAAAGAAAAGGAAAGATGGTTGTGAGTATTTATAGTATATTCCAGCGTTGTGTCAAAATTGTCCCTCCGGATTTTTTTTCTCATTCTGGACTAAATTTGATTCTTTACTGATTTGCACGCACGTGTGACAGGAATTTACGTCGGGGACGGAATTGTGATTCATTTCACCCGAATGCAGTGCCAAAAAACCATATTTTCATCACTGTCCAAGACTAGCTACAGTCAAGAAATTTTGTCTCCTTGCCCAGAATGTGGACACGAGGAGAGCATCAACCGTGGGGTTGTCAAAACTTGTCTCAATTGCTTCTAGTGGGACTGCAAAAGACTACAATCCCTTCACCGGTATGAATATGGGTGGCCGCTGCTAGGGTTTAAGGTTGCAAGGCGAGGAACTTGCACCACGTTACACAATACCAAATTGCCCCATCAAGTTGTTGATAAGGCCAGCAGCCTTCACACCGACAATGATTTTGGCAACTACAGCCTCATCAACAACAACTGTGAGCATTTCGCCACATATTGCCGGACCGACAATCGTGTGAGCGAACAGGCAGCATTTTTTAGTGACTGTGAGCGGAAAATTAAGGAAGCCAAAGAATGGACCAAGAAGCTGCTGTGGAGAAACTGAATTCGAGTGACCTGACCTTCCTCCAATATTGTTTTTGTTTGTCTGTTTGCTTTTTTCAGAAAAGAAAACTGTGCCCTACTTAGCTTATTCGTGTATGGACATGTTTATGTGGAGATATATCTATAAACCTATATGGTCATTATGTTCAATGTCCGGAAATGTGGTCAATTATTATATGTTGGCGCTGGGTGTTCCTCATGAGCATAGGCCAAACGGTCATCCATTGATTATGATACTTGGGGTAAAAAAGGAAATGTTTAGGAAGGACCACATGAAATTGATCCATCAATCACTGTGAGGTGAGGTTAGTGTGGACTGATACCATGGAGATTAGGTTTTACCATTGACAGGCGTGATTTACTTTTCTTCTCATCGGACAGTCGTCGAGAGATTGTGGAACGGATACAGCAGAGAGAGAGAGAGTTCTTATTTTTATTTTTCTTCTCTTTTTCCTCTCTTCTTCACCATGCCATCATCACTGCACAGTGTTTTTCACTAAAGTGTACGTGAACAGCAGCCCAAATGATAATGCCTCATGTCTTAGATTCTTTCGTTTCCTAGTTTTCCATCGTCAAACTTGATCATCGAGTAGGCCTGAACCGCTAACCAAGACTCTTACACTTGGAGGCGGGGGCGGCTTTCAGCTTTATGATTGCTGAAATAAATTCGTGCCCACGGTGGCATCACCGGCACGAATCTGGCCACCTGAAAGCGGAGGAGCTTATCCTGCACTCCCAAGTATGCAATGAGACTGGCGGCAAAGGCCCACCAGTATCACTTGGGCACCCTCTCTGGTAGGGAGCTTCCCGTCCGAGTCCATTAGGACCATGAGACCTCCGTCTTCCACAGCCAAAGGAGGAGGCAGAGGAAGAATAAAACCCTGACCACAAGCGGCCGCTGCAGGAGGACGAGGAGGATCAAGGTAGTTGTCGCATTCACCAGAAGGATGACGGCTGCTGTTGAGTTCGGCGGCAAGGGCCTGGAACTCAAATGTTTTTGGTAGAATATTGAGTGCTTAGCCGGAGAGAGAAGTGAAAAAAACAACGCATACAAAGGGAAGAAAATGTAATCGTTCTTACGTGATGATAACAAAAAAGTGCTTTGCCATTTTTAGCAGGCACACTTGCACCGCACGGGGTTCTAGTTCTTCATTTTAATCAATCATCGCTTGAAAGTATTCATGAAGACATACGTAGTGTCGATCGCTGAAATAACATCAACCGGTAATTAACATTGCAAGGAGGAACCCATAATTTGCCTTCACAAACAAAGAGATTCCAGGAGTTTGACCAGAACTGGTGTCCGATATAGCAGCTAATGTGTGGAAACTCGTATAGTATTGTTAACATTGAATATGTGAATGCAACAATAAAAGGAAACACAAACCAACCACAGGCAAGCAGGAAAACACAGGCATTGTTGCACCTTACTGGAATCTGTCCGTAGATTTTCCATGGGCATTCATCTAAATCCCAACTCGTTGCGCGTGCCATGAACGCAGCTACATTAAGCAAAAGAAGAGTGAAGGAACTGTCACTCTCAGTAATAATTATACATCCACACTTACGTGCTAGTGCAGTCAACTAAGGAAAACAAAGATTTGGACATAAATTAATTGCTTGGTCAAATTGTAAGCACAAGCTGAACGACCTGATAATCCCGAGTGCAACAGCGTGTTGAAGGGAAAGTGGACTGCCAACGGCTATTGCCCAGTCTCAAGGATGAAGCTTACTAGATGTGAGCCAACTTTTGCTGTTGAAAGGGGAGAACTTGGGGAATCAATCTTTATAATGGCCATGTCGAGATCCACATAAGCATCAACACCTTGGCCAGCAATATTTTTCTCCAGGTCTTGCAAATATACAACAACCTGAGACATTCTTTATGTAAGCCAGGAGCCCAGCATTAATCTTTAGTACTCAGCCAAGCGTAATAGGCCTTTGTCTGAGCCTTATATACCAACAGTCACCCTCCACCTAATTTTATAAGTTTGTGGTTTTTGGACTTTCTAAAAAGAGCTGTTTTTATTTTTCCAAGAACAAAACTGTATATAACCCAAGACATGCAGCTACTGGCAGAGCAATGATTTTATGCCCTCCATTCACTTGCTCATGTGCAGAGAAATAGAATGACTATATATTGAGCAAAGTTGAAGACAAACTAATCTAACAAAGAGGTATTTTTTTCCCATCCTCAACTAGACGTACAGTTTACATGTCTACTTCAAGTTCAAGGTAATATCATCAGTTCCAAGATCATGTGGTAGAGAAGAAAACGAAGTGAGAAACTTGAAATGAAGCCACCGAATTTGGACAGCAAAGTACATCCTCACTCACCAACCTCCCCATTAACCGAATATATCATGTTTGTAGAATTGAAGACAACATGTAGCTGTCCTTATGAATGACCTGTTCCAGAACCTATCTCCTCGTCTACCTCTGATCAGCAAGATAAGGAGAGACTTCAGATTAGCACAGAAAATAAGTAGGAAAAGATTTTTGGCCGGGACAACTCAACAAGAGAAGGATCGTATGGCATACTTGGCCCTCATTTTGGAGAATATACATTAGCAACTGCAGGAGCAATCCTAGCAGCAGCTTCTGCGATTGTATCTCTGCCAAAATATCCCTTATTGGTTTGGTATTTTCTTCAGATGTAGCAGAAGCTGCCTCATTTATATCAAAACAATTGGAGGGAAGTGCTTCTGCAGGTTGCAAAAAGAAAAATGAACATAGGATAACTAAGGAAAAAACCGGTGTTAAGCATTGCTTCTGATAAAATTCAAAAGGAGACAAACCATGTCACAGCTGATCCAAGGAAATGAATTCCAGGAGAGGTGTGAATTCTTTATGCAATTGGGCAGGAATCAAGACTGATAGCCTTGATTTTGGCATTCAAATCAAACAAAGGCAGTCCATTAAAAAGGCTCTCACTACAACTGCAATAAAACTTTAAATCGACTAGGTGATCTGCTATACACTACAAAATCCTTAAATCTGAATTTAGCGTAAGTGAGACAATACATTTCGACCTTTAGATCTAATGGGTCTCTCTGGAGATTCACCTTACCCTAGGATCTGGAATTATCAAACCTACATTCACCACACACATGCAATAACATCAACATCTTTGCTTAAAAGGAATGGCGGTTGCACGGGTTGCGCTGGGTACGACCTACAAGCACTCTAAAGCACCCCCTATCCGACGAACTCTTGAGCTTACTGCTGAATGCAAAGATACCCAAAAGCCTTAAACCGCAAATTAGAACTTTAACCTAAAATGTGCACTACAAGTACTTCCTCTTTCTAGGCAAACAGACCGAACTGCAACATATTAAACACAGACGACCTTACATATAACAGAAGCATTTTCATGAAATAGTCCAAAGGCACTCATTGCTAGCATTTGCATGAAACAGACCAGAACCAGCAACAGCAATTCCCCCCATATGTAGCATTAAAATTTGCGCGGGCGGAAAAACAAAGAAAGAATGAAAGTTCTCTGCACTTGAGAGCCAAAATTGCTCTAGACTCCCCTGCAGCAGTAAAAATTTTGCAGGCATGCATCGGAACAGAGCAATGTGCTGAGAGGAGAAGCAGAAGGAAAATTACCCGTAGGAAGCTCCTCGGCCGAGATCAAGTGATACCCCAGATTCAGTGACCAATCTCCATGGAATGATTACCGCACCTAATACAACTTCTGATCTTGCAAAGAGGGTACCTTAAAATCGTTGACTCCAAAGTCAAAGTCGTTGGTGAAAATGCCTTTTAATTGTTGGGGTTTTCGCTTAGAAATTAAGAAAACGACTCGCGGGTTTCTCTTTGCGCATGAGTTTCACGTTCCCGACCGAATCAAATCAATTGTACTCGAAAAATCAACACTTGCTGTATATAATATAAATGGTCAATATTAAATGATATAAACAGTAATATAACCATTTAATATTCTCACCCCCTTCCAAATTATTTTTCAGGATACGTGCAATGAAAATCTCAAAACTTATTACGAAATAACAATTGAGTCCTACAACTTGTAAAAAATGTAATCGAATCCGAAAATTTGTTATATTGATTCAATTGAGTCGTTTCATTAAGTCCGTTAAATTTGGCTAACGGAAAATGCTAACATGACTTTTTTTTTTCTCTATCCTACGTGGTTAAAATGACATCATTTTGGTACAAATTTGATTTTTACTATAAATTTTATTTAAATTCAATTTTTAAAAGGTTAAATTAAAAAAAGGATTAACACCACGAAAAACCCTAAACTGGTACACTTGTGACAGATTTACCCAAAACTATTTTTTTGACCATAAAAAACCCTAAACTGGTACATCTGTGACAGATTTACCCCAAACTATTTTTTTGACCACTAAAAACCGCAAACTGGTACACTTGTGATAATTTTACCCCGAACTAATTTTTTAATATTATTTTTTTTATTTTTTCGAATTTTTTTTAGTTTTTCTTTTCTTTTTCCTTTCCTTTTCTTTTTTTTTTTCCTCCATTTTCAACCTCTGGCCAGTCGCCAGTTCGGCGACCGGCCGGAGGCGGGGGCCGGCGAGGTTGGCCCCGCCAGCCGCTGGCGAGGCTGACCTCGCTAGCAACTGGCAAGGTCCTCCTTGTCCCACCCTCGGCGAGAGGTCGTCCTCGCCGTCGCTGGCAAGGTTCGACCTCACCGCTTTTGGGCGAGGCTAACCTCGCCAGTTGCGGCAGGGCCAAGCCGCACCAGCGATGGCGAGGACAACCCCTCGCCGGCGACTGGCAAGGTCGAACCCCGCCAGGGGTGGGCAAGGCCGACCTTGTCAGTTGCCGGCAAGGTCGACCTCGCCGTTGGCCGGCGGGGCCAACCAGAGGTTAAAAATGAAGGAAAAAAAAAAAGAAAAGGAAAGGAAAAAAAAAAGATAAGAAAAACCAAAAAAATTCAAAAAAATTCGAAAAAATAATATTAAAATATTAGTTTGGGGTAAAATTATCACAGATTTACCAGTTTGAGGTTTTTTGTGATCAAAAAAATAGGTTGGGGTAAAATTGTCACAGATGTACCAGTTGGGGGTTTTTTATGGTTAAAAAAATAGTTTGGGGTAAATCTGTCACAAGTGTACCAGTTTAGGGTTTTTCGTGGTATTAACCCTTAAAAAAAGGGGGGGGGGAGGAGAAACTCGGCAGTGAGGGTTGTAGCCCTCGCTCGCCGCCGCCGGCCCACTCTCACCCGGAAGATGGGGGATGGCCGGCAACCCTTGCTGATTTCAAAATAGATATTTCTTTAATTGTTATGGTGGGCATTGTTACGATAATGCCTTTAGCCTAAAAGAGTAGTCCTGCTGCATGACTTCCCCATTGAACAGATTGATTCTCGCAAGAATAGCATGACTTTGGATGAGGTCTTCTCGGTCAAGTGTTGATTGTCCTTCCGAACAATATTCAATTTCTATGATCGTGTGGATCTTGATGTAGTCTGATCATGCACAAAGTGGAGGGATTAGAATTGCAATTGACCATGCACAAAGTTCTCCTCCAAGATGATTCTTCTCATTATCTTTATCCGATTTCCAATTCATTGGTGTCATCTCACTCACATCTTATCGTGGCTTCCTCTGCTTCACTCACTCCTTGGCATGCTCGTCTCAGCCATCCTAATAAATAGGTTTTGAGTAGTATTTGCAATTTTAGTTCTAAGTTGGTATATTTTGAGTCCTCACTCGTCGATAAATCTCATCAATTGCCTTTTGAGGCCGTAAATTATTGTGCATCTTTTCCTTTAATTGTGATTCATTTTGATTTATGGACGAGCCAGTTGATCAAATTCTGGTTTCAAATATATTATATTATTCATTGATGATTACTCTCGATTCACTTAGGTTTTTCCCATGGAAAATAAATCCTAAGTGCCTACACACTTTCATCACTTCCGTAGTTTAATAAAAAATTTGTGCTATGCCAAAATTAAATTTTTATATAAAGATGGAGGACGTTAATATATCAGTAATTCGTTCCAAACATACTCATGTGAAAATGATTTTATTCAACGCTTTTATTATCTAGACACTCTATCTCAAAATGGTTTGTTAGAACGCAAAATCAAACACTCAGTCAAAATGTCTCAAACTTTATTAATCCATGCTCACATGCCTCTTTCATGCTGGGTTGAAGCTCTTTTTACTTTTGTTTACATTATCAATTGGCTTCCTTCTCTGATCATATATGATATTTCTCATTTTCACTATTTATTTGGGCTCTAGTTTGTTTACTCGTTCTTTCGGGTTTTTTTGTTGTGCATGTTGTCCTTTTCTTCAATCTCGTGTCTCTCATAACTTGACACCTCATTCTGTGCCATGTGTATTTTTTGGATATGCATCAAACCACAAAGATTGTCGTTGGCTTGAATGGTCAAGTTGTCTTATTTTTATCAATCTTCAACTCTTAGTCCGTAATACTGTTCTGGATAAACCCCTTTTCTTTTTGTTTCTATCAATCCATCTATTCTTCTTTCTGTCTCCTTTGACCCTCAGGCCTCTCTTCCACCTCTCTCCTCTTCTCTAACCCAACCTCCTAGCCCACCTCTCTCCTCCTCTCAACCTACCCAACATGCTTCCAATTCTTTTTCGCCTCCACCACCCCTCCCTCCGAACCCACTCATTGTGTTGCAACCTGATTCCTCTCCTGACCAAATTCATACCACAACAAACCCGCAAATCCTCTCTACATCTTTATCCAGCTCCTCCACTTGTATTTATTTTCTTTTGATTCATCCTATGCAGACTCGTGCCAAATATGGAATTTCTAAATCCAGAAATTTTTCTCAACAGATCGACTTTCTACTCTAAGGCCATTCTTGACCCACTTTGGAAAGTGACCATGGTAGATGAATTTAATGCCTTGATCACCAATCACGTGTGGGATCTTGTACCACTTGACCATTCCAAGAATTTAGTAGGTTGCAAATGGGATTTTAAGGTCAAGGAAAAATCTAATGAAACTATCGAATGCTTCAAAGCTCCCATCGTTGCACAAGGATTTAAGCAAAAGGCTGGACTGGACTTGACGCGACATTTAGTCCAGTCATTAAACACACTACAATTCGGGTTGTTTTCTTTATTTCCATTTCATGAGGATGGGCCATATCTCAACTTGATGTTAAGAATGCTTTCTTGCACTGCATCCTTTATAAGGAAGTTTACATGCGCCAACCTCCCAGATTCACTCATCCTAAATTCCCGAATCATGTGTGCCGTCTTCGAAAAGCCATCTATGGTTTAAAACATGCTCCACGTGCATGGTTTAATCACTTTGGGAGCTTTTTATTATCTTTAGGTGAGTAAGGATGGTCCTTTGTTGTTATTCGTCTATACTTCTACTCGGGGCTATACTTCTACTTGGGGCCGTCTGTATCTTATACTGTATGTTGATGATATCCTTGTCACCAGTTGTTGACACCTAAATTTTTGTGCATCATTTAGTATTAATTGCATAGAAAATTAGGGATTAAATTTTTAACCCCTAAACAAAAATATTAAAATTGCATGGCATATAGTTTAGGTTCATATAGATTAATTGCATTCCGCATCGGATCGGCGGTGGCAAGCGAGCTTAAAATTCATCACGTAAATCGAGCTCAGGTACCGAACGAAACACGGCTCACTCGGAAGACGCGGGCCGAAAATCACACGCGAAAGGGCTTGGTTGTCTTAATTTGAGCTTAAATTAGCCCATTATGCTTAATTAAAGAAAAGCCCAAATTAATTCAGCCCACTTAGAATTAAATTAAAGCCTAAACCTAAGCCCATTAGGACTAGAAAGCCCGGCTAGTTGACCTAGGTTTGCAATATAAATACATGTTTATGCTTCATAATCAGGGGGCTCAGAATCTAAAAATCACAATTTTTAGAGACACGCGAGTGAAACACGTGAACGAGAGAGAGAAGGAGAGGAGTCGTGTGGCTTTTCTTAGGGGAGTCCACGTTGAAAAAAAATCGTAAAGAGAGAGACAGAAGGGAGATACACGGCCATGATTGAGAAGAAAAAATCGTGAGGGTCTCTGCTTTCGACAAGGAGCTTTCTTTCTCTGACAGATCCATCATCCACAGAGAAACACACAACTACAATTGAGAGATATGGCTACATAGAGAGAGGCCACGGCAGAGAATAGAGGAAAAAGAGATAAAACGTGGAGAGAGAGAAGAAGTGAGCCATCTCCCTTCTCGTACCAGCAAGTGTGCCACTACGGCACTTTGTGGTGTTCCAAGCAAGGCCATCGCAGCCACCAACAGCTCCAGTTCAACGTCCAGGCGAGGTCTTGAAGTCCCGGCGAATCCTACAAGCTATCGGTTTATTTTTTTTTTAAGTTTCTCAGCGGTCTTGGCACGTTTTCTAGCAACAATTCAGCAAGGATCTTACGGCATCAGCGTCCTCGGCACGAAGACCAGCTTGTTATCACGTCCAACAAAGATCCATCCATTGTCGTGATTTCCGGTGGGCACCATCCCTTGCCATGAGCCCTGCTGCAAGCATAACACCGACGGCCAAGCCTTGTGACTGCGAGTCATTATCGCCTTGACACCACCACCATCAGCCGACCACGACCGTGAGTGAGCCCACCGTCGCCGCTTCGTCCGTGAGCTCGGAGCCTAGCCGAGCTGCCCCTGCGCCACCGTCGCCACTCCCGACGCCGCGCCGCCGCTCCCGATGCATCCCGATCCGCAATCCCGATCCACCGCAAGTTCAAATTTGGCAATAAATTTGCAAATCAAGTAATTATCCTATCTTGATTTTATTTGAATATTTTGTTGCCTGATTTATACTTATTGGTATCTAATCTTGTATATTTGAATAATAAGCATTATCTTAATTAGGATTTGTTTTTTTTTAAATCTTGGATATCTGTTGCTTACCAAATTTGGATAAAATTTAGAATTTTCAAAATCCTTTGAATATATCCAAAATATTTAAGATATCAGAATTTTTCAAGATGTGATCAATAAGGAAAATTTCCTAATCCGCAACCGCACACGTGGAAATAAATCTATCTATCAGGCTTTAGATAGAATTATTTCCAAAGCGGGTATTTCGAATTTTAGGGTCGATCTGTCAGGCTTCAGATCGAAATTTAATTCGAAAGATTTCGCGGTTATTTTTTTTACTTGATTTTAATTTCGAATTTCGATAAAAAAAAATACCAAAAAGATTGCTTTAGATTAGGTCAATTTCTTTAGTTTAAAATTGCATGTTTAGATAATTGGCATTTTTAATTCCGAATTTCATTTAAAAAAATACCAAAAAAATAATGTGTCCATCATTAGAAATAGGTCACGTCGTCGCATGACATATAATTTGCATGTTAGGTTGCATTAATCGCATGTCAATTTTTGCACGTCATTACATATAGGTTAGCTTTCATTTAAATAAGTAAAAATAAAAAAAAGAAATTTCTGCACCTTTGAACTCTAAGTCATGATTTTTCAAAATTGTCAAATTGAGTATTTTTTTCGAAATTGGTACCGAAAAGGCGTTAGTGAATCTAGCGTAACCAAGTCCCCGAATTTATGATTTCTGGTTCGTAGAAATAAAATAGTACTCCCGCTATTTTATTTAGGTTTCTAATCAACCTACCCTAAATGATTAGTGGCGACTCCCGTTCAAAATATTTACATGCTCACAATTGGACCTAAGTTGCGATTTGGTAGAGTTTGGGAGAACTCGAGATAGGTTAGTTAATTTAATTGATCTAGTAATCCATTAGCCTAAGATCGACACTTGATTTTTTTTTAGGTCGCGACACCAGTGATACTCCTCGATTATTACGGTCTTTGATTTCTCGATTCTCACATGAATTTGCTATGAATGATTTTGGGCCATGTCACTTTTTCCTTGGCATTGAGGCTCATCATCGCTTTGATCGTACGTTTTTATCTCTAGCCAAGTATGTTAATGGTCTTTTGCACAAGTATGACCTTGTTAAGGTCAAGCCTGTATGTACTCCCCTGGCCTCAAAGACTATGTTGTCAACTAACAATGGTGAGCTTCTCGCTTCTTTGACTTTTTATCGACTATGGTTGGTGCTTCACAGTAGGTGTCCATGACCGCACATGATATTAGTTTTGTTGTGAACTTGGTTAGTCAATTCATACATCAACCCAAATTACCTCATCTCCAGGTTGTCAAACATATATACCAATATTTTAGCTGGCACATCCACCCACGGATTGCTTATTGAGCGATGTTCTCCCACATTTTTTTTGTCAGAGGTGTTCTCCCACTTCATTGATTACTTATGTGGATGCAGACTAGGCTGGATGCTTCGATGCTTGAATGTCCACCTCCAGTTTTTGTGGTTTTCTAAGGGCTAATCTTATTTCATGGAGTACCAAGAAGCAACTCACTATAGCCCACTCTAGTATAGAGGCTAACTATCGTATTGTCGTTCATTGTGTTGCTGAGACTATTTAGATTTGTCATTTACTTCGTGAGCTCGGAGTCCCCCTTTTTAATCCTCCCACAGTTTATTGTGACAATATCTCTATCACCTATCTTGCTTTCAACCCCATGTTTCATGCTCGCACCAAACACCAGTGAGTTGGATTTTCACTTTGTTCGAGAGCGGATTGCTTTCGGCGATCTACATGTTCACTACGTGCCTGCAACGGATCAGCTGGTGGACATCTTCACCAAGGGACTACCTAGTCTATGTCACGCACTATTGAGATCCAATTCTTAGTTGTTACACCTACTTTGGATTAAGGGTGAGTATTAATGTGTAATCTATGTGTATTATGAGGTCTTTAAGTAATTATGTTTCTATCTGTACCTTGACTGTAATTAATCGCTCTTATAAATACATATCATACAACCCTAAGTGGAGTTGAGCCACCATAACACTCTGTCGTTATTTTCGTTTTAACTCTAAACATCAACAGCCAAACCCTGAATAAGCAGCATCATCACAAAATAACAATCGGTGATAAATCAATACTGGCATCGTATGTCTATTGCTGGAAAAAACCCAAGCAACATATCTATATACGTCAAAGCATAAGCATCGAACAAGGAGGCCATATGCATTATAAGCTAATTTCACCTCTGGAATAATAACACCATCCCCAAAATGTATTGAAAAGAGTTGAGTCTTAGAATTCGAAACTCTCAAAAGTCGATAACTTTTTAAGAATTCAAATAACAAAAACAAGAGTTAGCCAATTTAGGTTTCGTAGGCCTGACGGGTCTATCAAGGGGCCGAAAGACCCCAATGGTTAGATTCTAGGGCCGGCCATCCATTTTGTGACCCAAATTTTATGAGCCCGGTTCGGTAAAAGCTCTCGACAACTAGCATACTAATTAATATAAGGAAGCGGCTAGCATAACGATATTGAAGACAATGGCGGTGTAACCGTCTAATGCCAGCCACTAGTTCCATTTTGAGGAAATTGTGAACTTTCTCAGCCGATTTCATTTTGACTTTGTTTTTTTTTTTGAATTTTATGTTTCCTTATTGTAAGCTCAAATTGAGAGAAAAAATCATAAGAGGGCCCACAAAATCAATTTTCTTGAATATGAAGAAAGAAAACATAAATTAGAGATTGAAATATAAATTTTTTTTTGTCAGTCCTACTCTAACTCTCAACTCACTTTTAGACTTTTGCCCTGTCTCTTACAGGCATGAGAGTAGAAACCCACATATGAAACTACACGTCCTCATCTCTAGCCCCTCTAAGAAGGTGGGGATTCGAACTCCCCATCTCTCCTTTCCAAGTAGGAAGGGTAGCTACTGGGGTAAACCCCAGTGGTTACCAAGATATAAATAATTACAAGTAGAAAAATATTATCACTTATTAAAAGGAAATCATTAATGTCATTATATAGATCTATTAAATTTAAAAGATGAAAAAATACTTGAAACGTTGGCTTTCCAACTAATAACGAAATCATAGTGCGGTGAATTAGCTTCTCCTATTCCTTTCACTCAAATCAAATTGCTCTAGAAGGACTCTCCGGTAACCTAAAATCAAGATCAATAATATCGATTATGCATAAAACAAACGAAGTAAGGAGAATATCAAAATAAGAATAATGAATTAGTAGAGAAAAAATTTACCCCATTGATCCAAATCTTGTAGATGAAGACGTGTTGGGACCTAAAACATTAGCAAATCAATCTTAGGATGACATGAATAAAGGGTAAAGTTAAAAAAATATTTTTGATCGATTTTTATACAAATTTTACCTAATATAGCTTTAACTTTTAGCATCATATGTCTAAAATATGGAAACAAACTGAAATTTGACGACAATGAATACTCTTACTTTCTCTCAATAAAATCCTACAATAATCAAAAGTTCAAAGTGTACAAGATAATTCTACTTTTTTGAGTTATTAAGTTGTTTTTATATGGGAACAATATACACATTATCGTTTTCTTTTGCCAGAAAATAATATCCACTATTATAAAAGTTGCTACTAAGTTCTTCATATATTTCTTATAGTTTGATTCTTATCACTTTGATTTGTTTCTTATTAGTTGAATATTATCACTTTGATTTGTTTCTTCATATATCAACCGTCTTCAATTTATTTCTTATGATTTTGTATCTCAATTTAAGCTTGCAACAAAGAATTATGGAAATCTCAAAAAAAGAACAAGGAAAGTAGGGTCAAAATTTGAAATCGGGTGACCAAGGGTGCGTTTGGCAACTTGCCAAATAGTCACTGATTCTATTTTTTTTTTCCTAGAATCAGTTTGGGAGCAGAATAAGTTTTGGAATAGAATCAAGAAGTAAAAAAAAGTAGCGTCTTGATTCTAGAACAATTTTTCCGGAATTGATTCTTCTTGGTTTTCTTCTTTTTTTTGATTTGTTGTTGTTCTTCGGCCCCGCCGGTTGCCAGCTATCGGCCACAGGCTAGGGCCAGCGAGGGTCCCCCTCGCCACCTGGGCGAGGGCAGCTCGTGCCCGCAATGGCGAGGCCTACCTCGCCGTTGCCACCTAGGCGACGAACCTACGTGGCAACAGTAAGGGTCGCGATGCCCTCACCGGCCCTGGCTAGTGGCCGGTCGCCGGCGTTGACGGCTAGCCATGGCCAAAGAAGGGACAGGAAAGAAAGAAAAAAAGAAAAAAAAAAGGAAACAAAGAGAAAGAAATATTAAAAAATTCAAAATATTATTAATAAAAAGAAATTTTGTGTAGTTACCAAACTTATTTTTGTTCTTTTTCTATTCTAAAAACAGAAATTTTGGGCAGTTACCAAATGCCTTCAAATACTTAGAAATTGTTTCCGAACACAGAATAAAAAAAAAATCATTTCTATCCAAAATCTATTTCTGGACACATAATGATTGTCATGCGCAGCCCAAGTTCACCGATTTCCTCCCCAAAATATTGTGGCTGAGGTCTGGCCGTCATTCCGTCCTTATATGGAGACGGTCAGCTCAACATTTTCCTTGGTATAAATGAAACCTGGAAGAGAGAATATTATGTGTACGTAGGTGTTGTACATTCCATGCCAAACTTGCATACTCACCTGCTTCACGCATCGGCCTGTAATTTTCTAGCACAACGAAAGTTTCATGGGAAGTGGAAAAGTAGCCCTTGTACTTTTTCTCCGTCAAAATGATGTTCTCGAGGGGGAAGAGAACTAGCACCTTCTAACCTTTCTTAGCAAAGGAAGAGAAGGATGGCCGAGGTAAAAAAAAAAGGGAAAGAAATCTAGGAATGAAATATTATCCACGTGGATTGAACGTTTGATCAACAAGTGGACGCAATCAAGCGAGGAAACCCAATAATTATGTGGCAAATATTGCTGATGCTTTGATGCCCTGGTCACGCAAAAATTTTGGCAATTTTTAAAACTTCCGTCCACGTGGGAACACAAATGATGGTAGGTCCACTCCTAACTGGAATGAAGTGGACAATGTTACTGAAAAAGACCGTTGTCCATTTGATTGGCCACGTTATAATTAATCATTTGATACAAACAAAAAACAAAGCAAGGGATATTTGTGAAAATTACACACAGGAGATGTCCATAGCTTACGATACACCGGTCAGAGACATTATCACAGTAACATATTGGCTTGATCTTGAAATATAATCGGTTATCGCCGGCATTCGGTGTTTCGGTTCCTAGGCCCAATGGTCCTGAGGAAGTCGCGAGCGCTAAGGAGCAAGACTAAAATGTCTCTCCATGCGTGACTTATCTTGCAACATATTTGTACACTGTTCAATTCATAATATTTTAGCAATGGCGGGAGCAAGCTTGACAATAAGAACCTGATAAGGCACTATTGACACTCAAACATGATTAACCTTTGGTTATAATCGATAAGTGATAGACTTAGTCGATGGTAACAGAGTTTCGTGATCAACAGAAGTCATGGATGAAAAGAATATCGACAACTCGCCAAGGGAGTTATCGATAGGAAACATCGGTTATCTGGAGATGTAGTCATCGAAATCGATGAGCAATTGTTGAGTAGCGCTAGTTTCATAGTTGTAACTTCTTATCACCGTAATTACGATCAGGAAACTATCTTTCTCAATTCAATAACGTTTGTAATAGTCGACTGTAGGATTTAGATAGCCACAATGTATTCTTTGTAAAATCCCGTAGTCTATCCAAGAACTCAACGTTCTCATGCAATTTATCCTTTAATCTTTACTTTTCTGCAATTCAAATGGATGGACGCGATCACTTTTGGTCTCCGTACCTTACAAATTCTTGTCATTTACTTTCCCTTCTAAAATCAACAAAGCACCGTTCATACCCTCTGTTGATTCACACATCGATCCATATATATATTTGAAATGTAGTTCGCCGTCGTTCGATTCCGACGAAACATCCTTTTGGACATACCGAAAGGCATCATATGCGAGATGATTGCGCATGAAACCCCCACTTGTTTTATCCACGTTGTCCACAAGGCACAAGACAGAAGGCAGGAGGCGTCTTTGGGAACCGTCCGGCATCTAGAAACGTGAGAGTGTTGGAAAATGAGGGCGCAAACCAACATCTCCCTCCTCTATATATTATATATCTTCTGCAGGGGGAGGGTCACAGCACAGGTCAAGTGACTTCCTTCTCTTTCATTTCCTGAAGCACGAATGGCGACGCGCATCATCGAGGGGCTAATGAAACTATTGATGCAGTTGATGTGGAAGGTGGTGAGTTACGAGGATCTGAAGCTCGGAGATCATGTCTACAGATATATATGGATTCCACGGCTTGTACACCCCATCACGGTCGGTTCTCATTCCTTGCTATTGCATCAGTACTTCCTTCTCTCTCTCTCTCTCTCTCTCTCTCTCATGTATTGATTTATTTATTGCCTTCTCGGGTTGATAGATTACTTCAGTAATCAAATCGTGCCTTTCGCCTCCGGCTCCGTGTTGAAGTTGATGTTTGGTTACCATTTGCACGTGGCTTGTGAGAGCTTCCAGATCCGAACTTAATAAAACAGTTCCCTCGTTCCCTCCCCCCATAAAAAAAATGACATAAAAATGACATAGTCAATCTCCTCTTTTAATCTTCTAGAGTTCCTCTTTATCTAATTGAAATTTCATAACGGTAATTTATTTATATTTATCTTCTTCTTTTTTTTTTTTGCTAAAGTCACCAAATTACTACTGAAAGTTCATTCAAACAGTTACATCTGGTGGCCAAAAAAAAAAGCTAATTTAATTGATTCTGATGTTAGCATGTCTTCATGGACAACAAAATTGTGCAGATATATTAAAAAAAACATAATTAGATCGATATATTAAATAAGGAGTGGTTTTCAACTTAAATTATTTAATAGGCCACAAACCCATTTTGCAACTCGTGTTTAATAGGCTCGTGCAAAGTGCCTTCCTATAGAGAAACTTCTATGTAATCGCAAAGTATGGCATCAACATCTATCTGACCAGTTATCAAAAGTTACATGTGTTGACACCTAAATTTTGGCGCATCATTTAGTGTTAATTGCATAGAAAATTAGGGATTAAATTTTTAACCCCTGAATAAAAAAAAATTAAAATTACATAGCATATAGTTTAAGTTCATATAGGTTAGTTGCATTCCGCATCGGATCGGCGGTGGCGAGAAAGTTGAAAATCTATCGCGTAAATCGAGCTCGGGCACTGAACGAAACTCGGCTCATTCAGAAGGCAAGGGCCGAAAATCACGCGTCAAAAAGGGCTTGGTTGTCTTAATTTGAGCTTAAATTAGCCCATCAAGCTTAATTAAAGAAAAGCCCGAATTAATTCAGCTCACTTAGAATTAAATTGAATTAAAGGGTAAAGCCTAAACCTAAGCCCATTAGGACTAGAAAGCCCGGCTAGTTGACCTAGGTTTGCAATATAAATATATGTTTATGCTTCATAATCGGGGAACTCTCACAATTTTCAGAACACAATTTTTGAGGCCAGACAATTGAAACACACAGGCATAGAGAGAGAGAAAGAGAGAGAGAGAGAGAAAAGCATGAGAAAAGAAGGTGAGAAGAGCTCAAGAAATTTCTTTTTTTCTTGGGGGCGTTAAACACGCCTAGATCGGTGAAGTTAACATCTTCGTGGGTCCCTGTTGCTGCACAAGACCACTCCTTGACCAACGTTCAGCTTTTTTTGGCGAGTTCCCAGTTCCTGATAAACGCACGGGCGACGCAATAGTGGTGGTCCTGCAAGCTCCAATCAAAACTAGCACAAATCTTGATTCTCTTTGTAGGTTTTTCCGGCAAGTCTTCGTTACAATTAAACCCTGTCGTGACTTGCCAAGCTGTTGCGATTAATCATCAAGCTGTTGTCTTTCCGATGAGCCCCACAACTCTTCAGTAGCGCGTCAATCCAATCTTTGACGTCCTGCTATCTTGTTGCACCATTCCGAGCAAACAGCCCCCCAACGAGATTGTCGACCCCCACACCGTGCCATCATAGAGGTATCCTGCAAGCTCCTCTGACACCTTTGCTTGTGGATTGCCACCACCGTCGCGAACCACCACGAGCACCACCGCAAGCCGCTGCATGCCCGCTGTCGTGACACCGCCGCTGCACCGCCGCTGTACCGCCTATGTCGCTGCATCGCCGCTGTCCCAACGCCACCGTTCCCGACGCCACGCCGCCGCTCCCGACGTATCGCCGATCCGCAATCCCGATTCGTTGCAAGTTCAAATTAGGAAAGAAATCTGCAAATCAGGTAATTATCTTATCCCGATTTAATTTGAATATTTTGTTGCCTAATTTGTGCTTATTGATATCTAATTCTGCATATTTAGATAATAGGCAATATTTCAATTAGGATTTATTTCATTTTTTTGAAATCTTAGATATATATTTCTTATTAAATTTGGATAGAATTTAGAATTTTCAAAATCCTTTGAATATATCCAAGATATTTAAGATATCAGAATTTTTCAAGATGTGATCGATTAGGAAAATTTCCTAATCCGCAACCGCACACATGGAAATAAATCTATCTATTAGGCTTTAGATAGAATTATTTTCATAGCGGGTATTTCGAATTTTAGGGTCGATCTGTCAGGCTTCAGATTGAAACTTAATTCGAAAGATTTAGCAGTTATATTTTTTTACTTAGAAATTTGCAATTTGAATTCAAATTCGAAAATACAAAAAAAAAAATTCGATAAAAAAATACCAAAAAGATTGCTTTAGAATAGGTCAATTTCTTTAGTTTAAAATTACATGTTTAGATAATTGGCATTTTTAATTCCGAATTTCATAAAAAAAATACAAAAAAAAATAATGTGCTCGTCATTAGAAATAGGTCACGTCGTCGCATGACATATAGTTTGCATGTTATGTTGCATTATGCGCATGTCAATTTTTGCATGTCATTACATATAGGTTAGCTTTCATTTAAATAAATAAAAATCAAAATGAAATTTCTGCACCTTTGAACTCTAAGTCAGGATTTATCAAAATTATCAAATTGAGTATTTTTCTCGAAATTGGTACTGAAAGGGCGTTAGGAAATCTAGCGTAACCAAGTCCCCGAATTTATGATTTCTGGTTCGTAGAAATAAAATAGTACTCCCACTATTTTATTTAGGTTTCTAATCAACCTACCCTAAATAATTAGTGGCGACTCCGGTTGAAAATATTTGCATGCTCACAATTGGACCTAAGTTGCGATTTGGTAGAGTTTGGGAGAACTCGAGTTAGGTTAGTTAATTTAATTGATCTAGTAATCCATTAGCCTAAGATCGAAACCCGATTTTTTTTAGGTCGCGACAACATGTCATGATTTTAACCTTTTTTGAACAAACGAGAAATTCGATACTTCTCGATTGCTTTAGGTCGATGGGAATGTTATAGTCCTAGTACACCCGAAAGCTCTCTTTTCCTATATATTTGACACTATTATATCAAAATTTGCTTGAGTCTGTTTATTAACATAAATTTTTTTTTGGGACAAGTGAGGTTATCTTGAAAGTGGCACGATACTGAAAAATACATCATAAGATCGAATAACGAGTTTACAGTACCCACCGTGTATCACGTGTGAGGCTCTCCAAACACACTTGATCATATAATGCTTAAGTTAACAACGATCAAAATTTTTGCAACAATTCAAGATTCAAATGGATAATTATGACCGTTAATAATCCAAGCCAACCATACATTTGATAAAAACCAACTGGAAAAGCCCAAATGCAGGAATAGGCCCAAGTTCGCTCTTCTGATGCTCCAAAACACAAAGCTCGCCCAGAAGCCGAAACACAAAACCATATTGTCGGCGACTCGATACCATTTCAGCAACCCATCATGACCCGTCTTATGGAAAAATTATCCAAAAAGTCTCAAATTTATTACACTTTTATTAATTCAGTCTTAAATCTTTCAAGTTTATCAATTGAGTCCTAAGCATTTTCACTTCTTGTCAATTGAGTACATCCGACCGATTTTGGCGAAAAATCGCTGACATAAATGCTGACTGAGCAAAAGTGCAATAGATTTAGGACTTTTTGGATAATTTTTCCCCTGTTTTACTAACCCATTTGACCCCAGTGAGGCAAGCGCACAGATCTGCCGGCGCCCATTGTACCAGAACTCGGGGACACCGTGGAGGAGGACGAGGGCCATCAGGCCACAGCCCTTCTCCGCCGCGTGCATGGTTATGCCTATGATGGCCCAGGTCCTGTCTTATGAGGTAGGAGCGATGGACGTGTTTTTTGACAGTGTTATATACACAAGGTGGGTTGGTTTTGAAGGGTCGACGTTGGGAAGTGAATTGCAATCTCCTTTCAATTTGCATTCGAGGAATCAAGCATGAATGGTACCATGAACCCACACATATAGTTTTGTTATTTAATTAGGACCTTAATTAACGAGTGCTCTTGGGATACTCGTTAACTATACTTCATGGGGAAGTACTACGATTTTAAACACGTTGATTACGCATAACACCAGAAATTTGTAATCTTTTTCCATTAAAACTGACCTGCACGTCGAGTCAAAAACAGAAGTTTGTGATTATTTCTAGCAAGTCCCTAACCAAAAGTTGATCTTCGCTCGTTTGGGATTTGATTCTTTACCACGCTCCACACATGTGTATATGACAGGAATTTACATTGGGGACGGCTATGTGATTCATTTCACCCGAACACAAAGCAAAAAAACCATATGCCCATCCCTGTCCGAGACAAACCACAAGCAACAGATTTGTCTCGATTTCCCGGAATGTGAATACCAGGAGACCGTCAAGCGTGGGGTTGTCAAAACTTGTCTCGATTGCTTCCGGCGGGATGGCGAAAGACTTCGATCCCTTCACCGTTATGAATATGGGTCGCCACAACTGGGGTTTAAGCTAGCAAGGCGAGGAACGTGCACCACCTTACCGGATACCAAATTGCCCCACCAAGACGTCCGTAAGGCTAGGGAGCTTCACGCTAAAAATGCTTTTGGCAACTACAGTGTCATAAACAACAACTGCGAGCATTTCGTTACATTTTGCCGGACCGACATCTGTCGAAGCGAATAGATAGCATTTGTCAGTTACTGTGATAGAAGAATTCAGGCAGCCAAAGAATGGACCGTGAGTTTGCTGCAGAGAAACTGAATTCAAGGGGTCCAACCTTGTATTCTGTTTGTTTGTTCCAATGCACATTCATATAGTAGTCACTGCGTTGCTGCAGTGTTCACAAATAATGCAGCTGCACGGTTTTAACTTCAGGTCAAGCTTACAGAGTATAACAGTAATAGCTATGGGAATACGAGACCTCCATACAATGCTTTGGACATTAGAAACATTCACCGCCGAGAACTGTAGCACGCCAAACCCCGACTTAGCCATATCATCACAGAATAACAATCAGTACTGACATCATACTCCTATCACTGGAGATGCATCATAAGCCAATTTCACCTCAACAATGACAACACCAACCCCAGGATGCACCGAAAAGAACCAAGTTCCAGAATTTGAAGCTCTCGAAAGTCTGGAGGATTCAAAAGACACAAGCAAGAGATGGGAACACTTGGACTTTGTAGCACGGTTACTGGAAAAAAGAACCATAGTTCCCATTTCGGCCAGAGAAGAAGCCGACCAGATTGCGCTCTCGACTTCCTGTTTCTAGGCAAACAGACCGAACTGCAACATATTAAACACCAACGCCCAACATATAACAGAAGCATTTGCATGATATAGACCAGAACCAGCAACAGCAATTCCCGCCACCTGTAGCATTAAAATTTACTCAGGCGGAAATAAAAGAAAGAATGATTGAAAGTTTTCTCTGCACTTGAAAGCCAAAATTGCTCTAGACTCCCCTGCAGCAGCAAAAAAATTTGCAGGCACGCATCGGAACAGAGGAATGTGCTGCGAGAAGAAGCACAAGGAAAATTACCCAAGCTCCCCAGGAGAGATCCAGCGATACCACAGATTCGGTGAATGTCTCCAGGAATGATTCAACAACTAAATACAACTTCTGATCCTGCAAAGAAACTACATTAAATTGTTGACTCTGAAGTCAAAGTCCTTGATTAAAATGCCTCTTATTTGCTAGTGCTGGTAGCAATACTTCTGTTTTCCGCAAATTACTTTCCACTCTCCTTTCAGAAACGTCTTCATTATCAATATCACATATGCGAACTCACGTGGACAAACATGATAACTTTCACCACTTCTAATTTGTGTTTCTATTTTTCCAACCTCATACCCTCTCGAATGGGAGTGTTTACTTCTTGATTCCAGCCCAAAAAAAAAAAATCATTGAACATGATTTTTCACTATCACCTTTTCAACAACCAAGTAAAGCCATGCCTTTTTTCAAGCTTATCCATTAAATTATCGGTGTACAAATGATGTAATTTATGCGTGTATTAATTTAGGCGTCATTTTTCGTATGAGAATCAATCACATAAGTACAAAATGCCATTAGTACAGGAAAAAAATATATATGTGTGTGTACATGAATATATTTCTTATGATGTACTTATTGAAAAATGGAGATATTTCATTATCAAGTAACTTTTTCATGCCATGAATTTTTATAGTTTGATTAGATACAGCAAAGGTAAAACGGGAATCATCCAAAGTGACTGATCTTTTTCATCAAAATAAAACCACTTAATTAGTATATTAAAAGAATTTGTTGTTGAAAATTGACAGGATTATCTAAAAGAGTCGTCTAATTTTCTCGCAGTCCTATCCTTTGAAAATAAAGCTAATCTTTTAATTAAGCATGTTTATCAAGTGAACTTAAGATCCAATGTCCAATTGAACATATCGATTCATTTGTCGAGTATCTTGTAAATTTAAATTTGGTTAGGCATATCACTTAGATGCTCTCGTTCTTCTAAAAACAGATGAGTTTATTTGTGTAATTTTATTGATCTATAAACGAAAATCCAAGAAGGGTCCATTCATTCCATAGAAGTTTTTATCTGTATTTATGAGTTTCGGATTTTTCTTATACCTAAGTAGTCAGATTTGAGATTTCATATTCAAGCCGACCCAAACCCGGAAACCGATCCAAGCCCATCCCGCTTCTCAGCAGCTCTCCTTCCTCCTCCTGCTCAAGCTCGTAATTCCTGTCGAGGGTGTTGCAGGGAAAGAGGCGAGAAGAAGTTCTTTGAACAGATGGAGAAGCAAACTGCGAATCTCCGTTTGGTCTCCGCGTTTCTGGCCGTGGAACCCACTGGCTGCGTGATCTCCCGCGCGTGGTAAAGTCTTCCCCTTTCTCCTCTCTGCATGGGCTTCACTGAGCTCACCAATTTTCTTTTCTTTGGTAAAAATAGTCTTGTTCATTTGATCTCTAGATTCGCTAGATTCCGTGAGCATTGAATTTGAAGCAATCGTCTCTTGAATTCGAAACCCAGATCGCTAGGCGGTGGTGGGTCCGTGACAGAGGATGTTCAGAGGTTCATTTGGGATCATTGCATCAGTGGAGCTGTAAAGTTTTTCCCAAACTTGAGAATCCAAAAGGAAAAAAGAAAAATGATGTCTGAACTGAAGTGTCTTTTAAGTTCAGTTCACATGTTGATGTGGGTTTAGGGAATAAGTGAAAGAAATAAATAATCTTTTGTGTTTCCTCCGTGTCAAATCTGCTAAAGTGAATGTTCTTTTACTCTTTCACACCATATAGACTAGCCGTAATGATTACATGCTTCCGTGGAAGTTGTTACTCGTTGCTACTTCTGGAGTTGTTGCTCTAGCTTAGTGATACTGGCTCATGTATTAGTTATCGAGTACCAGGTTCATTGCCATCTGTTTTTGCTGCATTATTTTAGTGAAAAACTGTTACTGCTTGATTCTCTGAACGGGCGGCGTGTTGTTGCAGATTGGCAAGTGTCATGCTCCATACTTGAAAAACTTTGTGAAGCTCATATTGGAAATTGAGTCTAATCGTGATGGTGTGCTAGATGAATTGTATGAACTGTACACCGAGTTCATGACTTCTTTAAAGGTAAAGCTCATTGTTGTTAAATTTTTCTTTCAGAATTATGTGTCCCGTTTCTCCTGGTTTATTTATTAATCCTCAAGTTACCAATGACAAAGTCTTTTTTCATTAGGATGAAAATGCAGTCAAAGGGAATGTGAGGGCTTTGAAATATATTTCTTTTCTTTTCCCAGATGGTAACTTTCTATTTTCAGGTTTTCTTTTTTTCGCTTGAGTTACATTTTTTTGGATGCATCATCCTAATCTTTGGCTAATAATTTGCTAGATGCAAGTTGGGAGGATGCAATGGTAAGGAAATTGGTGGTTCCACTGCATTGTTCCCTCAACATGCTTGAACGAGATACAGGGTATGTGTGGTGTTGGTTCATGTATACTTTTGAAGAACTGAATGCTTGTCCTGGCTCATGTGCTTGCTTGAATTTCTTCAACTGATTAGGCGTGGATGTATATTCTTTTCTCTTTTTTTTTTGGCAAAAGAGCAGAATTTTATATTACCTATGAATACGGTTTTAATCACAGATGGTTTATTGTCTCATGCATTGTGTGGATTTACATGCCGACTGAAATTAGCTTCTAGTCCATTCTCTCATCAGGTGGTCGATCTGGCCAGCCAGTCTATTTTTGTCAGAGTTCATAATTTCCTTTCTGGATATATTCTCCAGCAAAACATGTTTTGAAGTAACCTGTCTGAAGTGCATGAAATTTTCAAATAAACATTAGTGTTATGGGTTCAATTTCCTTGATTTATCCACGTTAGAGTTGGTTCTGTTGTTGATATTCCATTAGAAAAGTTTTGCCAGCTTACTGTTTTATTTTTTTATAGAAACAATCTGAATCGTCAGATCCAGTAATCTAGGAAACACTGCAGAGATCAACGTTGTTGTCAGATAATCACTTGGCGTTCTATTCCCTTTCCCCCTTTATCTGATTAGTGCAATCTGTTTTAACTTTATATATCATGCACTGGAAGGAATTTCAGGTAGTGACTAGAATATTGGACTTAGGTTGGCTCAGGGATTGGCTTAGTCAATATCTGTCTCAACCTTGCAAAAGCTTCCAAGGTACTGTTGTTGAGCTTCAAGCTCCTTTCTTTTAGGTTTTTTTCTATCACTCGAACCTTCATATGTTAATGCATTGTTCTCATTCGATCAATCAGTATATTTTAGCATAGTTTTTTTTCTTTTACTCGAAGCTTCATATGTTTATGCATTGTTCTTGTTCCATCAATCAGTATATGTAGATATGCTAGATGGTTTTGGCAAGCAACTCTTTTGCTGTCCTTGGTTCTTGTAATTGTTGTTGATTATTCCTATGAGTTGGATATTAAAAGCTGATTTGGTTGTGCAAGTAGTAATCAACCCTAAGCAACATGAAGTTTAATTTGAAGATGAATCAATTGAGCACCGCTGATGAGCCAGTGTCTTCACAATGTACAGATTCTGTGAGTGATCATGTCATTGTCCTTGCACGTTCCACCCTAAGCGCCCACTTTTTCAAGTTTTTAGTGTCTTATTTTGCACACATGCACCATAGTTTTCCTTCTTAGATCCCATGATAGATATTTCTTTCATTAGTATGGTACACATCCCATCTTCTTCATTACTTTTGGAGACAACCCTAACCTCCTCCGTCATACGCACAACCTCGGTCACCAACGCTGCTGGGTCTCTCCAGGTACTTCTTGAGTGGCGTCAGATTCACCACCAGATCTGTCCTGGTAGTTGCCGGCAAAGAGGTCTCCGAAGTGCGACTGGCTCTCCTTCAGTTTCCTCAGCACCGTCGCGCACGAGACCCTCAATGCCCTCACTAGCCTTTTCCAGTCTTCAAGAATGTGCAGATGGCCGATGCAGAGACCTTCGCGTTCCAAAAAGGAGATCAACCAGCTCCTGAGCTTGATCATCTACACTTTCTACATCAACAAGGAGATTTTCCTTGTCAAACTTATCAGCATTTCATCTGATGTACGTCTCTTTGCTTATTCCTCTTAATTTGCCAATATGTGTCCGTGCATTGCATTGAGCTCGGTTAGTGAATGGGACACCTGGTGCGGAATGAGTTTGAAGGCTAAAAGATTACGAAAATTCTTGTTTAGATTGGTCAATTTTTTACTTAGGAAGAATTAGTCAGTGATGATGGTAGTCCATAATATTCAATCATAGACCAAGACACACAGTTGTCCCTGCATCCTCAAGCCGTTGAACGAATCTCTCTTGTATGAGAAGCCTTCAAAGTACTAGCTGATATCAATCATAGATCAAGACACAGTTGTCCCCAGCATCCTTCTGACGTGAATTCACATAGAACATCGCGCCACCATAGAACCTGGTATATAAAATGAACACGAGGCCCTGAAACACGAGGCCCTGACTGATTAATGTTTCGCTCCTTTGAAATGGATGCATGTACATCGCACCTCCTACGGTGGTTGCCAAAGCTCCAGGTGACCTCGAAATAGGCCGCAAACTTGAATCTACCAAAGGGTACGAATGCCTCTGAGATTCGATCGCAAAGCCGGAGGACCAAGCGATGGAAATAATGACCAATTTTTGACTGGTTGTAAACCTCGTAAGACGCCCGTAGTGATGCTACGATAATTGAAATAATGGTCATAGAAAGAGACATGGACCGAGATAATATTGTTTTCTCATAAGCTGTGTTGATTTCGAATGCCAATGGCTACCCATTTTCCTTGCCTTGACCTTAAAGAGACCCAACCATCATGATTGCGAGAGAACTGTGGCCTTCTTTTGAATTCATGCACGTCTGCTGAAGTGGAACGATTTGATACCAAAGATATTAGTATAATGATATCTGGAAGGAGAATAGTATGTGTTCGCACGTGATGTACCCCACTCATCCCTCTCCGGAAACCCACATCAGCCCGCGAAAATCTCGTAATTTTTCAATGAGCGCAAGGGAAGGTTCGTGGAAATTGGTCATAGCCTTGGAATTTTCGCTCCGTCGAAACGACAACGACGGGTTTCAGTATGGATCCATCGAACTCTGCGATAGAACATAACCTAGAATGTCAACCACGAAATCATATATCACGTGCCTTTGTGTATGATTATATTGATTGATTGCTTTGCTCCTTCGAAAAGGAAGTGCAAATCTATTTTGTGTTTATCGCGGTACGTCCCACCATTTGTATCGGTCCGTTAGATGGAAATTGAAGTCATGATAATCGCGGAATTGGATCCTACAGCTTTCTCTTCTTCTGCAGACACAAGTCCTATATCCTGCTTTAGCAGCATCAGACAAATCAAGACGTACTAAGAAGATCATAGATATGAACAATGAACAATGGTTTCAGATAATCGAGGCTAACGTAGCATGGGACCACAGATACAATGGAACGTGAGGTTACGTCTAGAATGCCCACGTGTCTTACGTTATTGCCATTTTGATTATTGGTGTTCCTATTTGACAAATCTTATGGGTGCCCAGTTAATTTAACTAAGACGCCATGAGCAGGCTGTGCCGCCACCGGATTCCGGCGGATACCGGCAGATTCTGTCATTCTCACATCACCTCATCGTAATATTCTGAAAGTGAAAATAAGTGGGGTGTTTGGTAGGTCCATGAATACCTTTTATGGGTGCCAACGTCGTGAGTTATCAAACAAGGTTGATTTTGTCATTTGCCATAGCATCTCGCGATTGAATCCGCCACATTCTTTTCCGTGGTGTCTGCATGTGAAGGAAACCTCACTAAAAAGAACCGCCGGAAGTTGTTAAAGTCGGTAAGGAAAGAACTTTAGCACAAAAAAAGAAAAAAAAACAAATTGACTTTGTGATACCACATAACTTTGAGGAACCATATGAAAGATTCAACTTTGAAATAGTCTGCGGTAAAAGTATCTACGGAAAAGGTTTATCTACCTTAGGTTATCTCAGAGGACATGTTTATAGAGTCGAGACGTACATGAATCGCGTTTTGTTTTTCCATTCGTGGACAGCATCGGTTTCCTCTCTTTGCGATTGCACATTTGCAAATAATGATTTCGTTGTTCCGTTAGCTCCAGATATATCTACATCTGAACACGACTCTGCAAAAAGGAAGTCGTAAACAGTAAGGTGGCCCATGACCTATTCAACGTGCATCGCAACAAGCAAGACGAAAGCGTCTCTCCATGTATGGCTCATCTTCTTCCAACACAGTCGTACGCCGTAGGCTTTTTAATACTTAGAAAAAGAGTCAAACTTCACTAGCGAAGCTACCAAAAAGAAACAAGACAAGTCAGCGAACGTTTGTCCCGCATTCTGAGATTGTCGCGCTCGGGATTAGCTTTCGAGTCATTTTCTGCATGTCTCTATCTCTGTCCGCCACTTTGAAGAACCGAACCCCACTTTGGTTCTCCCCACACAACCCCATTTGATATTGACGTGCAAATCTACATGATTTGAGTTTGATCAGTAAAAGAATTCCCATTTTGGATCGATCAATGAATCTCATGTCCTGTTCTTCTCGGTATCTACCGAAAATATTAGGCAAATACGAAAACTATTTAGCAACAAAGCAAATGAATGAGAGGTTTATTTGTATTCATGAAAATAAATCGCATTGAAGGTTTTTGCACCTTGTGTTGCCCCAAGGAAAATTTGTTTGGAGAGAGTCTAGACGCGCACGGAATCGCATATTTTGTTTTTTTATTCGTGAACGGCCGCTTTCGCTTTCGAATTCGTGTGGTTTAGCATTGGGAAGCAAACACTAAGAACCTGACCTAACCATTTTCGTAACGTGGACATCAACATGTGAGATTGGTCAGAAGTCAAAGATTATCATCTCATTACCTTTAGGTGGGGCCCACATGATCCGCACAAGAACAATAGTTATACCCTCGAATGGACGCTCTATATATTGCCCCTCGCTCACAAGCCCTCCCAATTCTTGCTTTGAGTCACTTGCTTCTCTTTCGTTTCCTCTCCTCCGACGACCGCCAAGGCCTTCCTTCTGCTCCCCTTCTAGCCATCTCCCATCGACCCTTTGCCGGCGCGCGCCCACTAGCCCTGTAGCGTGAAAAAGTAAGGGCCCAAAAATGGCGACGGAGACCATCAAGAAGGCGACGGCACTTCTCATGCAGAAGATGTGGAAGGCGATGACCCTTCTCACGCAGTTGGTGTGGAAGGTGGTGAGCCCTGAGGATTTGAAGCGCGGGGATCATGTATACGTGTATGGATTATATGGGCTTTATAGCCATCACGGTGAGTTTTCATTGCCTTGCTGTTTTTTGCATCAGTATATTTTCTCTCTTTTATCTTCTTATTCTTGTCCCTTGTAAAAAGGTTTGTGTATTGGATCGATAGACAAACCTTTGGTTTACATTTGCACTGTTTTTCCCAAGCCAAGCTTGATTGAACAGTTCCCTCAGCCCAAAATGGTAACAAAGTCAATCTCCACTTTTAATCTTCTAGGGTTCCTCATTGTGTAATTAAAAATTTTATAAAGCTCATTTATTTATTATTTATCTCCTTTTTTCCGTTTTCTTCTTTTTGCTAAAACCACCATATTAATGAAAGTTCATTTAAACAGTACATCCGGTGGAAAAAAAGAAGAAGCAATGCTCATTTAATTGATTCTGATTGCGGCGTGTCTTCTTTTAGACATTAAATTATGCCAATAAATTTCGAGAAAATTTTGATCGATATTTTCAAAAGGTGAGTGTTTTTAAACTTGACTTTTTCAATTAAAGTGCCCATGACGATCTAACCTCGTTAGAGAGATGATAAAGCAGCAAGCCACATGTCTCTATCAACATTTGCCTTTATTTCAAGTCAAAATTAGGGGAATAATCAAACCGGATATACGCTTTCACTTGAGGACATTATTTAGTTGTGTGGAGACCCTAGTGAACCGCATATGGGAGCAACTAGTCTCAATAATTCCATAGAGTTTAGGACGAAAAAAGGTTGTGGGGGATGTAATCAATCGCGAAGCTTCTAATTATCTGTCCCAAAACTGGCCTACGCCAAGCTTTGATTTCGTTAAAAATAAAACATTTCCGGTGTGTTCCGAAGTCAAACCAATTGTTCTTAAAGGTCTAAGGCTGCGGCTCACTATCTAGAGCTGGCGAAATGGGTCACAGGTCCATTTTGCAGCTCATGTTTAATATGCCCATGCAAAGTATCAGGTTGATAGATCATTTGAGCAAGCAAATTTAGCCTCTCAACTCCGGCTTAGTGATAATTTCAACATCTGGTTACCAACCATTTGCACTGTTGCCGGTAATTAAAATTCAATAATTCTCATTTATCCAAAATCTCGATAAGGAATGACTGAGTCAATCTCCACTTTTGATCTTCAAGAGTTCCTGTTTGATGTAATTAAATTTTATAAAGCTCATTTATCCATTATTTGTTTGTTTCTTTTTTCACTAAAAAATCCACCAGATTGCTACAAGTTCATTCGAACAGTACACCCATTGACAAAAAATAATGCTGATGTAATTGATTCTGAGAGTGGCATGTCTTCTTTTGGACATTAAAGCACGTCGCTACATCTAAAAGAAAATTGGATCGATATTTCTACAAAGGACTGTCTTTCAACTTACCTTAGTATAATTGAATTGTGCATCAGGGAGTATAAAATAACCCTGCCACATGTTTCTTCCGACGTTTGCCTACCATATGAAGCCAAAAGTCGGACTCTCTCTCTCTCTCTCTCTCTCTCTCTCTCTCTCTCTCTCTACCAGTTATCAAAAGTCACTCTTTTTTTCTTTTCAAACAGACGAAATACTTCTAGATTGGTTTAGATGGACAGAATCGTTATATTCCGAATTCACCTAGAGAACCCTCTTCTCCCTGTGTACTTGAGACTGTTGTTGAATCAAGAAAAACATATAATTCATTTATGAGATCTGTAAATCTCAGAGTTTTCTTGAGTCTCTTCCTTAACATTTAAAACTTTGGGGACGAGTGAGTTTGTCCCGCAAATGACGTGATACGAAAGAATAGGTCATTATATTGAGTGTCAAGTTCGCAATAGTCCCCCTTGTTCACCTCCATATACCCTTATAGGAATCCCTTTTAATGACGTATGCATCCCAGGTTTACGTACTCTTATTGCGATTAGAAAAGCTTTTTTTTTGTTTTTTTACAAGTAAATTAATGTCTTTGTTTCCGATGCGGGAAACCATGGGTGAACCATGTTCCCTTCCAAGCCAATTTGGACCGAAATCATTCCAATCCAACCCAACTAGAAAAAGCCCAAATGGCAGGAACAAGCCTAAGTTCGCTCTTTTGAGTAAGAAAGAAATAGAGAACTCTGTCATTATTTCTAACAGGTTTTAAAGTTCGCGCCTAATCTTCCCTAACCAAAATGAAATTTTGATTCTTTACCGTGTTCCACGCGGTTAATATGCTGCAGGAATTTATGTCGGCGATGGCTTACTGATTCATTTCACCCGAACGGAGGACAAAAAAACTATATGCCCTTCGTTGTTCAAGGCTAGGCCCGAGCAACAAAGTTGTCCCAATTTCCTAGAATGTGAACATCACGAGACGATGAAGCGCGGGGTCGTCAAAACTTGTGTCAATTGCTTCCGCCGAGATGGCAACAAACTCCGATCACTTTACCATTATCGGTACGGGCGATCGTGGCTAGGATTTATGCTGGCAAGGCGTGGAACCTGCACCACTTTACCCTACACAAAATCGTGTGAACAAGTCGTTGAGATGGCTAGCCGACTTCACGCTGACAATGCTTTTGGCTGTTACCATCTACTAAAGAATAACTGCGAACATTTTGCGTTATTTTGCCGAACCGACATTCATAGAAGCGAACAGACAGCATTTTTCAGTGACTGTGAATAGAAAATTATGGCAGCCAAAGAGTGGATCATGAGCCGCAGAGAAACTGATTTTTAGTGGTCCAAAGCTTCCTCCAATCATGTACGCTGGTTGTACGTTTGTTTACCATCCGTTTCAATGTATACTCAATTGGGACTGGAACACAGGCAATGTTGCATCTTACTGGATTGATTGTACAATCTGTCTGTAGGTACTCCATGGGCATTCCTCTAAGTTCTAGCTCATTGCTCGTGCGATGAGAGGGGGGAATCATTTCGGTTGATTGTTGCCCTTATCTCTGCAGCCCGTAGCCTGCTGGGCCGGCTTAGCAAAAGCATCTGCAACCCATTGTCGAAAAGAAGTGAACCGAGTCGCAGATTGGGTCGCTACAACCATTAGACAGAACTCTTTACCCGCGAATTGACTAGCCCATCCTTCCCAAACCCCGACTCAGCAGTATCATCGCAAAATAACAGTAGGTATAAATCGGTACTAACATCGTGGTACTATCGATCCAAGAAGCCCGACCAACATGTGCATATTCATAAAAAGCACAGGCTTCGAACAATGAGGGCAAGCTGCATGTTACATAGGAAATGCATCACAACTCAAGCCTGACAACCGAATGATTTTAACAAAAATGACAACACCAACCCCAAAATGCACCGAACATAACCAAGTCTGAGAATTCGAATCTCTCAACCCAAAAAACAAAAACAAGAGCTACCCAGTTTAGGCTTCGCAGGCCTGGCGGGTCTATCAGGGGGCCAAATGACCCGCGATGGGTGGATTCTTACCGTGTCACCTGCAATATGCGAGATAGGAAAGCTTGGACTTCGAAGCGGGGTTGCTAGAGGAAAGAACGAGAGATCCCATCTCAGCCAGAGAAGAAGCTGGCCCCATTGCGCTCTACACTTCCCTCTAGCTACAAAAATTGTTGACTATGAAATCAAAGTCCTTGATTCAATGCCTTTGATTTGTTGGGGATTCCTTTCGATTTCTATGGTAATCATTTGCACCGTTCAAGAGAACAACTTAATTCATTCCTTGAGTATCTCGTAAATTTAAATTTACTTAGGCATATCACTTAAATGTTCTCTTTCTTTTAAAAAGAGATAAGTTTATTTGTATAATTTTATCGATCTAAAATTGAAAATAAATAAAGGACACATTCTTTCCGGTAGAAGTTTTCATCTGTATTCATGAATTTGGGATAGGATTTTCGATTTTCTTGTACCAAAATAATCAGATTTGACATTTCATTTTTTTCAAACCGACCCAAAAACCCGAAAACCGATCCAAATCCATCTGCGCTCCTCTCTCCGCCTTCCTCCTGCTGCGTAATTCCTGCTGACGGTGTTGCGGAGAAAGAGGCGAGAAGACATATCCTTGAACAAATGGAGAAGCAAAACCTGCGAGACTCCATTTGGTCTCTGCGTTTCTTCGCCATGGAACCCGCTGAATGCGTGATATCACTTCACACGCGAGGTAAAAATCTTCTCTGTTTTCCACTTTCGGCGCGCTTTACCAAAAAGATACTCCTTTTCACCTGTTCTTTAGATTCTCTAGATTCCGTGTTCATTGAATTTGAAGCAATTGTCTCTTGAATACGAAACCCAGATCACTTGGTGGTGCTGGGTCCGTGACAGTGGATGTCCAGAGGTTCATTTGGGATCATTGCATCAATAGAGCTGTAAGTCTTGATTGAGAGCTTTTCCCAAACTAGAGAATCCAAAAGGGCAAAAAAAGATGTCTGAATTGAAGTGTCTTTTAAGTTCGGCTCAAATGTTGATGTGGGTTTAGGATACAAGTGCAAAAAAAAAAAACAATCTTCTGTGTTTATTCTGTGTCATTTCGGCTAAAGTGAATGTTTTTTACTCCTCGACACCATTTAGACTAGTCGATATTATTATATGCTTGGAAGTTATTGTTCTCGTTGCTACTTTTTGGAGTTGTTTCTCTAGCGTACCAATTCTAGCTCATGTATTAGTTCTTGAGTATCAGGTTCATTGCCATCTGTTTTTGCTGCATTAATTTATTGAAGAACTGTTCCTGTGTAAATCTTTGAATAGGCGGTGTGTTGACGCAGATTGGCAAGTGTCATGCTCCGTACTTGAAAAACTTATTAAAGAAGCTCATATCAGAAATTGAGTCTAATCGTGATGATGTGCTATATGAATTGTATGAACTGAACACGGAGTTCATGACTTCTTTAAAGGTGAAGCTCATTGTTGTTAATTTCTTTTACAGAATAATGCGTCCCGTTTTCTCCTGGTTTATTTATTATTCCTCAAGTTACCCATGGCAAAGTCTTTTATTCATTAGGATGAAAATGGAGTCAAAGGGAATGTGAGGGTTTTGAAATATATTTCTTTTCTTTTCCCAGATGGTAACCTTTTTTTCTTTTTTTCCTTTTACTGTAATTCTTTTGTCTTGGGATATAATTTTTTGTGTGCATCAACCAAATCCTTGGCTAATACTATCCTAGATTCAGGTTGTGAGGATGCAATGATAAGGAAATTGGTGGTTCCACTGCATTGTTCGCTCAACATGCTTGATGGAGATACAGGGTATGTATGGTATTGGTTCATGCGTATTTTTGAACAACTGAGTGCTTGTCCTGGGTCATATCCTTGCTTGGTTTCGTTCAACTAGATTTCTAGGTTGTTGTCCCAATAATAAGGCGTTGACGTATTTCATTCTTTTTGTTTTAGAAAAAAAAACACAACTTTATCAGTCATGAAGATGGTTTTAATAGCAGCTGTTTTACTGTCTCATGCATTGTGTAGATTTATGTGCCGACTGAAATTAGCTTTCTGTCCATTCTCTCATCAGGTGTTCAATCTGGTCAGCCAGTCTATTTTTTGTCAGAGTTCATACTTTCCTTTCCGGATATATTCTCCAGCAAAACATGTTTTGAAGTAGGCTTTCTGAAGTGCATCGAAACGTTCGAATAAACATTGGCGTTATGGGTTCAATTTCCTTGCTTTATCCACGTTAGAGTTGGCTCTAGCGTTGATATTCCATTAGAATAGTTTTGCCAACCTTGTTGTTTTATTTTCTATAAAAACAATCTGAATCATCAGATCCAGTAATCTAGGAAACACCGCAGAGAGATCAACATTGTCATTAGATAAGTACTTGGCGTTCTATTCCCTTTCCCCCTTTATCTGATTACTTCAATCTGTTTTAACTTTATATATCATGCACTAGAAGTAATTTCAGGTTCTGACTAGAATATTGGACTTAGGTTGGCTCAGGGGTTGGCTTAGTTGGTATCTGTCTCACCCATGTGAAAGCTTCCAAGGTCGCTTCAAGCTCCTTTCTTTTTTAGGTTTTACTCTTTTACTGGAACCTTCATATGTTTATGCATTGTTCTTGTTCCATCAATCAGTATATGTCAGCATAATTTTTTCCTTGTACTCGAACCTTCATATTTTTATTCATTGTTCTTGTTCCCCCAATCAGTATATGTAGATATGCTAGGGTTGTGCTCACTATGGTTTTGGGAAGCAACTCTTTTGCTGTACTTGGTTCTTGTAATTGTTGTTGTTCCTATGAGTTGGATATCAAAAGCTGATTTGGTTGTGAAAGTAGCGATCTGTCCTTCAGCACATATACAAACTTGGCTGAACACGCTGGACATAGATTTATGATGATCTATGAGTAGCATTTTAGAAATTGACCATATCCATGCAGGTAATATTGAGTGATGGCGACCTATCAACTTTAAGCAACATGAAGTTTAATTTGAAGATGAATCGGTTGAGCATGGATGATGATGAGCCAGTGTCTTCAGAATGTACAGATTCTGTGAGTGATCATGTCATTGTCCTTGCACGTTCCACCCTAAGCGCCCACTTTTTCAAGTTTTTGGTTTCATATTTCACACACATGCACCATAGTTTTCTTTCTTAGATGCCATTATGGATATTTCTTTCACCAGTATGGTAGACATCATTATGATAATGCCTTTAGCCTAAAAGAGTAGTCCTGCTGCCCGACTTTCCCATTAGTCCTTTGGTTACTTCAATAAAAGTGTGGTTTGTCCTTTTCCCTTGAACAAATTGATTTTCTCAAGAAAAGCATGACTTTGAATGAGGCCTTCTCGGTCAAGCGCTGATTGTCCATCCGAACGATATTCATTTTCTGCGATCATGTGGATCCTGATGCAGTTTGACCATGCACAAATTGGAGGAATAACAACTGAAATTGATATCATTTCCTCGCCCCAGGTAAAATGTTTACACCTGCCTTGGGAGTGTGCATCTAAGAGTGAACTTTAGGGATTGAAACCGGATATAACGTGAGTAGTTTCTCCACTAACACACTTCTTCTGTTGAGCATTAATGTGAGATATTCGGTTGTTTTCTCTCTTCATCAATCAGTGACGGTGTAATTTCTCTTTTTCTACAGTTTAGGTGCTGACGTGATATACGACCCGTTGTGCCTGCCACACCTTGAGCGCTTGCTCTCCATTCTTGTGGATAAATAGAAGTCATCTCCGCAATTCCCGAGAGCAGGTTGCGACAGTGCAAATTGGCGGTACACATGATTACGGCGATAGATGCAATTCCTTGGATGTCGGGGCAGCTTGCAACAGTGCAGGAAATGCCAGTTCTACTAAGCATCCGTTGGCTTACATTTTGTCTGTCATCCGCAATGCCAATACTTTCAATCGTTTTCTTGGTGTACTTGACAAGGCAAACCTTGCCATTGCTGACCTGACCAGAACTCTTCAACCTGCCAGTTTGCTTTCTTACATGCAATCATACGATAGATCGAGCACACGACTGTTCAGGCTCTCGAGCAAATGAGGCTTGATGTTTTCTACCTCGCCATAGTGCGAAGAGCTTGTGCCCTGTTTCTGAGTTAGCACATTCACGTGGGCACCGATTGCACATTGTCCTGATAGTGATCCACGTCAGGGGCTTATTCTCAGACATATCCTCTGATATTTTTGCTTGGCCTATGTGATTTGTTTGACGTATGGCAGCGAGCATTGTTGTAGTAATTTGAGTTATGAGAGGAAAATGCTTCATCCATAGTTGTATGCATGATGCTTACTCGACAGCTGAGATACTTTGTAGGACAATAGCGTGATGAAGCCTTTTTCAGGATGACGGGTTATGATCTCGTACATCTTTAATCGGATGTGCTGATCCATGTTTTTCTCAGGGTTGTAAATATTCTGAATAGTCGAGGCTCTTTTTGATGTATAAGTGAGAGGCTAATGAAGTCGACGGGTAAAGTACCTTTCTTGGCGTTTTGGCCTACGTGATTGGAACGAGACATCCGGTGTCGATTTCAACCTACGGACAGCCAACGCTTAAAGAGATGAGTTCCATGGCAAATGCATTTTCTACTGGTCGATGATCGTCTGTAAAAGAACTTTCACCTATGTCACTACTTCTGCAATTTCTCATTTCCAGAAAAGAAAGAGAAGCATAGAAGTATGTGAACAAGAAAACAATCACTTAAAAGTAAAAAATTCAAAACGATTGCATATTCAGGTAATCGAATCCTGATCTCAATACTGTGGGACTGTTAAAAATCATGCATGAAGATCATGCCAAAACAATAGCCCGATAATCTTTTTATATGACTATAGGAATCTCATCTTAGTGAGGTAAATCTCAAGTAAATGAAACATCCTGCCAGCCTCATAGACTCTGTTGAGTATGTGCCAAAACTCGGGTTGAGTGGTCTAAACAGAGGATCGTTTGTATTCAGTAATGTGAAGAATTGAACATACGTCGTGCGCCTAATTCACGCACATATTTGTTCCTTAATCACTACATCAACTCTAAGTGATTTTCTCGTATTGTTACAAAGATACGCACGATGACGACACATGGGTACTAGGAATCTGTCAAAATTAATATAAAATAAATTTTTGTTTTTTTTCTCTTAATAAAAACCATAGCGGGGTCTTCAAAGATCTTGAAATTGGTTGGGCTCATGAATATTTCTTCTTCTTTATTTTATTTTTTGGGATGGCAAGAAAGTCAAGAATAAGATTAAAGCTGGAGGACCAAGCAATGGAAATAATGACCAATTTGACTTGCTTTAAACTACGCAGGACGCGGTGATGCTAAAGTAATTGAAACAAAGGTGATGGAAAGAGAGACAGGGACCGAGAGAACTGTTCCGATTGTGCATGCCACTAGCCATTTCCTTGCTTGACCTTAAAGATGCTCAACGGTCGTAACTAGGGTGAGCGATTCTCGGTCCGGTTTGGTCCCATTCAAGAACCGAGAATCGGACCGGTTCTTAGTTTTTAGGACCGAGGATCGGACCGGCTAGTCCTGGGATCGTGGACCGGACCGCACTGATGGTCCGGTCCGGTTCCAATGGAACCAACCACTTATTCATTTATTAACCAAGGACATAAAATAATAACCTTTTGCAATATGACAAAAGCATTAATTATAGTGCTACGGAAAAATCCAAGCTTGTTTCTTAATAAAATGTCTTAGGCAGAGCCTCAAAGGTGAGGGCGAGAGTGAATCGGGGAGAGCCTTAGTGATTAGGGTTTCTATTTTTTAAACTCAGAGCATTGGACTGTCTTTTCTTTATGGGAAACAACAAGGACATTTCCCGTAGAGGAAAATTGGTAAAATACTTTCTATTTTTTTCATAAATTTTAAAAAAGTAAATAAATATATATTTATGAACAAAATAAATAAATAAATATATCGGTCCCTTCCGATCCGGTTCCCACCTCTAGTTGAGATAATAGACACACCTAGATACCGAAAAGGTAATGCTCCCTGCCGAAACCCGAGGCATTGAATTAATTGGTCATGCAACTCCTGGGTCCCTCCCGAAATAAAGATATTACTTTTTGCATTGTTCGGTTTTAATCCAGACCAATTAGAGAACAAGAGGAGAGCTTCCTTTATTAGTTCAACTGACCTCAAGTGGCCTTGAGAGAACAGCAGTACATCATCAGCAAAGAAGAGATGCGATAGCCGGGTCTTTTTAAATCGCCAAAACCAGTGGAAATCCGGCTTATCAGTTTTAGCCTTTAGGATGCCGGAGAAGACCTCCATAATCAGAATAAAAAGGTATGACGATAATGGGTCTCCTTGGCGAATGCCCCTAGAGCTCCCAAAATAGCCATGCAATTCCCCATTGATAGAGACAGAGAATTTTGGTGTGGATACACAAGTCATTACCAACTTAACAAAGGAAGCAGGGAATTTGAAGGCCATTAAAGCCTTTTCTAGAAAGTTCCAATCCACTGTGTCATAAGCTTTCTAGAAATCCACTTTAACAGCACACTTGGGAAGGTAGGCCTGGTGGTGAAAGTCTGCAAATAACTCTTGAGCTATCAAGATGTTGTCACTGATTCTCCGTCCTTTAACAAACGCCGTTTGGGTCGGGCTAATCAGGGTTGGGAGGACACGCACTACCCGCCTAGCCAAGATTTTGGAGATGCATTTATAAATAGTATTGCAGCAAGCTATAGGAAGGAAATCCGACATAGCTAAGGCATTTGGGGATTTCAGAACTAGAGCGAGAATGGTGTTGTTGATTTCTTTAAGTATGCATCCTGACTCAAAGAAGTCTCTTACGGCCGCAAGAGTGGAGGGTCCTATGATCTCCCAGCTAGATTTGAAGAAATCAACATTGTACCCATCCGGTCCCGGGGCTTTGCCTTTGGCAAGTGAAAAAAGAGTGGACCGGATTTCCTCCTCTGAAACCGAATGCGTCAACAGGTTCCTCTGATCCTCATCAAGCACTCGTCCAAGGAAGTCACCTATCTCGCTAACAGAGGGCCAGGAAGAAGCAGAAGGACCGTTAAGTAACCCCTGAAAGTGATTAACAATATGGGATCTAACTGCCTGAGGATCAGTAACTATAGACCTATCTTCTATTGAAACCGAGAGAATCCGATTTTGTACACGTCTTTTATTAACGAAATGGTGGAAATAAGACGTGTTAAGATCGCCTTTCTTCAGCCATCGAATACGGGATTTTTGCCTGTAGAAGGATTCCTCCTGTACTCTTATAGTAGAGAAGGAACGTAAGAGTTCGACTTCTCTATCAGCGAGGTTCTGGTCAAAGGGATGGAGCTCAAAGGCGGCCTGAACAGAATAGAGTTCTAATCTAACTTGATCAGATATTGTAGAGATGTCAGAAAAAGAATTCCTGTTGAGTTGTTTCAGCTTCTGTTTAAGGACTCGCAGTTTACAACAAAAAATGTACATCGGGGAGCCCACTATTGGAGAGTCCCATGCTTGGGCGACTATTTCGAGAAAGCTGGGATGCGAAGCCCAGAAGTTGAAGAACTTGAATGGTTTATTGGAATTTTGTAGCGAAAAGATTTTAACCACCATTGGGGAGTGATCCGATATACCAGGCACCAGAAAGGAGGCTTCCGAGAAAGAGAAATGCTGGGCCCATAGATTGTTGATGAGGACCCGATCTATCTTTCGAAGTTTCCTGTTAGTGCCAGAAGAGTGAGACCATGTGTATCTGCATCCCACATATCTGAGGTCCTCAAGCCCAGCTTGGTTGAGACAGTTTCCAAACTCTTCAAAGGCTGGAATCCACGGGGTTGAACTACCCAGTCTATCCTGCGGGTCCTTGATAGCATTAAAATCCCCTGCAACAAGCCAAGGTAAGTCGCAGGAAGAGAGTCGAATGAGGTCAGCCCACAACGGACGTCGATGAACAAAAGTGTGCTCCCCATAGACAATAGAAAGCAAACAGGATTTGTGTAAGTTTAAAAGCTTGAGTTGCATATGGATTAGTTGACTAGAAGTGTAGAGCAGGCTCATTTCCAGAACATTCGGGTCCCAACCAAACCAGATTCGGCCAAGAGGGGAGGACTCGTAATTGGATTCCCATCTCCAGCTGTTGGATAAGCCCCTAGATATATCAGCAAAAAATGGGGCTTTGACTTTAGTCTCAATAATACCAATGCAAGAGAGCCGATTATTCCTAATAAGGGTACGAATCTCAGCTTGACGGAGGGGGTTTACTAGTCCCCTAATATTCCATACACCAAAAAACATAGATGGGAGCGGAATTATTATCTCCGAGATTTCCTTGACTTCCTCCTCTTGTCTTTCCTCTTGGAGGAGGACGGGCCGGGAGTCATACCAGGGCAGTTCGTGCTAGGGGTAGGCCCCAGGGAGGCTTTTGAGGTATCCTCCAAGTAATAAGATGCCAAGGTTCTGGACCAGGTATTTGGGGGAGAAATAACAGCATGTTCCTCCAGCATTCGCTCTTCAGAGTCGCTATTCTCCATCCCCACGTGAGAGCTAGCGGAATCTTCTATGGAAGAATGTGAGTTAATCATGGGGTCTTCTAGTTGCTGCTCTATACATCCTTGAGGATCAAGTGCAGCGAACTGCTTCATCCCAGCGATAGAGTCCTTCGGTTGAGTCATTTCAGGACATAATAGCTCATGTTCAGTAGCAGAGTTCACAGCAGGAGGCAAAGGATCCTCCCCCCTGTGTTCGTGTCCAGACTAGGAGTAGTTACTGTTCTGCTGAGTCCTACGTTAGAAACCTTAGGGAGGTTCATAATAGTACGTGATTAAAGCAACAAAAGTGCTTTGCCATTTTAAGCAGGCACACGTGCACTGCACGTGGTTCTAGTTCTTCATTTTGATCAATCATCGCTTGAAAGTATTCATGAAGACATACGTAGTGTCGATTGCTGAAATAACATCAACTGGTAAAGCAAAGCTCACAACAAATGATTTGTCTGCATTCATAGTGTTAACATCGACACCATCTAGTTCTCATTGCAAGGAGGAACCCCAGAATTGGCCTTCACAAACAAAGAGATCCCGGGAGTTTGACCAGAACTGGTGTCCGATATAGCAGCTAATGTGTGGAGACTCGTCTAGTATTGTTAACATTGAATATGTGAATGAAACTGTAAAAGGAAACACAAACCAACCACAGGCAGGCAGGAAAATACAGGCATTGTTGCACCTTACTGGAATCTGTCCGTAGATTTTCCATGGGCATTCATCTAAATCCCAACTCATCGGGCGTGCCATGAACGCAGCCACATTAAGCAAAAGAAGAGCGAAGGAACTGTCACTCTAAGTAATAATTATACATCCAAACTTTCGTGCTAGTACAGTCAACTAAGGAAAACAAAGATTTGGACATAAATTAATTGCTTGCTCAAATTGTAAGCACAAGCTGAGCGACCTGATAATCCCGAGCGTAACAGTGTGTTGAAGGGAAGCAGACTGCCAATGCCTATTGCCCAGTCTCCAGGAAGAAGCTTACTAGATGTGAGCCAACTTTTGCTATTGAAAGGGGAGAACTTGGCGACTCGATCTTTATAATGGTCATTGCAAGATCCACATAAGCATCAACAACTTGGCCTGCAATATTTTTCTCCAGGTCTTGCAAATGTACAACAACCTGAGACATTCTTTATGTAAGCCAAGAGCCCAGCATTCATCTTTAGTACTCAGCCAAGTGTAATACGCCTTTGTCTGAGCCTTATATACCAATAGTCACCCTCCACCTAATTGTTTAAGTTTCTGGTTTTTGGACTTTGTAAAAAGAGCTGTTTTTATATTTCCAAGAACAAAACTGTATATAACCCAAGTCATGCAGATACTGGCAGAGCAATGATTTTATGCCCTCCGTTCACATGCTCATGTGCAGACAAATATAATGACTCCATATAGAGCAAAGTTGAAGACAAACTAATCTAAGAAAGAGGTATTTTTTTCCCATCCTTAACTATTCGTGCAGTTTACATGTCGACTTCAAGTTCAAGATAATATCATCAGTTCCAAGATCATGTGGTAGAGAAGAAAACGAAGTGAGAAACTTGAAATGAAGCCACCAAATTTGGACAGCAAAATACATCCCCACTGACCAACCTCCCCATTAGCCGAATAAATCATGTTTGTAGAATTGAAGACAACATGTAGCCGTCCTTAAGAATGACCCGCTCCAGAACCTATCTCCTCGTCTACCTCTGATCAGCAAGATAAGGAGAGACTTCAGATTAGCGCAAAATACAAGTAAAAAAAGATTTTTGGCTAGGATGACTCAATAAGTGAAGGATCACATGGTATACTTGGCCCTCGTTTTGGACAATATACACTAGCAACTGCAGGAGCAATCCTAGCAGCTTCTGCAATCGTATCTCTGCCAAAATATCCCTTATTGGTTTGGCATTTTCTTCAGATTTAGCAGAAGCTGCCTCATTATATCAAAACACTTGGAGGGAAGTGCTTCTGCAGGTTGCAAAAAGAAAAATGAACATAGGATAACTACGGAAAAGAGCAGTGTTAAGCATTGCTTCTGATGAAATTCAAAAGGAGACAAACATGTCGCAGCTGATCTAAAAAAATGAATTCCAGGAGAGGTGGTGTGAATTCTTTACGCAATTGGGCAGGAATCCAGACTGTGATTTTGGGATTCAAATCAAACAAAGGCAGTTCATTAAAAAGGCTCTCACTACCACTGCAAGAAAACTTTAAATGGCAATCTGCTACACACTCCAAAATCCTTAATATGAATCTAGCGTATGCAAGACAATACATTTCAACCTTTAGATCTAATGGGTCTCTCTTGAGATTCACCTTGCCCTCGGATCTGGAATTATCAAACCTACATTCACCAGATACACGCAATAACATAAACATCTTTGCTTAAAAGGAAAGGCAGTTGCATGGGTTGTGCTGGGTACGACCTACAAGCACTCTAAAGCACGCCATGTCCAACGGACTCTTGAGCTTACTACTCAATGCAAAGATACCCAAAAGCCTTAAATCGCAAAAATTAGAACTTTAACCTAAAATGTGCACTACATGTACTTCCTGTTTCTAGGCAAACAGACCAAACTGCAACATATCAAATACAGACAACCTTACATATAACAGAAGCATTTGAATGAATTAGTCCAGGGGCACTCATTGCTAGCATTTGCATGAAACAGACCAGAACCAGCAACAGCAATTCCCGCCATCTGTAGCATTTAAATTTACTCGGGCGGAAAGAAAAGAAAGAAAGAATGAAAGTTTTCTCTGCACTTGAGAGAGCCAAATTTTCTCTAGACTCCCCTGCAGCAGTACAAACTTTTGCAGGCACGCACCGGAACTGAGCAATGTACCGAGAGGAGAAGCAGAAGGAAAATTACCCGTAGAAGCTCCTCAGCAGAGATCAATTGATACCCCAGATTCAGTGACCAATCTCCGTGGAATGATCCCCGCGTCCAATACAACTTCTGTGATCTTGCAAAGAGGGTACCTTGAAATCGTTGACTCCAAAGTCAAAGTCGTTGGTTAAAATGCCTTTTAATTGTTGGGGTTTTCGCTTAGAAATAAAGAAAAAGACTCGCAGGTTTCTCTTTGCGCATGAGTTTCACGTTCCCGACCGATAAAAATCGATAGTACTCGAAAAATCAACACTTGCTGTATGTAATATAAATGGTCAATATTAAATGATATAAACAGTAATATAACCATTTAATATTCTCACCCCTTCCAAATTATGCTTCCGGATATGTGCAATGAAAGTCTCAAAACTCGTTATGAAATAGTAATTAAGTCATAAAACTTGTAAAAAGTATAATAATGAGTTATTTCATTAACTCCATCCAATTTGGTTAACGAAAAATGCCGATGTGACTTTTCTTTTTATACCATTTTCTTTATTCTACATGGTCAAAACGTCATTGTTTTGGTTTAAATTTGATTTTTACTATAAATTTTATTTAAATTCAATTTTAAAAAAGTTAAATTTTAATAAAAAGGGGGAGGGGGGAGGAGAAACTAGGCAGTGAGGGTTGTAGCCCTCACTCGTCGCCACCGCCCCACTCTTGCCCGGAAGGTGGGGGATGGCCGGTGATCCTTGCCGACTGCAGAATAGATATTTCTTTAATTGTTATGGTAGGCATTGTTACGATAATGCTTTAGCCTAAAGGAGTATTCCTGCTGCACAACTTCCCCATTGAACATATTGATTTTCGCAAGAATAGCATCTTGGATGAGGTCTTCTCGGTCAAGTGCTGATTGTCCTTACGAACAATATTCAATTTCTGCGATCATGTGGATCTAGATGCAGTCTCACCGTGCACAAAGTTCAAGGATTAGAACTGCAATTGACCGTGTAGAAAGTTCTCCTTCAAGCTGATTCTTCTCGTTGTCTTTATTCGATTTCAACTCATTGGTGTCATCTCACTCACATCTTATCGTGGCTTCCTTTGCTTCACTCACTCCCTGGCATGCTCGTCTCGACCATCCTAATATACAGATGGTGATAGCGGAGAAAATTTGCACGGAGGATCGTCGCTATTCCGCATCAAGAACAATGGATTCTAAATCAGGTGAGCAAATCTCTTTTATTCGATGAATGTGTTCTGGATTCTAGCTATGTTGATCTTGGGTGTTGTTTTATTGCGACCAACATCGAGTTCCATATCAAGTGCGACTCGTTATCCTCATTGAGTTCAGGACCGTCAAGTTCCAGACCGTCCAGGATCCTTTCCTTTGCGTTATTTTTGGTCATCCAACGTCGGTGAATGAAGTGTTCTAGAAGCTGAAAATCGAAGGTTAGATGTTCTGTTCAGCTGCATTTGCTTATGTTTAAAAAGGGTTCAGTCTTTCATATCTGAAGGTAAGTGGATCGATTTTTTGCAATCTTTGAAATTATTGTAAATAATTTTCGAATTTCTGCATTTAATGGAGACGTTTCAGCTGCTTGGTTTGGTGTCTTCTTCATCCTAGTTTATGTCTTCTTCAACCCAAAGGATTCTTGGCTATAGCGAGGGCAGTAACGGCAGGAGCGGTTACGGCAGGGCGGCTACGGTGGTGGCAGGGGAGGAAGGTACGGAGGAAAAGGAGGAGGCGGCCATTGCGGAAGCCCCTACAACTGTGGTGTGGGGAAAAAAGTGTAACTTAATCTTAATTTAAAATAAAAATCTGAAACACGAACTCGACCCGACCCGACACTGTGGCTATATCTTATTCGGGTCTTGTCTCGAGTTGGGCCAAGCACACATGTTCAGTATTTCAGGTCGAGTTGGGTATCATGAAAACCCGATCCATTGACACCCCTAAATGGCCTAATACTCTAAAAAACCTCCAACTTTAACTTTTATTTCAATTTTACCTTTTGTCTCATAAAAATCCCCAACTTTAGGCCATGTCTCAATTCTACCATCATTTTTTTTGTTTGATAAAAAGCCCTCAACTTTAGGTTATGTCCCAATTTTACTATAAATTTTTTTTTGTCCTATGAAAAATCTCTAACTTTAGGTCTTGTCCCAATTTTACCCTAAAATTTTTACAGTCTCATAAAAAATCACAAACTTTTACTTGAGTCACAAATCTGCCCCATTAACCCTCAGTCCAAAATTTCTCATTGACAAGCAAGAGATGAAAAACTCCTGAGCGTGAGCTCTCCAACCGCAAGAAATGGAACATTCCCAAGCACGAGAGATTGAAGGCTGAGCACAAAATCCCTTAGAGCGATTTTGACTGAAGGTTAAGAGAGAGAAGATTTGGGACTCAAGTAATAATTGATGATCTTTTATGAAACAAAAAAATTAAAGTGAAATTGAACTAGATCTAAAGCTGTGATTTTTTTATGAGAAAAAAAAAGCTTAGTGTAGAATTAGCACTAAACTTAAAGTTGATGATTTTTTATGAGACAAAAAAAGTTTAGGGTAGAATTGAGACTAGATCTAAAGTTGAGGTTTTTTATGAAACAAAAAAAGTTTAGGGTAGAATTGAGACATGATCTAAAGTTAGAGATTTTTATGAAACAAAAGGTAAAATTGAGATAAAATCTAAAGTTGGGGATTTTTTGGATTATTAGGCCCCCTAAATATGACCACTGCATATTTAATTTCCATTTAATCTAACCTGGCCACTTCCACATGCCGAACACCATCCAGAAAATTCGACTCTATAATTGAATTAAAGAAAAAGTAGCAATGGAAGACGGTGACATGCACGCTACATGGAAAGATGTGTCAGTGTCAGAATAATTGCATTCGGGAGAAGAGAGGGAGCGGAACGAGTCTTGGTTTGCAGTACAGAAGAAAAGGACAAATCCACAAAGACAAAAAAGATATTGGGTGTTAGAGAGTGCTTTGTTTGCATTCGGGAAACTGAAGAGCGGGCCGGCTCAGACCAAATAAATCACGAGATCCAACCACCCAAATTTGGAATCTGGAGAACGCTTATCTTGATTCTGTATTTTCCTATAAACACGGTCCCTCATATTTTTAATGAATAAAATTCCATAGTCTTCACTTTCTGCACCCACTTTTACACTCTGATCTCTATAAAAAAAAGCGCCCTCAATCTCTGCATTGTCCATGCAATTATTAAAGACACACACACTCTCTCTCTCTGACATCAATCCTCAATCTCCTCACAATTGCCATTTTCTGATCTTCTTGCCTCTGTTCGATATTCCTCCTAAATTTTTCAACTTCACTGAAGACATCATATACCGCGCTCCTCGTGTGGACATCAATGATGGTACGTCCTCGTTCTAATGGCTCTTGCTGAAGCTTCAGCTAAGGGATCCAGGATGCAGGATCCAGGGTCTGCGTGTCTCTCTCTCCTCTTTCCCCCAATCCTAGAAACACAAGCAAACAAATATTTTCCGATATTGCAGGGTCAGGTAATTAATCATTTTAGCTTCTTCATCCTGAAGTTTTCTTGTTCTTCCCTTCACTACAGTAATTATACGAGACCTCTACCGCAATATGGTCAGGTGCGGTGTTTTCGTTATAGGTAAGTTGATCAGCTCAAGCACTAGCTAGCCCAGAGTGTGAAGGAAGGACCAAAAGAAAAAAAGAAGGTAATGACCATATTGATGCAGTTGATGTGGAAGGAGGTGAGGCCTGAATATTTGAAACCCGGAGATCATATCTATAGATATGGGTTATACGGCTTATACAGCCATCATGGTGAGTTCTCATCACTTGTTTGTTGTTGCATTAGCACTTTTTCTTGACTTAAGGATATTAATTAGTTCTGTGGAGAACTAAGAAACGCATATGGGAGCAGCTAATCTCGATAATTTCATAGCATTTCGGATGAGAAGGTCGTGGGAGACGTAAGAAGTCACAAAACAGTCTATTTCTTGCCCAAATCTGACCTAGGCCAAGACTTGATTTCGGTCAAAAACATAACTTTGGGATTCTATTTAGAATGCCCAAAGTTTACGTCAAAATTGTCTCTTGAATTTTCTTTTTGGTTCATTTTGGACTGAACAGATTCTTTACTGATTTGGGCGTACCTATGTCAGGAATTTACGTTGGTGACGGCTATGTGATTCACTTTACCCGAACACAGAGCAAAAAAACCAAGTTTCCATCACTGTCCAAGACTTGCCACGAGCAAGAAACTCTGCCTCCTTGCCCAAAATGTGAATACCAGGAGACTACAAAGCGTGGGGTCGTCAAAACTTGTCTTGATTGCTTCCGGAGAGATGGCAAAAAACTCCGATCCCTTCACCTTTATGAATACGGGAGGCCACTACATGGGTTTAAGCTCACAAGGCGAGGAACTTGCACCAGGCTACTCAATACCAAATTGCCCCAACAAGTCGTCGATAAGGCTTGCAAGCTGCATTCCAATAACACTTTTGGTGACTACAGCCTCATCGACAACAATTGTGAGCATTTTGCCACATTTTGCCGGACCGATATTCGTGCAAGTGAACAGACGGCAATTGTCAATGATTGTGTGCGGAAATTTAAGGAAGCCAAAGGGAGGTTGCTGCAGAGAAACTGAATTTGAGTGATCCGACCTTCCGACTATCTTGTATTATTTGTCTGTCTGTGTTTTTAATATCTGTTTCGGGTATGTTTTGTTGGGACTGTCATGTTTCTGGTTGGCCCCATTATTTTCTGTTTTTTCTGAAACAGCAAAAGGGGAGATGATTTTTCCAGTACCGTTGATGATAGTCATAGAATCGGGGCCACGCGCTTTTTCTTTGTTTGAGCATCGGCCCACAAATCTTCGATTTTATATTCCCCTGATCATTTTCTGAGTTTTTAGAAAGTACTTTGGTATTGTATTGTATTTACCGGGGCGGACGGGACCGTCAATCACGTGAGGGGATATAAAATATGTCATCGTGAGGAGGGTTCCGACGATGAAGCCTCCTGTGACACGATCTAAGGGGAAGTGTCTCTTTCTGTCTCCTTCTCTATCTCATGCCCAAAAATATGGGGTGGACCGGACCTCCACGTGGCGCTTGTGGGGGCCGCTCGCCGAGATGAAATTTTTGCACAAAAAAATTCATATTCTCTCTCTCTCTCTCTCTCTCTTTCTCTCTCTCTCTCATTGGCCTGCACGCTACCGCTAGCCCTGTGCCCTCTCTCTCTTCTTCTTGGTTTTCTCATTGAAGAAGGAAACCCAACGCACTTCCCTTTCTCTCGCTTTCAAATGATTTTGAACCTGCGGTTTCGCTCGACGTTTCTGGTTGCGTCGCCCCTCTCCGACCAAGCCAAGGTTTGGGTCCCTCGTCCTCGCTCTCTGCTCCGGCGCTCCCTCCGTCTCTGCTCCGGCGCATCTTTCCTTCGACCATTAATCTGCTGGGGCGGCGGCCAAGATATGGGGATCCCATTTTGACTTCATTCAGGTAGGGATGATGAAATTTGCGTTACTCTAATTGTTTTCTTGGTTCTACATCTCTGCCATGCCCAATCAAACACCGAGTTATGTTGCAAGTCTTGACTTCTTTTACCCTTTTTTTCAATACTTTTAAGATGGAAAAATTCCGACCAAAAAACAAAGACGGAAAAATTTAATTCTGAGTTGATTGAATTTGAACTTGTTATGGCATCACTTGATGAGCCATATTTGTATGTCACTTAGAAAAAAAAATAAGCCTGGACAAGTATGTCTTGATGGTCTCTTTCAAGTCTTGGTGTGCGTTCAAGTTTTTAGATGCCCGAACGTCCTGACTTCAATCCACTGCGCACTATGTTTGAACCAAGGTCGTACATGTTTTCTTCCGATTTTGAGTCGCTTCGAATGCGTGGCGATAGGGTTCGCTTAATGGTGATCTTTCGCTAACGTTTTTTGTCGCCGTGTTCAATATGCTTTTTTTTTCCTTTTCGAGTCTTGTCCGGTGCCTTCTCATGAACCGGGGACTCTTGATGAACATTGATTTCTTACTATACTTGACTGCACTTTACTGGTATTCCAGTTTGTATGTTATGCATCATTCTGAGTCGTAATCGAGGGTGGGTGGAGGTCTGGTGATGTGCGGGGGGTAGACAGTGGTGAAATTTCGCCCAGTGCTTGAGATGGTGGTCCATAGGTGACGCTTTCTTTTGTTGAATTTAAGTTTTGACGTTGAAGATTGATGAGTTCATGTTCAGGGGAGTCATGGTCAGAGGAGGTCAGAGGAAAGTTGAGATCAAAGTCGAGGAAAGTCATGGTCAGAGGAACCGGAGCATCCCTGGCTCTCTTCACATTTACCATGACGGTTGCCCCACATCTCTCCCTTAGAACATCCATCATCTGCAACAAATTGGTGAATCAAGCGCTTTAGTTCTCGTTTTCAATAACGATAACTAACCAAATAAAGTCAGAGAGCTGGAGTTGAACTGACATCGCAAAAAACTGTAGACACTTGAGTTTATAGGGAACAACTTTGTTCGTTTGTTCTGCACCCATCGTAATCTGTGATTTACTTATCTCATTCTCTTTCATTTTATATTCCGTTAAAGATTCCTCATCTTGAAACTACTGCTTATCACAGTTCATTTAGAGAGTGACAAGCCTTTGAAGCCTTTCTCATATCCCATCAAGAATAGGCCGACGTCAAGTGAAATGTCAAGTAAAACGAATGCAATTCATTCCGCCGAATGCATTGTACATATCTTGAGATCTTTGATAAAGATTCCAGTGTTCCGTTTTTTATACTTCTGAATCAAAAGCGATGCCTGTTAGATCAAGAAAACTTTTACCTATTGAACTTGTTTTCCATAAAAATCCAACAACGATCACCGGTTTGAATGCCAGCACGATCAGCAGGGGATCCCTTTAGGTACCTGATGAAGATAAGAATATATAAGGAACCCGCAATGTTGACAATTAAAACCATGCGTTTGTCTAAAAAGGCTAGCTTGAAAAGTATTATGAGAATAAAAAGACGTTAGATGACAAATTTCCATAAGTACACAAAATGCAAGTTCATTGTCATAGATTGTGGATTGATTCATGTGGGTCGACACTTTCACTGGTCAAATGATACCTAAAAGCATGCAAGATAAGTGGTCTCCTGAAGAGAGAGCTTTCTTGAGGGTTTTGTCACAAAGAAATGACAGCACCAGTGAGACGTTAATGTTGCCTATTCACTATTCAGAATAACCCTTATCATAGCACAGTCGATGAGTGATGTTGGTTTATTTGATGGAACATTTTCTCCAAACAAGGTTTTCATGAATAATTTATGAGAAAATAAAGAGGACAAAAGAGAAGCAAGATGACGAGTTAAACAGACATAATAGGCACCTTAGCGAATATAGTATCCAACAGTAGCAAATTTTGACCATGCACCATAAAGACCAGACCCGGGACCACACCCGTAAAAGTAAGGGGTGTGGAAAATTGGTGGCGGCTTTCATCATTAAGACTGGGACGTCCCATTGTCATGTGCATCCACAAAGTCCAACCCAAAAAGGAATATTTTGAGTAGTCACTTCCATCCACATTCAATCGTGTGTGAACGTGTACACATTGCTCCTTGCTCCTCTTGCGATCTTATAAACTTCATACATATTTCCTCCCCTCCCCCACAACACCACCACACCACTCACCTGCTCCTCCCCCCACCTCCCCCCGAAAGATCAGGCCCTCTTCTTACAAACTAATGGCATCATGGAAAAGGGTACATTTCCAGATTTGCCGCACAAGAAATAAAAGAAGACATACCTTTATGTACAAAGACACGTCTATAGCTTTAGGAAAAGTAGGGTAATTTTTTTTAGGAAAAATGACACAAATAATTCCTGAACTTTTAATTTGTTCAATGTAATTCCTGAACTTTAACGTAATATTCAATTTGATCCTTGAACTTTTGATTTGTTCAATGTGGTCCCTGAACTTTTAATATGTGTTCAATTTAGTTCTTGAACTATTTGAAAATGTTCAACATAATCCTTCCATTAATTCAATTGCAGGGATTATATTGAACATTTTCATATAGTCTAGGAACTAAATTGAACACATATTAAAAGTTCATAGATCATATTAAATAAATTAAAAGTTCAGGAACCAAATTGAACATTATGTTAAAGTTCAGGGACTATATTGAACAAATTAAAAGTTCTAGGATCAAATTGCACGTCAAGTCAAAGTTTAGGGACTATTTGTGTCATTATCCCTTTTTTTTAAGTTCTTCGAAGTTCTCCTAATGGATGTTCCGCATAACCATCCGAAATGAGGTCGTACAGCCCTCCTACCATGAGTCACTAAAAAGTTTCATATTAGGAAATAAGTTTGGAGAAGATTTTGACATGACCATTTTGGTTACTTATCAATGATACAAGAAATTGTTTTAAGTTTAAACTACAGAGTCATCGAACTCTTTCTTTTCCGCCCAACATCTGGAGTTATCACAGAGAAATGCAATAGAAAGGATCTGATTGCTCAAGAACAACATGCACATCAGAATATCAACGAAACACTTGCTTTAAAATCAATCACCCGTTTTATTATTTAAAAGAGGATAGGAGACGATGCTTTGTGATTGCTGAAATGATACAGCAAAGCTCACTGCAGATGCTTTTTCTGCATTCATATGTCAACATTGACACCAACTACCTCTCCATCAACATTGCAAAGAGGACCCCCAGAGTTTCCCTTCTTTTTTTCTTTTCTTTTTTTTTTTTTGAGCATCAGAGAGTTTCCCTTCACGTCCGCCTTCGTATACACGAAGAAAAGATGGCAACCTGTTGTCAAGGAGCACACCACAGTTATGCCAAAAGAGCTAGCTTAGGTTGGACAGAGAAGTGCATGCACGTCAATTCACCACCAATGCAGTCACTTACTTCGATTTAACTACACTGTATTATGAACGGTCAACAATTCTGCATCATAACCATCTATGTATGATAGGTGATGGCCAACATCTCACAGATTGGTGGCCCACTAGTGACGAGATATGCAATACCCCTTTTTCATTTCTCACGCTTCTAGAGCGTCTGAAGTAGCATCGCGCCTTTCAGTTAGCTAGACTTACTTTCCCAACATAACTTATTGCCATTGAAATTCATATTCTTCCCACATTGATGTAACACATATCTAGGAGGTTGACCAGAACAGATATCCTGATATAGCAGCTAATGCATAGAGACTCCTCTAGTGTTATTAACATTGAACATGTGTGTGAAACAGCAAAAGGAAACACAAACCCATCATAGACGGGCAGGCAAACACAGGCATCGTTGCATCTTATTGTAATGATTGCACATTCTCTTTGTAGATACTCTATGGGCATTCCTCTAACTCCCAACGCATTGGTCATGTGATGAACACAGCAATATTAAGCAAAAGAAGAGGGAAGGAACTGGCACTTTAAATAATAATCATACATTAGCACCAACCAACTAAGGAAAACAAAAACTTCAACAAAAACTAATTGCTTGGTCACAATGGTAAGTATGAGCTGAATGACCTGATAATCCCGAGCGTAACAGTGTGTTGAAGGGAAAGTGGACTGCCCATGGCTATTGCCCAGTCTCCAGGTTGAAGCTTACTAGATGAGCCAACTTTTGCAGTTGAAAGGGGAGAACTTGGGGAATAAACCTTTACAATGGCAATGTGAAGATCCACATAAGCATCAACAACTTGCCCTGCAGTATTTTTCTCCATGACTTGCAAACGTACAGGAACCTGCGACATTCTTTCTGCAAGCATCCACAATCTTTAGTACTCAACCAAGTGCACTACGGCTTTGTCTGAGCCTTATATACAAGGAGTCACCCTCCACCTAATAGAAAGCTTGCAGTTTTTGCAATTTCTAACATAATTATTTTTTCTTTCAGCTCAGTTACTTCCAAGGACAAAAATGACTTATAACCCAAGTCCCGGAAAGGGCCTTGAGAAATAGTACTAGAAAGAAAATGTAAATATTGGCACTTCAGAGTTACACTCTCATCAACATTGGGGCGAGGAAGCAATATGTGCACGCAAAACTCCACCAATCATCAAGATTCTGGCAGAGCAATGTTTTATAATGCCCTGTAGTAACATGCTTATGTGCACAGAAATAAAAGAACGAGATATTGAGCAAAGTTGAAGGCTAATTAATCTGGCAAAATGGTATTCTTTCCCATCCTTACCTATATGTGCAGATCACGTCTACCGCAGTTCAAGATAATATCATTTGTTCCAAGATCATGTGGTAGAGAAGAAAAAAAAGTGAGAAACTTGAACTTGAGCCACTGATATGGACAGCAAATTACATCATCAAACACCAACGTCCCTATCAGCCAACTGTATCAGTTTGTAGTGTCGAAGTCAACATGAACACATGTTAAAATGTAGCCATCCTTTTGAATAACGGTTCCAGGACCTATCTTCCCGTCTGCCTCTGATCAGCAAGATAAGGACAGACTTTTCAGATTAACGCAAAAAAACTAGCAAGAGTAGGTTTTCGGCTCGGTCGACTTAATAAGAGAAGGATCACATGGCATACTTCGCCCTCATTTTGGAGCATATAGATTAGGGACTGCAGGAGCAATCCTAGCAGTAGCATCGGCAATTGTATCTCTGCCAACATATCCCTCATTTGGTTTTGCATTTTCTTCAGATTTAGCAGAAACTGCCTTTTTTGTATCAAAACACCTAATCGAACTAGTTTGAGGAGACTTGGAGGGAAGTACTTATGCAGGTTGCAACAATAAAAAATGAGCATAGGATGACAAAGGAAAAGGGTGGTGTTACACATTGCTTCTGAAAAAAAAATCTAAAGGGAACAAACCGTGTCATAGCTGATTCAAGGAAACAATGCCAGGACAAGTGGTGTGAATGCATTATGCAATTGGGAAGGAATCCAAACTGATAGCCTTATTCTGGCATTCAAATCAAACAGGGCAGATCATTAAAAAGTCTCTCACCACAACTGCAAGAAAACTTTAAATTGACTAGGGGATCTGCTAGCCACTCCAAAATCCTTAATATGAATCCAACGTATGCAACACAATACATTCACACCTTTAGATCTAATGGGCCTCTTGTGAAATTCACCTTGCCCTAGGATTTGGAATTATCAAACCTACATTCACCAGAAACACACAATTAACATTAAGATCTCAGCTTAAAAGGAATCGCGGCTACACAGGTTTCACCAGGTACGGCTTAAAAGCACTCTGAAGCACACCATATCTGACGAACTCTTGAGCTTCTACTTGATGCAAAGATAAGCAAAAAGATGCCCTCTACCGCAAAGTTTAGAACTTTAACCTACAAAGGTGCATTACATATACTTCCTGTTTCTAGGCAAACGGACCGAATTGCATCATATCAAACATAGATGCACCAACATAAAACAGAAGCATTTGCAGGAAGTAGACTAAGGTACTTACTGCTAGCATTTGCATGAAATAGACCAGAACCAGCAACCCGCAATTCTCACCATCTGGAGCATCGAAATTTAAGCACGTTAGAAAAAAAGAATGAAAGTTTTCTCTGCTAATGATACTTGAAAGCCAGAATGCCACAATCTCCCCTTCAGCACCAAGAAATTTTTGCAGGCACGCATGGGAACGGAGCAATGTGCTGAGAGGAGAAGCAAAAGCAAAAATTAGCTGTAGGACGCTCCTGTGCAGAGATCAAATGATACCCAGATTCAGTTGATGTCTCCATCTAATCATTTCGCACCTAAAGACAACTTCTGATCCTGCAAAGAAACAACCTTTAGTTGTTGACTTGGAAGTCAAAGTCTTTGATTAAATGCCTTTTATTTGTTGGGGTTTTCGTTTACAATTAAGAAAATGACTCGCAGGCTTCGTTTGCGAATGAATTTCACGTCCCCGACCGAATCAAATTGCACCGCCGCGACTCAAATTGTACTTGAAAAATCAGCACTTTCTGTGTATGATATAAATGGTCAACGCTGGTAGCAAAACTTGCTTCTCTTCTTTCAAAAATGTCTTAATTATCATTGTCACATGTGCTAACGCACGAGGACAAACATGATAACTTATAATTTAAATAATTAAATGATATAAACATTCATATAATCATTAACTATTTTCACCACTTCTGAATTATGCTTCTTTTTTTCCAATCTCGTACCCTCTCGAATGGAGTGTTTATTTTTTAATTCCAGCAAAAAAGAAAATTTGTTGCAGGATGATTTTTCCGGATTCAGTAACCAAGTAAAGATATGCCTTTTTTTTGCAAGTTTATACATTGCATTTTTCGTATACACATTGTTGACACATAAATTTTGCCTAGTCATTTAGGGTTTAATTGCATAGAAAATTAGGGATTAGTTTTTAACCTCTAAACAAAAATATTTTCATTAAATTAATTGACATATAGACTTTAGGTGCATTTACATTAATAAGGCATATTAGAACATGCTTTCCTTGTTTAATTTCAAAAAAATTATTAAAAATTAATTTTAAAAAATTATTAAAAAAAAATTTCGAAAAAATGGGGAACCCAGCATTATTCAATGCTGGCCAGCGCAGCACCACTATCATAAAAAAATTAAATTAAATTAAAAGTTATTAAAAAAAAAAGAAGGGGGAAGAAAATACGAGGCCAGCGTTATTCAACGCTGACCCACTTTTTCTTCCCCCCCAAACCAGCGCGCCTTCAGCCCTTTCTTCCCCCAGCACCTTCAACGCTTCTGGAAGCGGAAGAAGCAGCAGGATGCTGATCGCAGAGGCCAGAACGGGGCAGAAACATGGAAGAGGAAGCGGACATCCGGAAACGACAAAGCAGCAGGAGGTGGGCGCATCGAGGACGGCGCAGCGCTTCCGACCTGCATCAAGGGAGTCCTGCAACCGTTTTAGCCGAAAACGGGTCTGGTTTGGTCCCGAGAGTAGGACCGACCGCTGACGCTTGACGAAATGGGGGAAGGCACACTGACCCATGGCTCCCCTGAGCTAGAAATGGAGGGTGGACGTTGCCGGGGGAGGCAGAGAGGAGCGGAGCCTCCTCCTTCTCTGGGCATCAAAAGAGGAGAGGGAAGAACAGAGCCAAAAAAAAGAAGAAGAAGAAGAAAGAGAAGAGAGTTCCAAAAAGAACAGAGAGCTTAAAGAGAGGAGAGACGGGAAGAGAGTTTGGGGAGAGCGACAGATTGACCAAGTGAAAAGAGGCCGAGAGCTAGAGTGTTCCTCCGACAGCCGCCGTGCCCGAGCCTTCGTCGACGAGGCTCGTCCGACGTTTTCCCTGTCCTGAGCCAAAGCCGCGGTAGATTTTGGTTTGTTTTTTTGGGGTTTTAGGTCGATTCCCCGAGGATCTCGGCTTGGAGGCGTGCGAGGCGACCAAACTAAGTCCGATACATCTCAAGTTCGCCCTCTATTCGCCGTCGCCGAGCTGGGTAGGGCCACTTCCTGCGACTGAGCTCTCGTTCTTCTTCACTTTGATTATAGCTCAGTTTCGCCCTGTCTCGGTCGGTTGCTGGAAGCTACAAGCATTAAAGAAGAGTCATAAAAACTTCAACGTGGCTTCGGTTTTCTTCAACAGATTAAACTGTTTTATTGTCTTTATTAATGACCGTGGATTGTTATGTTTCTTTATTAAATGTAATCATTGGAGTTTGTGAACTTCAGTTCCTATATAAAGGGATGAAGTCGTGAGTTGTAAATCAAGCCAAATCAAGCCAAACACAAAGCCACAAAGACAAAGCATTCTAAACAAAAGTTCTCCCTCCAATAATTATTTGTGCTCTTATTCCAAGTTTCCAAAATTTATTATTATTCTTTTGGTTCCAACATTTGGTATCAGAACTAGAAATGACATCTACTAGTTCCGTTCAGTTACAACTTCCAAAGTTGAACGGAAGAAATTTCAATAATTGGTCCGTCCAGATGAAGGTTCTTTTCAAATCGCAAGATTTGTGGAACTTGGTAGAAAACGGCTACACTAAAGTGGCCAATGCTGAAGAATTCGATACTTTGAGAAGGGAGGAGAAAGACTCTTTGGTGAAATCTCGGAAAAAAGATAAGAAAGCATTGTTTGCGATCTTTCAATCCGTAGAGGAAATGATATTTGAAAAAATATCGAGCGCGGAAACCGCGAAAGCAGCGTGGGATATTTTGCAACAATCCTACAAAGGCGATGATCGTGTCAAACGTGTGCGACTTCAAACACTTCGAGGAGATTTCGAGTCTTTACGTATGAATGACTCTGAATCAATCTCGGCGTACTTTGATCGTGTGCAGACCATTGTTAACCAATTGATGGTTAATGGTGAACAACTCCAAGATGTGCGAGTTGTAGAAAAGATCTTGAGGTCTTTGACCAAAAGATTAAATTACGTTGTCCCGGCGATTGAAGAAGGGCAAGATGTGTCAACCATGACGTTGGAGCGGTTGATGGGTTCATTGTGCTCGCATGAGCAAAGAATGAATCAAAAGTCTGTCGATTCGACTCTCGAGCAAGCATTGCAGAGTCGGGTCACTCAATCAAGCCGAGGAGGCTATCAAGGTAGCCGAGGTCATGGAGGTGGTCGAGGACGTGGACGTGGAAATTTTAATTTCACCGGAAAATATAAAACACATGACAAATCAAAGGTCAAGTGTTTTAAGTGTAACAAATTTGGACATTACAAATCCGAATGTAAAGCAAAGGTGGCGTACGAGCAAGAACAACAAGCACATGCCATTGATGCCGAGGAAAATGTGGTGCTAGCGTGCAAGAAGGATGACTCAAGCATCGTGGACACCAACATTGGTACCTTGATACTGGGTGTAGTAATCATATGTCTGGCCAAAAGGAGTTATTCTCGCAATTGGACGAGACGGTTCGTGGTGAAGTTAATTTTGGGAATAAATCCAAAGTTCTCGTAAAGGGCAAAGGTAACATTAATATCAAGTCAAAAGATGGTACTAATGTTACTGTTGCAGATGTTTTCTTTGTACTGGGACTTTTTTGGAATTTATTAAGTGTTGGACAACTTTCCGAAAGAGGCCATAAAGTCCGTATTGAAAATGGAGTTTGCACCATCAAAGGTGTGAATGATAAGTTGATTACAATGGTGCAAATGACGAAGAACCGAATGTTCCCTTTGACTCTTCAGACGAAGAATCTTTTGAGTTTTCAAGCGATGATGAAAAATACAAACTGGTTGTGGCATCTTCGATTCGATCATCTAAATTTTCGTGGACTAAAATTACTAGTCTAGAAAAAGATGGTGACCGGCATGCCTCTGATTGACAGTCCAAATCGACCATGCGAAGGATGTCTTGTTGGAAAACAACATCGAGAATCCTTTCCAATTGGAAAAGCTAGAAGAGCAAAACAACCATTGGAGTTGGTACATACATACATCTGTGGCCCTGTTGAGGTGGAATCAGTCGGACAAAAAAGGTACACGTTAATTTTTGTGGATGATTTTACCAGAAAAACATGGGTATATTTTTTGAGAGAAAAATCTGAAGCTTTTGGCAAATTTAAAGAATTTAAAGTCTATGTTGAAAAGCATAGTGACTTTATTTTAAAGACGTTGAGATTAGATCGAGGGGGAGAATTCACTTCGAATGAATTTGACAAATACTGTAAATTCCATGAAGTGAAACGTCAATTGACTGTCAGCTATACTCCTCAACAAAATGGTATAGCAGAAAGAAAGAACAGGACAATTTTTGAAATGGCAAGAAGTATGCTAAAGGCCAAAAATTTACCCAAGAAGTTTTGGGCAGAGGCTGTTGCGTGTGCTGTATTTGTGCTAAACAGGTGTCCAACAAGGAGTGTTCTTGGAAGAACCCCAGAAGAGGCTTGGAGTGGCAACAAGCCAGATGTTTCATTCCTACGAGTATTTGGGTGCGTGGCATATCCCCATGTACCGGATGAACGGAGGAAAAAGTTGGATGAGAAAAGCCAGAAGTGCATCTTCATCGGCTAGAGTGACATGACTAAGGGTTATAAGCTGTATAATCCAGTCACTGAGAAGGTAATCATCAGCGGGGATGTCCAGTTTTTTTAAGATGAAGCCTGAGACTAGAACTAGAAGATTGACCAGAAAAGCATCACCATCGAAGACGAATTATTGGTGGGAGAGATAGAAAAATCTTCAACTGAAGATCCATCATCTTTGCCTGGTACTTCATTTTCTTCACCAAGAGCAGTTTCAGAACTGCTGATATGCCGTTCACAGCGATTGCGGGAGACGCCATCAAGATTCAAGGATTATGTTGTCACAAAAGATGATGATAGTGATAGTGATAGAATCATTGATGAAACTATGATAAATTTTTGTTTATTTACAGAATGTGACCCCGTGTCCTATGATGATGCAGCGGCAGATGAGAAGTGGATCCTAGCAATGGATGAAGAAATCCAATCCATTGAAAAGAATGACACATGGGAGTTAACTTCTTTACCACCTAGTAAGAAGCCCATTGGTGTCAAGTGGCTATATAAGACGAAGTACAAACCTAACGGTCAAGTGGACCAACATAAAGCCAGGTTGGTTGTAAAAGGCTACAAACAAAAGCTAGGTATTGATTATTTTGAAGTATTTGCACCAGTGGCTCGAATGGATACCATTCGGATGATCTTAGCATTCGTAGCTTAGAATCGTTGGAAGATCCATCAAATGGATGTGAAATCAGCATTTCTCAATGGTGTTCTTGAAGAGGAAGTCTATGTGGAGCAACCGCAGGGTTATGAGAAGAAAGGGCATGAAAATCAAGTTTACAAACTAAAAAAGGCATTATATGGGCTAAAACAGGCACCTCGAGCGTGGTACACGAGGATTGATACTTACCTATTAGAGCATGATTTTCAAAAGTGTCCATATGAGCATACACTGTATATCAAGTCAAATACTAACGGTGACATAATAATTGTGTCTTTATGTTGATGACTTGATATTTACAAGGAGCTGTCCAAAGATGTTTGCTGAATTCAGGGAGGCTATGACTAGCCATTTCGAGATGACAGATTTAGGATCGATGTCCTATTTTTTAGGCCTTGAAGTGAAGTAAACAAATGATGACATATTTATTTCACAGCAGAAATATGCTAATGATATTTTGAAGCGATTGAAGATGGAATCACTCAAACCAATACGAACTCCTGTAGCAAAACGATTGAAGCTAAAGAAAGAAGGAGCAGTTGAACTAGTAAATCCCACTTATTTTAAAAGCATCGTTGGCAGTTTAAGATATTTGGCTTCTACCAAGCCAGATATTACTTATGGCGTAGGAATTATTAGTTGGTTTATGGAGAAACCATACCAATCACATTTGCAGGCAGCAAAGAGAATTTTATGGTATGTCAGTGGAACTCGTAATCATGGAATTTTATATTCTTATACCGATAATTTCAGTTTGGTGGGCTACACGGATAGTGATTGGACAGGTGATATTGAGACTCGAAAGAGTACTTTTGGAAATGCTTTCTTTCTTGGATCAGGAGTAATTTCTTGGTCCTCAAAAAAACAACAAGTCGTTGCACTTTCGACAGCTGAAGCAGAATACATAGCGTTATCTTCAGTGGCATGTCAAGCAATATGGCTTCGTAGGATGTTGTGTGAATTAATGCATGAATAGACAGGTCCTACCAAAATATTGTGTGATAATAAATCGGCTATGGCTTTAGCCAAGAATCCAGTTTTTCATGGCAGGAGTAAACACATCGACGTCAAGTATTACTATATTCATGATAGAGTCAAAGATGGCGAGATTGAACTTAATTTCTGTAGGTCAGAAGATCAGATTGCAGCTATTTTGACGAAACCATTGAAGACGGAGATGTTCAAAAAATTAAAGATGATGCTCGGTGTTGTTGAATTCCAAAATCAATTTTAAGGGAGGCTGTTGGAGAAACATAAAATTGATTATTGGTGTGATTGTGCAAGTTGGTTGCTGGAAGCTACAAGCGTTAAAGAAGAGTCATAAAATCTTCAACGTGGCTTCGATTTTCTTCAACAGATTAAGCTGTTTTATTGTCTTTCTTAATGATTGTGGATTGTTATGTTTCTTTATTAAATGTAATCATTGGAATTTGTGAACTTCAATTCCTATATAAAGGGATGAAGTCGTGAGTTGTAAATCAAGCCAAACACGAAGCCACAAAGACAAAGCATTCTAAACAAAAGTTCTCCCTCCAATAATTATTTGTGCTCTTATTCCAAGTTTCCAAAGTTTATTATTATTCTTTTGATTCCAACAGTGTTCTTCGTTTATGCTCGCGTTCGACATGAAAGAGCCATTTCCGAGTTGATGTTGAGCATGGCTTGTTCACTACCTTTTGAGTTTGGGTTGATTTCGTGAGCGTTTTGAGTCGGGGTTTCCTTTCCATTATTGCACACCACATGTTTGTTGAAATGCATCAACCGGATTAGTGAACTTTTTTCTCGAGTCCGGTTGGTTGGAATGTCAGGATATATGTTGGTGTGTGATGCTTGGAGATGGGGTTGGGTTATATGATTCCCCGAACTGCATTGTTCACGACAAATGCTTGTTGTTCCAGGTTTGTGCTTTTTCGTTCTTCCGTCTTCTGTGTTCTCTGCTGATGTAACTTCGTATGTGATGTGTTTGGCCAGGCATTGCGACGGACGATGGTAAGACTCGTTAACTCTGATGGTTGGTTTGGTAGCACGAGATAGTGCCATTCTTGTTGAGCATAGGACGTTGTTATTATTGTTGAAGTTCCGGCATTTTAGAATAGATGCGTAGCATTAAAAATTTCTGGGTAGCGAGAATGCGAAGCAAAAGTTGGTGTTCTATTGTTCTGGGCTTCATGTATTGATGTTCTGGGCACGCAAAGGAAGAAGACCAGAAGAGTAAAAAAAATAGAAAAAGAAAAGGAATAAAAATTTAGAGAGAAAAAGAAATAGAAAAAGAGAGAAAATAGGAAAAGAAAAAAGTCAGAAAAGAAATAGGAAAAAATGTCCTGGGGAGTGGGGCAGATCGGGTCAGGGGACCCGGTACGGAATTTCTTATTTTATTGATAAAAATATCAAAAAATATTAAAAATTCCAAAAAAAATCGAAAAATCAAAAAAATATTATTTGGGCTTTGGAATTAGCTTTTCTCGCTCTTTTGTGTGATTAGTGTCATGTTTGATTACACGTTACTTAGTTCACACACTTTGAATTGCACGTTTAATTTAACCTTGCATGTAGTTGATTATACATATTAGGTTCATGTTTTGATTATTGATTTCCCTAACTTGGTTAGGAATGGAATTTTAAAACTCCCAATTGGCATGAACACATTAGACGGTAATTGAACAAGATTAGGTATCGAAAGGGCACTAGTTTGTTAATTAGTGTAATTAAGTCCCCGTACCTATTGAATTTTTTATTTGCAAAAGTAAAGCATTTCTCCCGTGCTTTACTTGAGTGTCTAATTGACCCACCAAAAATCGATTAGTGGCAACTCATAGTGAAAATTGATTTGCATGTTAATAGATTAAACTTAAGTTGCGAATTGATATAGACTTGGGGGAGCTCGAGCTAGGTTTAGACTTAGTAATCCATTAGCCAAATCCCATAGTCGGCGGGGCCGGGACGGGTAGGTCGCAACACACATTAACGTAGTTTATGCGTGTATGAATTTATTTTGGTGTCATTTTTTGTCTAAGAATTAAACATAAAAACATAACAGTTCCCGGAGTCTAGGATTATACATGTAAATGCGTTATACTATACTTATAAAACAATGGAGAAATTTCAATATATTAAGTCTTTTTCATGCCATGAAATAGTTTGATTAGATATGGAAAAGGTAAAATGGAAATTATACCAAATTGACTTATCTTTACATCAAAATAAAATCAAATAATTGTATATTAAAAGAATTTGTTGAGGACTAACAAAAGTTATCAAACAAAGTTACTGGCTTTTCTCGCAATCCTATGCTTTGAAAAATCAAAGTGATATATGCACTAAAAGTCTTAAACCTTATCACGAAAATACAATTGAGTTATAAAACTTACAAAAAGTGCAATCAAATCCTAAAACTTGTCAAATTGGTTCACTCGAGTCATAAAGTTAACACTGTCCAATTTGACTAACGAAAAATACTAATGCGGCTTTTTTATTATTTTTTCTATCATACGTAGCAATGACATGGCTTTTATTATTATTATTATATTAATACTAATCCTATTTAAATTAAAATTTAAAAAGCTAAAATCAGCCCTCGCCACTGCTGCTGTCGCCGCCCCACCATCACCGGGAGGGCCCACCTATCCTCCTCCTCCTTTTTATTAAACTTATTTTTTTAATTTAATTTAAATAAAATTAGTTTTAAAAATCAAATTCGGGTCAAACCAATGTCGTTTTAGTCTTATGTTTTATACTTTAGCCACGTTATCGACACGTAGGAGTGAGAAAGTATTAAATAAGTCATGTCAGTATTTTCCATTAGTTTTAGGACTTTAAGACTCAATTAAATCAATTTAATAAGTTTTAGGACTTGATTGTACTTTTTGCAAGTTTTAGGACTCAATTGCACTTTTAAGACAAGTTTTAAGACTTCTAGGGAATATATCCCTAAATCAAACTATTCTATATCAAGTATACTTATAAAGTGAACTTAAGAACCACTCTATCCTTCCACATTCATTAAATATTAAAAACGTGATTCTTGGACAATCACTTGCATCATCCAATTGAACACCTCAATCATTTTGGCCAATCTAAATTTGCTTAAGCATATCAGTTAAATACTCTAGTTCTTCTAAAAAGAGATAAGTTCAATTGTGTAATTTTGGGCTAATTAAAAAAAATACCAACTTTAACTTGAGGAACAATTTTGAACCAAACTTTTTTTTTATTTCAATAAAAATTATTAACTTTTACTCGAGTTCCAAATCTGACTCCCATTAACCAACGCTTGAGATCTTGTAGATTATTACAAGCATTTTGGCAGGCAGAACTTTAGAATCTCATTTATTATACTTCCCAACAAAATCAATTTATTTAAGTCTATCACCAAAGCTTGATATGTTAAATGAGATCAATTGATTAATGTCCAATAAAATCTTTGATTCCCCCAAAACCCTCCTCCTCCTCCCTCCTCCCTCCTCATTGTTCTCCCCATCAACCCTTTCGGCGGCGCCGCCACGCCGAAGCACTGGTTGAAGAGTGTGAAGTGAGGGGCTGAAAATGGCGAGGGAAGTGATGGGGAGGACGGCGACGCCGGAAGATCTGAGCGTCAGAGATAATATATTCCCATATGGATTGCGCGGCATTTATTCACACCACGGTATAGTTCTCGTGCCTTTGTTGTTCCGTTAGTATTTTTCCTCTCTCTTTTTCTTTTTTTTCTCTTTTTCTTTTTAGAAAATTTCTGGGACTCAAGGCTTCCCCTCGATCGGGTTCACATAGATTATTCCGGTAATCAAGTTTTGCCTTTCGACTCCGGCTCGGTTAATCTTCGAGAGAATTCCTCTTTATGTAATTAAAATTTGATAATGCTCTTTTATTTATTATTAAAATTCGATAACGCTCCTTTATTTATTATTTATCTTCTTCATTCTTCTTTTTGTCACTGAGGCCATCCAATTACTAAAAGTCCATCGAAACGGTACAATCAGGTGGCCAAAAATGATGATCATTTGAGTGATTCTGATTGTGGCATGTCTTTCTTTTGGTGGTTAAATAATATCGATACGATTAATAAAAATATCAAATCAATATATTTTGTAAGGAGTTACTTAACTCAATCGAATTGAGTTGTGCTGGAGATATTAATAAAAAAGGTTAATACCACGAAAAATCCCAAATTGGCATACTAATGAAAAACCCCAAACCTATATATTTGTGATAAATTTACTCTTAACTAATTTTTTAACGATGAAAAATCAAAATTGATACACTTGTGACAATTTTATTCCGAACTGGTACACTTGTGACAATTTTAACCTTTATTAGTTTTCGTTAAATTTTACTATCAAATTGCTAAGTTTGATAACACGTGGTAGTTGATGGGTCTACCAGTTTGGGGTTTTGCGTCTCTGTTTGTCACAAGTTTGCGAATTTGTGATTTTTCGTGATATTAATTTAATTTAACGGAGGTAAATTTGTCACAAGTGTACCAGTTTTGGGTTTTTGATGGTCAAAAAGTTAGTTCAATGTAAAATTGTCACAGGTGTACCAGTTTAGAGTATTTGGCGGTAAAAAAATTAGTTCAAGGTAAATTTATCACAGGTATATCAATTTGAGATTTTTTATGATAAAAAAATTAATTTATGATAAAATTATTATAAATGTATCAATTTAGGGTTTTTTTGTTGTATTAACCCTAATAAATAACCACAACACGTGTCTCTACCTGACCTTTGCCTGTATATAAAGCCCCTAGTCAGATGAAGAAAAAATCGTCTTTCAAAAGTCAAAAGTCATGTACTATGATTTTAATGTTTTTTTTTGTCTTTAAAACGGACGAGCAATTTGATATTTCTTGATTAATTTGGGTGAATGGGAACTTTATACTCCTAGTGCACCTAAAAAGCTCTTTTATTCCTGCATACTCAGAGATTGTTTTTGAATTGAAAAGAATCTATAATTCAATTACGAGATTTACAATCTCAAATTTCGTTTGACTTTGTTTCTTGACATCTAAGACTTGCGAGGTGAGAAAGTTTGCCTCGCAAGCGACATGGTATCGAAAATCAAGTAACAAGATCACAATTTCCCTCCAATTCACATCCACGAATCCATCGTATATCGCATGTGAGGCCCACGAAACACACTTGGTCTTATAGTTCTTATGTTAACAGTGATTAATTTTTTAGCGACAATTCAAAAATCAAGTGTGTAATTATGCCTGTTAATGACTCGATATCATTAACCCCCTGCCTAATCAAAATCTTTTTAAATACATACATCCCTTCTTATAGATTTCTTTTTACATCGTGACTTGTTCCACTTTTACGTATTCTTGTTGCGATTAGAAAGCCCTTTTTTTCTTTTCTTTTTTCTTTTTTTGGATAAGTGAATGTCTTTACTGCCGATATGGAAAACAATGGGGAAGCCATGTCCCATTGCAAAGCCCATTCGGACCGAAAGAATTCCAAATCCAACCCAAATACACATTCCACAAAAGCCTACTAGGAAAGCCCAAATGCAGGAATAGGCCTAAGTTCACTCTTTTGAGTAAAAAAAAAACAGAACTTTGTCAAAATTTCTAGGGTTTTAAAGTTCGCGCCTAATCGTCCCTAACCAAAACTTCATCTTCGTTCATTTGGGACTGAAATTTTGACTCTTTACCGCATTCCACGCGGTTATACATGGCAGGAATTTATGTTGGTGATGGCTATGTGATTCATTTCACCCGAACCGAGAACAAAAAAATCATATGCCCATCACTGTCCAGGACTAGCCACAAGCAACAAAGCTATCCCAATTCCCCAGAATGCGAATACTAGGAGATTATCAAGCGTGGGGTCGTCAAAACTTGTGTTAATTGCTTCCGCCGGGATGGCGAAAAACTCCGATCACTTTACTGTTATGGGTACGGGTGGCCACGACTAGGATTTATGCTCACGAGGCGAGGAACTTGCACCACCTTACCCTTTACCAAATCGTGCGATCAAGTCGTCAAGAAGGCTAGCGAGCTTCACGCTAACAATGCTTTTGGCAATTACAGCCTCATGAGCAATAACTGCGAGCATTTTGCCCTATTTTGCCGAACTGACGTTCGTAAAAGCGAACAGACAGCCTTTGTCAATAATTGTGAGCGGAAAATTATGGCAGCCAAAGAGTGGATCATGAGTTTGTTGCAGAGAAACTAAACTCTACTGGTCCAACCTTCCTCCAATGTTGTATACTGTTTATTCGTTTCTTTACTATCTGTTTCAATGTATACTCAATTGGGGCAGGAACGGGTGGTGAGGCTTAATTCCTTATGTCCCAATATATCTAGTTGCCATCTGAATTCCTCTTCTTGCCACATTGATGTATACCTTATGAAGCAGGCTGACCAGAACTAGTGTCCTGATATAGAAGCTACTGCATAGAGACTCGTCTAATATATGTGAATGCAATAGCAAACGCAGGCATTGTTGCGTTTTTTTCCGGATCGATTGCACAATTTGTTTGTAGATACTCCATGGGCATTCCTCTAAGTTCCAACTCATTGCTCATGCGATGAACACAGCTATTTAAGCACATCGAGGGCAGAAAACATTCTAGCAATGCATCAACTAGGCAACATCAATTTTTTAACAGAATTGCAAGTAAAACTAGATAATTGTAGTTGCAGTATTCACAGATAATGCAAATTCACGGTTTCAACTTCAGATCAAGCTTACTGCGACTAAAGGTACTAGCACTTGGAGCACAATACCTCCGTATGATGCTCTGGACATAAGAAACATTAACCACCAAGAACTATAGCAAGCCAAATCTCAACTCAGCAATATCATTGCAGAATAACAATAAGTGATAAATCAGTACTAACATCGTAATAACAAGAAGCCCGAGCAACATATACATATTCATAAACAACAGAGGCTTCAAACAATGAGGCCAAGCCACACATTACACAGGAAATGCATCACGACTCGAGCCTGACAACCAAATGATTTAAACAATGACAACACCAACCCCAGAATGCACTGAAAAGAACAAAGCCCTAGAATTTGAAACTCTCGAAAGTCAATACTTTTTGGGAATTCAAAAAACAAAAAAAAGAGTTGCCTCTTCAGGCTTCGCAGGCCTGGCTAGTCTATTCGAGGGGCGAAAGACCCCAATGGGTAGATTTTCACGGCACCACCTACAATACGCAAGATGGAAAAGCTTGGACTTCGAAGCGCGGACAGGAGCTCCCATCTCAACCAAAGAAGAAGCCGGCCTCATTGCGCTCTGGACTTCCCTCCAACAACAAAAAATCGTTGACTACGAAGTCCAAGTCCTCGATTCAATGCCTTTTAATTTCTAGGATAATCATTTACATCGTTCAACAAAACACCCCAATTCATTTCTTGAGTATCTTGTAAATCTAAATTTGCTCAGGCATATCACTTAAATGTTCTCCTCCTTCTAAAAAGAGATAAGTTTATTTGTGTAATTTTATAGATCTAAAATTGAAAATAAATGAAGGACACATTCTTTCCGGTAGAGCTTTCATCTGTATTCATTGAATTTGGGATAGGATTTCGGATTTTCTTGTACCTAAAATAATCAGATTTGATATTTCATTTTTTCAAGCCGACCAAAAACCCGAAACCAACCCAAACCCATCTCCGCTTCCCAGCGGCTCCCTCCTCCTCCTCCTCCTCCTCGTAATTCCTACTGACGGTGTTGCGGAGAAAGAGGTGAGAAGAAAATATTTTTTGGACAAATGGAGAAGCAAACTGCGAGAGTCTCCACTTGGTCTCTGCGTTTCTCGCCATGGAACCCACTGTGACTGCGTGATTTCCCACGCGCGAGGTAAAGTTTTCCCCTTTTTCCTCTCTGCACGGGCTTCACTGAGCTCACCAGTTTTCTTTTTTTGGAAGAAATATTCCTTTTCACCTTATCTCTAGATTCACTAGATTCTGTGTGCATTGAATTTGAAGCAAATGTCCCTTCTATTCGAAACCCAGATCACTTGGTGGTGGTGGGTCCGTGACAGAGGATGTTCAGAGGTTCATTTGGGATCATTGCATCAGTTGAGCTGTAAAGTTTTTCCCAAACTTGAGAATCCAAAAGGAAAAAAAAAGATGTCTGAATTGAAGAGTCTTTTAAGTTCAGCTCAAGATGCTGATGTTGGCTCATGATATTAGCGAAAACAAAAAAAAAAGAACAATCTTTTGTGTTTCTTCTGTGTCATTTCTGCTAAAGTGAATGTTTTTTACTTGTCGACACCTGTTAGACTAACCGAAATGATTTTAGGCTTGGAAGTTATTGTTCTTGTTGCTACTTTTCGAGTTGTTGCTCGAGCTTGCTCATGCCAGCTCATGTATTTGTTCTTGAGTATCAGGTTCATTGCCATCTGTTTTTGCTGCATTACTTTAGTGAAGGACTGTTACTGTGTAATTCTCTGATTAGGCAGTGTGTTGATGCAGACTGGCAAATGCCATGGTCTGTACTTGAAGAACTTTTGAAGAAGCTCATAACAGAAATTGAGTCTAATCATGATGATGCGCTAGATGGATTGTATGAACTGTACACAGATTTCATGACTTCTTTAAAGGTGAAGCTCATCGTTGTTAATTTCTGTTGCAGAATAATGTGTCCCATTTCTCCTGGTTTATTTATTAATCCTCAAGCTACCAATGACAAATTCTTTTTTCATTAGGATGAAAATGCAGTCAAAGGGAACATGACGGTTTTGGAATATATTTCTTTTCTTTTCCCAGATGGTGATGTTTTCTGTCTTTTGTTAGAGTTATTTATTTTCTCACTTGAGTTATATTATTTTGTATGCATCATCCAAATTTTTGGCTAATAATTTCCTAGATGCAGGTTGTGAGGATGCAACGTTTAGGAAATTCATTGTTCCGCTGCATTGTTCGCTCAACATGCTTGAAGGAGATATGGGGTATGTGTGGCATTGGTTCATGTATATTTTTGAAGAACTGAATGCTCGTCCTGGGACATATGCTTGCTTGGTTTCATTCAACTAGATTACTAGGCTGTTGTCCTAAGTTGAAGGCGTGGATGTATTACTTGTTTTCTTTGGCAAAAAAGAACAGGATTTTACATCAGTTAATCATAGATGGTTTATTGTCTCATAAATTGTGTGGATTTATCTGCTGGCTGAAATTAGCTTTTAGTCCATTTTCTCATCAGGTGTTCGATCTGGCCGGCCAGTCTGTTTTTGTAGGAGTTCATACTTTCCTTTCTGGAGAAATTGTGCAGCAAAACATGTTTTGAAGTAAGATGTTCGAAGTGCATTAAAATTTTCAGATAAACATCGGTATTATGGGTTCAATTTCTTGACTTATCAACGCTAGAGTTGGTTTGTTATAGATATTCCATTAGAAAAGTTTTGCCAACCTTTTCGTGTTATTTTCTGTAGTAACAATCTGAATTATTAGATCCAGAATTCTAGGAAATGCCACATAGATTAACATTATTGTCACATAATTCCTTGGCTATCTATTCCGTTTCCCCCTTTATCTGATTAGTTCCATCTGTTTTGACTTTGTATATAATGCACAAGAAGTGATTTTAGGCACTGACTAGAGTATTGGACTTAGGTTGGCTTAGTCGGGAGCTGTCTCAACCATGTGACAGCTTTGAAGGTACTGTCCTTGCACTTCAAGCTCCTTTCACTCTTAAGTTGTTTTCTTTTACTCGAACCTTCATATGTTTATGCATTGTTCTCGTTCCATCAACCAGTATATGTAGATATTCTAGGGTTGTGCTCACTATGGTTTGGCAAGTCTTTTGCTGTACTTGGTTCTTAAAATTGTTCTTGTTCCTATGAGCTGGATATCAAAAGCTAATTTGGCTGTGAAACTAGTGATCTGTCCTTGGACAGATATGCAAGCTTGGCTGAACAAGCTGGATGTAGTTTTATGATGATATATGAGATAGCAGTTTAGAAATTGACCATATTCCTGCAGGTAATATTGAGTAATGGCGACCTATCAACTTTAAGCAACATGAAGCTTAATTTGAAGATAAATGAATTCAGCACGGATGATGATGAGCCAGTGTCTTCAGAATGTACAGATTCTATGAGTAATCATGTCATCGTTGTTGCATGTTCGACCCTACGCCCCGACTTTTTCAAGTTTTTAGTTTCATTATTCACACACGCATACACACCCCATAGTTTTCCTTCTTAGATCATGGTAGTTATTTCTTTCACTGGTATGGTAGACATCATTATGATAATGTCTTTAGCCTAAAAGAGTAGTCCTGCTGCACGAATTCCCCATTAATACTTTGGTTACTTTGATAGCAGTGTGATTTGTGCTTTTCCATTGAACAAATTGATTTTTTCAAGAAAAGCATGACTTTGAATGAGGCCTTCGCGGTCAAGAGCTGATTGTCCATTGGAACAATATTCATCTTCTGCGATCATGTGGATCCTGCTGCAGTTATAGTCAGCACAAATTGTCGGGATAAGAACTGAAATTGATATCATTTCCTCGCCCCAGGTAAAGTGTTGACCCCTGCCTTGGGAATGTGCATCTGAGAGTGAACTTCGGGGATTGAAACCGGATATAATGTGAGTAGTTTCTCCGCTAACACACTTCTTCTGTTGAGCATCAATGTGAGATTCGGTTGTTTTCTCTCTCATCAATCAGTGAAGGTGTAATTTCTTTTTTTCTATAGCTCAGGTGCTGACGTCATATACGACCCATTGTGCCTGCCACAGTATGTGCGTTTGCTCTCCATTCTTTTGGATAAATCGAAGTCGTCTTCGCAATTCCCAAGAGCAGCTTGCGACGGTGCAATTGGCAGTTCACATGATTACAGCGATTGGTGCAATTCCCAGGATGTCGAGGCAGCTTGCGACAGTGCAGGAAATGCGAGTCCCACCAAGCATCCGATCGCATACATTTCGTCTGTCATCTGCAATGCCAATACTTTTGATTGTTTTCTCGCATTAGCTGACGAGGCAAACCTTGCCATTGCTGACCTGACCGGAACTCTTCAACCCGCCAGTTTGCTTCCTTATATGCAATCATACAATTGATCGAGCATACGACTGTTCAGGCTCTTGAGCAAATGAGGCTCGATGTTTCTACCTCACCATAGTGCGAAGAGCTTGTGCCCTGTTTTCAAGTTAGCAAATTCACGCAGGCACGGATTGCACATTGTCCTGATGGTGATCCACGTCAGGGGCATAATCTCAGACATTTCCTCTGATATTTTTGCTTGGACTATGTGATTTGTTCGATGTATGGCAGCGAGCATTGTTGTAGTAATTTGAGTTGATGAGAAGAAATGCTTCATCCATTGCTTGTATGCATGATGCTTACCCGACAGCGGAGATACTTTGTAGGACAATAGCACAACAAAACCTTTTTCCAGGATGACGGGTTATGATACTCGTATATCTTTAATCGGACGTGCCGACCCGTGTTTTTCCGATGTCATAAATTTCCGAATAGTTAAAGCTATTCTGATGTATTGAGTGAGAGGCTAACGAAATCGATGGGTAAGGTACCTTTTCTGGCCTTTTAGGTAACATGATTGGAGCGTAACCTCCAGCGTCGATTTCAACTGACGGACGGCCAATGCTTAAAGAATAAGAGTACCATGGCAAATGCATTTTTTACTGGACCATCTTTGTATCGATGATTGTTTGTGAAAGAACTTTCACCTATGTTGCGACTTTTACAGACTTCTCATTTCCAGAAAGAAAGAAGCATATGAACAAAAAATAAAATCACTTAATAAAGTAAAAGACTTAAAACGATTGCGCATCCAGGTAATCGAATCCAGATCGGGACCGGGACTGCGTTAAAAATCATGCGGAAACAATAGCACGATTATCTTTTTTTTTTTTTATGACTATAGGAACCTCATCTTAGTGAGATAAATATCCAGTTAATGAAACATCCTGCGAACCTCGTAGACTAGGTTAAATATGCACCGAAACTCGGGTTGAGTGGTCTAAATAGAGGATTGTTTGCATTTGCTAATCTTAAAAATTGAACATACGTCATGCTACTAATTCACACATGTTTATTCCTTAAACTCTGAATCAACTTTAAGTGATTTTCTTATCTTATTACAAAGATACGTATGATGGGGACACGTGCGTACGAGGAAACTGTCAAAACTTTAATGGTTCTTTTTCTTAAAATAAAATCGTGGTGGGTTCTTCAAAGATTTGAAAATTGGTTGGGCTCATGAAGATTTATTTATTGGTTTTGTGGGGGGGGGGGGGGGGGGGGGGGGTGGGTTGCGGGGTGCCGCGGCGGCGCGGCAAGAAAGTCAATGAATTGATCCAATCTGTATGAGCACCGAGCAACGGAAAAGGATGACCAATTTGAAACCGAAAAAGTGTCGAAGTGATTGAACTTTCGTATTGATATTAATTTAATTTTAAATTATTTTTTATGTCAATTAAGTTTTAAATTTTTTACATTGGCGAGACCGACCCTCGACTGTGGCGGGTAACAGCGGCCGGCCATAGATAGAAGAAAGGCGAAAAAAGACAAGAAAATAAATCAGAAAAAATAATAAAAAATCAACAAAATATTAAAGTATTATTAAAAATTGTCAACGCCAGTGCCGGCGGTGCCATGTAAGCCAATCAGCGTTCATATCAGCAATATCTTGCCAAAATTAACTGGATGGACTGAATTGGCACAAACACAAAATGTTTATGACTAAATTGGCACAAAATGCACTTTCTTGTTGTTGGACCTCATTATTTTATCTATTTTTATTTTGAAAACTAAATATTGCCTGAGTCAAACCAGGAAATCACATATCACGTGCCTCTACGATGATCATATTGGATTAGTCGCCACTAAACAAAAAAAAAATGGATCATATTAGATTAGTTGGTTCAAGAGACATATCACGAGTCACGGCTCTTAGAAAAGAAAGCACGAATTTGTGGCATGTTTATCACGATGTATGGCTTACCATTAGCATCAGACCATTGGCTGTTTATATTTTTTATCCCAATTGAAGTTACAAAAATCGCGGAGCGATCCAAACAGGATGGGGAATTGCCAGGATGATCAAATTGAAAGCTCCTCTGGCATCACTACGAATTCGACCTACAAATCTCGAAACTCATGCGCAAGTGGGTCCGCCTTTATGAGAACGAAGAAATGTGCAGCGCACCCGGAAATGCGACCGGATTCTTCGTTTGCGCACCGGGACGTTCGACGGTCCTAAGGAAGTCGCGGCCGGACTACTCTGGATCCCGTGATCAATGCAGATGGAGGGGATGGGCCATCCCGAACGCGTAAAGTCGTACACCGTTGTTCGAGACCACTTCAAGAACGTGACAAAGTTGAGCAGGCAGGCAGGCGCCAAGCGCTACAATGATGCGCCGAGCTGTGTGGGGTTCGTAACGTTCGTTCCCCGATTCGACTTTGATCAGTCCATTTCAAAAGTACGGGACGGAGACGAGGGGAAAGCCGTCGTCTGTTCGAGCGACCGAGACTTGAGTGGTTTAATCCGAACATTCGTGCGCCCATTTTTGACTTTAGCGCGCAGATTCGACACCAGATCGTGAAAAGTTTAAGGCGATGGCGATTGACGACGACGCGAGGACCACCTCAATGTCTTGCCGTATCGGATCGAGTCCGGTAGCTTGACCAACAGAGCCCCGCAGGGGCCCTCCACCTCTTCTTTATATGAACTTGCTCACCTCAGTCCCCCCCGTCCATCCTCCGACTCAGACCTTCCCGAATACATTTCCTCTTCGCTTTGATTCCCCTCTCTTCTCAAGACAAGCCCAAATCCCTCCTCCTTCGGCCCTTTCTGCGGCGCCGCTGCTCCGAGGCACCAGTCAAAGAGTGCGAAGTGCAGGCTGAAAATGGCGAGGGAAGTGATGGGGAAGGTGGTGACGCCTGAAGATCTGAACGCCGGAGACCATATATTCCGATATGGATTGCACGGCATTTACTCACACCACGGTACAGTTCTCGGGGCTTTGTTGTTGCATTAGCATAACTTATATAATGAAAGTGCACATTACCATCTAATCTGTAGTTAGAGAGAGATTATGAAGCACTATGTCGCGTCTTTATTAACGTCTTGCACGTATATAAATATGTGACATGCATGCATGCATATATGGATGCATGCATGCATGTATGGATGTATGTATGCATGCATGCACACACATGCATACATGCATGCATGTATGTATATATGTATGTATGTATGTATGCATGCATGCATGCATGCATGTATGTATGTATGTATACGTGTGTGTAAAGCCAAAGTCTGGTTAAGACAAATCCAAGCACGTTTACCCTCGACTTAAGGATATTAATTAGTTCTATCTATGGAAAGCTAGTGAATACATGGGTACTAAAGTCTGTCTAATTATCGACATTAGTTGCTAACTCATGTTTAATGGCCCCAGCATCCCCATCAATCTACAGTGCACTTAGAAAGCTCTCTTATTCCTATATGCTCGAGATTGTTTATATAATTCAATTATGAGATTTGCAATCTCAAATTTTCTTTGAGCCTATCTCTTGACATCTAAAAACTTCTGGGGTGAGGGAGTGTGCCTCTAGTAAGCGGCACGATACCGGAATAGGTCATAAAATCGAGTAACAACTTCACAATAATCCCTCTTATTCACGCCCATATATCCATCCTGTATTTACGTGCGAGGCTTGCCTAAAAAGCTCTCTTAGTCCTAAATACCCGTGTATTCTTCTTGAATTGAAAACATATACAATTCAATTACGAGATTTACAATCTTAAGTTTTGTTCGAGTTTGTTCGTCGGCATCTTAATTTTTTGGGGGCAAGGAAGTTCGTCTCGCAAGCGGCATGATATCGAAAAATAGGTCATAACATCGAGTAACGAGCTCACAAATTTCCCTCTAAGTCACATCCTCATAGTATATCACGTGAGAGGCCCACCGAACACGCCTAGTCACATAGTGCTTAAGTTAACAATAATTAGATAGGGACAAATTCCAGATTCAAACGGATAATTATAGCTGTTAATGACGCTCGATTTCATTAACCCCCTGCCTAATCAAAAATGTTTATTCACCACATACACACTTGTCATACATTGTGGGCTGAGGAACTGTTCAATTGATTTTGATGTGCATTTCGCAAAACCCAACTAGAAAAAGCCCAAACGGCAGGAACAGGCCTACGTTCGCTCTTTTGAGTCAAGAAACAGAGAACTCTGTCATTCTTTCTAACAGGTTCTAAAGTTCGCGCCTAATCGTCCCCAACCAGAATGAAATTTTGATTCTTTATCGTGTTCCACGCGGTTAATATGCTGCAGGAATTTATGTGGGCGGCGGCTTAGTGATTCATTTCACCCGAACGGAGGACAAAAGAACTATATGCCCATCGATGTCCAGGACTAGCCACGAGCAACAAAGTTGTCCTAATTTCACGGAATGTGACCACCACGAGACAATGAAGCTTGGGGTCGTCAAAACTTGTGTCGATTGCTTCCGCCGGGATGGCAACAAACTCCGATCGCTTTACCGCTATGGGTACGGGCGGTCGCGGCTAGGATTTATGCTGGCAAGGCGTGGAACCTGCACGACCTCACCCTGCACGAAATCGCGTGAGCAAGTCGTCAAGACCGCTACCCAACTTCACGCTGACAATGCCTTTGGCAATTATAGTCTCCTGAAAAATAACTGCGAGCATTTCGCCCTATTTTGCCGGACTGACATTTGTAAAAGCGAACAGACAGCATTTTTCAACATTTTTTAGTAAGAGTAGACCATGAGGTAGATGTAGAGACACTGAATTCAAGTGCCCCAACCATCCTCCAATCTTGTATGATGTTTGCTCGTTTTTTTTACTGCCTGTTTCAATGTATACTCAATTGGGACTGGAACAAAGTTATTGTTGCCTCTTATCGGAATGATCGGACAATCTGTCTATCGAAACTCCATGGGCATTCGTCTAAGTTCCAACTCTTTGCTCGGGTGATGAACACAGCTCTTTAAGCACAAGAGGAACTGTCACTTTAAGCATACGTCCACACTTCTGCGCTGATAGCATCAACCAAAATGGTTCCCTATACAGCATAAGTTAGAACTTTACCCTAAAATGGCCACTACTTATACTTCCTGTTTCCAGGCAAACAGACCGAATTGCAATATATTAAACATAGATGCACCATCACATAGCAGAAGCATTTGCATGAAATAGTCCAATGTACTTGCTGCTAGCATTTGCATATGAATGAAGGCCTTGGGCGAGTAGCCCGAAGGTGTGCCTTTGTGTCATACTTGAGATTATGAGTGAAAAGACAAATGGAGAAGCAAGAGTCTTTGGGTCCATCATTGGAAGAGAATGCTTCGAACAACTCGAATGCAAAGGACTACCTGAACCAGTGTAGATCGCTGCGAAAATGAGCAACAACGTTATCAGAGGATTTCTCGCTCTCTCCAAAGCAAATAATGAGCAGGCATATCTCCATACCCAAGTAAACAAAGAGAATATGATAAAGAAATATGGGGTTGCAGGCTAGAAGAAATTTGCAAACTTCAAAAGTTTCCTTGACCTGAATCCAAGCTCCATAAGCCTCTGAGAGCAGCAACCAAATTGGGACTCTCATCATCAGCAACGCAAGCGAAGTCGGTGAAGAATCCTTCCCGAAGAATCTCAAAGAATGGTGAACCGAACCACCGTTTCCCGTGCCAAATTAATAGCATTCAACTCCACATGAGCATGATTATGCAACATATAGGCATTAAGAGTTAATCCTGATTTGTTAGGGGGCGGTATATCCTTCGGGGAAACCTATAGTAAAGAACATAAGAGAAGACGGTGGAGACTCTTAGACTACAAACAGGCTAGCAATTTACCGTGTAAATAGCATCTCAAGATCCACATCTCAACTCCTGAATTCTGAACTGGCAAAAAGAGTGAGAGGTCGATTGGCGAGAGACTAAGTTTCCAATCACATTGAGAGCAGAAAACAATCTAACAGCCCATCAACTAGGCAACCTCAATTTTTTACTAGAATTGCAAGTAAAACCAGATAATCGCAGCTGCAGTATTCACCGATAATGCAAATTCAGGGTTTCAACTTCACATTAAGCTTACTAAGACTAAAGGTACTGGCAATTGGAATACAATACCTCCATATGATGTGCTCTGGACATAAGAAACATTAACCACCAAGAACTATAGCACGCCAAACCCCGACTCAGCAGTATCATTGCAATATAACAAGCAGTGATAAATCAGTACTGACATCATAATACTATCGATGCAAAAAGCCCAAGTAACGTACACATATTCATCAAAAACACAGGCTTCAAACAATGAAACCAAGCAATACATTACATAGGAAATGCATCATGACTCAAGCCCAATAGCCGAATGATTTAAACAAAAATGAAAACACCAACTCCACAATGCATCGAAAAGAACCAAGTCTCAGAATTCGAAACTCTCGAAAGTCAATACTTTTTGGGAATTCAGGAAACCAAAACAAGAGTTGCCCTAGTGGGTCTATCCAAGAGCCGAAAGACCGTAATGGGTAGATTTTCACTGCGCCACAGCAAGATGGGAAAACTCGGATTTCAAAGCGCGAAACAGGAGATCCCATCTCAGGCAGAGAAGAAGCCGGCCCCATTGCGCTCTGGACTTCCCTTCAGCAACAAAAAAAAATCGTTGACTACGAAGTCAAAGTCATTGATTCAATGCCTTTTCTTTATTGGATTCCTTTTGATTCCTAGGATAATCATTTGCATCGCTCAACAGACCACCTCAATTCTTTTGTCAGAGTATCTTGTAAATCTAAATTTACTTAGGCATATCACTTAGATGTTCTCCTCCTTCTAAAAAGAGATAAGTTTATTTGTGTAACTGTGTAGATCTAAAATTGAAAATAAATAAAGGACGCATTGTTTCCGGTAGAAGTTTCACTTTTCACCTGTATTCATTGAATTTGGGATAGGATTTTGGATTTTCTTGTACCAAAATAATCAGATTTGACATTTCATTTTTTTCAAGCCGACCGAAAACCCGAAAACCGATCCAAACCCATCTCCGCTTCTCACCGCCTCCCTCCTCCTTCCTCCTGCTCCGTAATTCCTGCTGACGGTGTTGCAGAGAAAGAGGTGAGAAGAAAATATTTTTTGGACAAATGGAGAAGCAAAAACTGCGAGTCTCCATTTGGTCTCTGCGTTTCTCGCCATGGAACCCGCTGACTGCGTGATATCACTTCACACGCGAGGTAAAAATCTTCCCTTTTTCACTCTCCGCGCGCGCTTCATTGAGCTCACCAATTTTCTTTCCTTTGGTACAAGATGTTCTTTTTCACAAGATTCTGTGTGCTTTGAATTTGACGTAGTTGTCTCTTCAATTCGAAACCCAGATCACTCGGTGGTGCGTCCGTGACAGTGGATGTTCAGAGGTTCATTTGGGATCATTGCATCAATAGAGCTGTAGGTCTTGATTGAGAGCTTGTCCCAAGCTAGAGAATCCAAAAGGGAAAAAGAAAAAAGATGTCTGAATTGAAGTGTCTTTTAAGTTCAGCTCAAATGTTGATGTTGGTTTAGGATACAAGTGAAGGAAAAAAAAAACAATCTTCTGTGTTTATTCTGTGTCATTTCGGCTAAAGTGAATGTTTTTACTCCTCGACACCATTTGGACTAGTCGATATGATTATATGCTTGGAAGTTATTACTCTCGTTGCTACTTTTTGGAGCTGTTGCTTTAGCTTACTAATACTAGCTCTGTATTAGTTCTTGAGTATCTGGTTCATTGTCATCTGTTTTTGCTGCATTATTTTAGTGAAGAACTGTTACCGTGTAAATCTTTGAATAGGCCGTGTGTTGATGCAGATTGGCAAGTGTCATGCTCCGTACTTGAAAAACTTAATAGAGAAGCTCATGTCAGAAATTGAGTCTAATCGTGATGATGTGCTAGATGCATTGTATGAAATGTACACAGAGTTCATGACTTCTCTAAAGGTGAAGCTCATCGTTGTTAATTTCTTTTACAGAATAATGCGTCCCATTTTCTCCTGGTTTATTTATTAATCCTCAAGTTACCCATGACAAAGTCTTTTATTCATTAGGATGAAAATGGAGTCAAAGGGAATGTGAGGGTTTTGAAATATAATTCTTTTCTTTTCCCAGATGGTAACCTTCTTTTTCTTTTTTTCCTTTTACTGTAATTCTTTTCTCTTGAGATATAATTTATTGTGTGCATCAACTAAATCCTTGGCTAATAATATCCTAGATTCAGGTTGTGGTTCCACTGCATTGTTCGCTCAACATGCTTGAAGGAGATACAGGGTATGTATGGTATTGGTTCATGCGTATTTTTGAAGAACTGAGTGCTTGTCCTAGGTCATATCCTTGCTTGGTTTCGTTCAACTAGATTTCTAGGCTGTTGTCCCAATAATAAGGCGTTAATGTATTTTATTCTTTTTCTTTTAGAAAAAAATCACAATTTTATCAGTCATGAAGATGGTTTTGATAGCAGCTGTCATACTGTCTCATGCATTGTGTGGATTTATGTGCCGACTGAAATTAGCTTTCAGTCCATTCTCTCATCAGATGTTCAATCTGGCCAGCCAGTCTATTTTTGTCAGAGTTCATACTTTCCTTTCCGGATATATTCTCCAGCAAAACATGTTTTGAAGTAAGCTGTCTGAAGTGCATCGATGTTCAAATAAACATTAGTGTTATGGGTTCAATTTCCTTGATTTATCCACGTTAGAGTTGGTTCTGCTGTTGATATTCCATTAGAAAAGTTTTGCCAACCTTATTGTTTTATGTTCTATAGAAACAATCTGTATCATCAGATCCAGTAATCTAGGAAACACTGCAGAGATCAACGCTGTTGTCAGATAATCACTTGACATTCTATTCCCTTTCCCCCTTTATCTGATTAGTGCAATCTGTTTTAACTTTATATATCATGCACTAGAAGTAATTTCAGGTACGGACTAGAATATTGGATTTAGGTTGGCACAGGGGTTGGCTTAGTTGGTATCTGATAACTCTATTTTATATAGAGTTTATTTATTATTTTAGACTTAATATTTGCTTAGTTTTAATTGAATTTGATGTCTACTTTATTTATTTTAATTAATTTTGTAGGTAATTGAAGTTAAAGGGAGCTTAGGGACTAAGTCTGTAATTTGCCAGCTTTCCATGCGTTTTATTCTCCTAGGCTGCGTGAAAGTATTCAAAACAATCCAATTGTTCCTAAACCGTGTAGAAGCTTCCCAAATTGGAGATCGAAGCCATGCAAATCTGAAATTAAGAAAAATCGAGCCTATTTTGGGAAGAAAATCAAAGTCCAAGCTAAAAAAGGAGTTTATTATTGGGAGGAGTCCTAATTTGGAAGAACCTTTAATTGCAATCCTATTCTAGTGTGATTAAGATTTCTTGGAAAGCAAGAGGAGGTCTATATAAAGGCCATTAAACGTGATTTCAGAAAGAAGAGAGAAAAAAGAAGAAGAAGGAGGCAACTTAAAAATCAAGCCTTGATTATTCTTGGTGAATCTGTTCTAGTTCTTCATCATGTTTAGTTTAGTTATTGTTTTTAGTTTAATGCTCATTATGTTCTAGACAACTTGTTGTTAGAGCTAGATGTAGCTTAACTATGATTGATTAATTTTCAATACTTGTTTATGCAGTTCTAGATCTCATATGTGTGAGTTATTTATCATGTTCTTAATGCTTTTAAGTGCTTGATCACCACTTAAATGATTTTTGTTGCATGTTGAAACCGAAAAGAGATTCTATGTGAGTGCTTTATGATATATAGCCATGAATTTAACTTAGATATAGATATACTAGGTTGTTTGTGTGGTTTCGGTAGTAGGTAAATCGAGGGTGGTTTGTTGAATCTAAGAACATTCATAGATTTTAATGTACTTAGGTTTACTTAAGTTCACATGGACCAAGTGTGGGTTGCTAAATCTAAATAGGGTTGCTATGCTAGACCAAGGATAGTAATTTAAATTAGGAAGTTCTATCGTCACACTATGATTTCAATTTGATTGCATGACAAGTTTGGTTAATTAATCTTGATTGGTTAAGTGAAATCGGATGCTCTAACGTTTTTAATTCTTGATCAAAGTCCTTTGCTCCTTGCTTCTTTATGTTCGAAATTTCTAGGTTTAGTTTGTGAATTTCTATTTTCGGTTTTGGTTTGCTGCTTTGGTTAATTTAGCTTTCGGAAATTTCAATCTTAATAGGTTAATTTAGTTTTTTTTAGAATTTCGATTGCTTTATTAAATCTTTAATTGGTTAGATAAAGTTGAGAATTATTCATCTTTAGTAAGTAATTTGATTGATTTGTCTACGATCTCTGTGGGAACGATACTTTAATTCATCACTTTATTACTTGTTCGATACGTACACTTGCGTTGCTAATTTACAGAACAATATCTGTCTCACCCATGTGAAAGCTCCCAAGGTACTGTCGTCAAGCTTCAAGTTCCTTTCTTTTTTAGGTTTTTTTTCTTTTACTCGAACCTTCATATGTTTATGTATTGTTCTTGTTCCATCAATCGGTGTATGTAGATATGCTAGGGTTGTGCTCACTGTGGTTTTGGCAAGCAACTCTTTTGCTGTACTTGGTTCTTGTAATTGTTATTTTTCCCATGAGTTGGATATTAAAAGCTGATTTGGTTGTGAAAGTAATGATCTGCCCTTCAGCACATATTCAAACTTGGCTGAACACGCTGAACATAGTTTCGTGATGATATGATGCGGAATTTATTAGCGGTGCGTTTCTGGACCAATTGGACAAGCAGAAGTCCAAACGGAAGGCGAAACGGTGATGTGACTAGAACCGGTGGACCCGATCGACGACATTGGATTTTTTTTATGAGTTAATTTAAAAAGGCAGTTTCCTAATTTTGATGCTTTATACTTTCCAATTTAGATTAGGTAACTTTCCTATTATGATTAGGTTTCCAATTTAGATTAGGTAACTTTCCTATTATGATTAGGTTTCCAATTCAGATTAGGTAACTTTCCTATTATAATTAGGTTTCCTATTGTAATTAGGTTTTACTCCTATAAAAGGGTGTTTAGGGTTTGTTTTGATGGAGAACATTATTATCATCAACATTGAATTTCGAGATTTTTCTCTCTAAGCAAGATTTTGCTTGAATTATTCGCGAACGCTGCGTCAGGTGGTATCAGAGCCTATGGCGACTGGCGGTGGTCTTCGTGACGATGCTCAGGAGACTGGAGCCCCAACCCTTGGGGACGACGCGTTGCAACGTTTGGAGCAGCGTTTAATGGAACGCTTGGATCAACGATTCGATCAAAGTTTTCGTCGTTTCGAAGAACGATTTGACGAGTTAACAGAACGATTCGAAGGTCTCAGCGTTGATGTGAATCGGAATCGGCTGAACGACAGAGGCTCGGGTGCAGATCTTACTCGCGGTGATCCTGTTGATAGGCCTGTTCTTGTCCGCAGGCAGAATAACCCTCTGTTTTCAGAGAGTTCGGAAGAAGAAGAAACTGAAATTTTTTTTGAGGAACGTGCTGATTATGGCGGCAGACGTTGTCATGGAGGATTTCAAAGAGGATATGATCGGAGAGATGGAAGACGACGTTACGACAATCGTGAAGGTAACGACTTTAAATTGAAAGTCGATATTCCTTATTTTAATGGAAGTCTGGGCATAGAATAATTTCTGGATTGGCTTGCTGATATAGACAGATTTTTTGACTATATGGAGAACCCTGGTGAGAAAAGGGTACGATTAGTAGCCTGTAGATTAAAGGGGGGCGCGTCTGCATGGTGGGAGAGATTGCAAAATAAGAGGGAGCGAGAAGGGAAAGATAGAGTTCGAACTTGGACTAGAATGAGAAGGCTGTTGAAGCAAAAATTCCTTCCACCCGATTATGAACAGATTATGTTCCAGCAGTACCAACATTGCCAACAGGGTAATCGGACTGTGCATGAATATACAGCCGAATTTATGAGATTGGCGGAGCGGAATAATTTATCAGAGACGGAGGGACAACAAGTGGCCAGATATCTCGATGGTTTGAAACCCTTCATTCAAGATAAAATTGGAGTGCAGTTTCTGCGAAATTTAACTGAAGCCAAGAATATGGCGATGAAGGCAGAATTGATGCAGCAAGATAAGGGAAGAAGAGGCTACGAAAATTATCGAGGTAGCAGTTCTAGCAGTTCGGTAGAAAAAAGCAGTTTCAATAATCGCTTTAACGCAGGGCGAAATTAGGAAGATAAGATAGTAGAAAAGCGCCCTATGAACAAGCCGAGGGATAAGGGAACGCAAGCACAGAAAACTGCGAATCCTAACCCTTATACTAAACCAGCAGCGTTAAAGTGTTACAGGTGTAATCAGCCTAGGCACCGTTCTAATGAATGTCCTCAAAGAAAGACCGTAAACGTAGCAGCGAGAGAAGGGGAGGAAGATGGATATTACTGTGCGCCGGATGGTGAGGACGATGATTTTAAAGATGAAGAAGAGGACCAAGTAAACTGTGTGGTGCGCAAGATGATGTTGGCCCTAAAACAAGAAGATGATTCGCAGCGCCATCAGTTATTCCGAACCAGGTGCACCATTCTGGGAAAGATTTTTGCTGTGGTTATTGATAGTGGAAGTATGGAGAATATCATTGGGAAGGAGGCAGTGAAGAAGCTGGGGATATCCATGGAGAAGCATCCTAATCCCTATATGTTAGGATGGATTAAATCTGGAACGGAAAATATTCAGGTGATTGAACGATGCAAAATTCTATTCTCCATTGGAAAATATCATGATGAGCTATATTGTGATGTAGTAGACATGGATGTATGTCATGTGTTATTTGGAAGGCCGTGGCAATTTGATGTAGATGCTCAGCATTCGGAAAGAAGCAATCAATATAATCTTGTGAAGGATGGAGTGAAGTATACATTGCTGCCACTAAAGAACAAAAGAAAAGAATCTTCTGAAAATAATTTCCTTACCCTTACGAGGAAATTTGAAGTTGAGGTTAAGGAGACCCGACAGATTCACGTGCTGGTCGTAAAACAAGCAATTGAGACTGAGGCTGAATTACAAGTGGAGGAGCAGCATAAAGCAGTCCAGCCTTTATTGAAGGAATTTAGCGAACTAATGCCTGAAGAGATTCCAGATGGGTTGCCGCCTATGCGTGATATTCAGCACCATATAAACTTAATTCCTGGTGCTAGTTTGCCAAATTTACCGCACTACAGGATGAGTCCAAAAGAGAGCGAGATTCTAAAAGAGAAGGTGGAGGAGTTGTTGAAAAAGGGACACATTCAGAATAGCATGAGCCCATGTGCTGTTCCGGCCTTATTGACTCCTAAGAAAGATGGGAGTTGGCGGATGTGTGTAGATAGTAGGGTCATTAATAAGATAACCATGGGTTACAAGTTTTCAATTCCGAGATTGGATGACATGCTGGATAGGTTGCACGGTGCTAAGTGGTTTTCGAAGCTGGATTTGAAGAATGGATATCATCAGATTCGGATTCGGCCTGGAGATGAGTGGAAAACAGCTTTCAAAATAAAGGAGGGGTTGTACGAATGGTTGGTGATGCCTTTCGGACTTTCCAATGCTCCAAGCACTTTCATGAGACTTATGAATCAGGTTCTGAAATCTTTTATTGGCAAATTTATTGTAGTTTATTTTGATGACATCCTAATTTATAGTAAGACTGAGGAGGATCATTTGATGCATTTAAGGGAGGTGTTGACAGCCCTACAGATTAATAAGCTGTATATTAATCTTAAGAAGAGCAGTTTTTTCACTAATAAACTGTTATTCTTGGGATTTATTATTACTGCTGACGGAATAGAGGTAGATGAGGCGAAGGTAAAAGCAATCAGAGAGTGGCCGACTTCTAAAACAGTTTCTGACGTTAGGAGTTTTCATGGGTTAGCTACTTTTTATCGGCGATTTATTAAGAATTTTAGTACTATCGCAGCCCCAATTACTGAATGTATGAAGAAAGACAAATTTCTATGGGGAGAGGAAGCTGAGAATAGTTTTGCTATTTTGAAGGAGAAGTTATGTACTGCACCTATTCTTGCTTTACCTGATTTTGATAAATTGTTTGAAGTGGACTGTGATGCTAATGGAGTGTGTATAGGAGTTGTTTTATCTCAAGAGCGCAGACCAGTTTGCTATTTTAGTGAGAAGCTTAGTGACGCAAGGCGAAAGTGGAACACTTATGATAAAGAATTCTATTCTGTCGTAAGGGCCTTGAAGACCTGAGAGCATTATCTGATTGGGAAAGAATTCGTCCTTTATTCTGATCATGAAGCTTTGAAGTATCTAAATAGTCAGAAGAGGATTAGCAAAGATATGCATGCGCGATGGTGTCAATTTTTGCAAAAATTTCCTTTCAGATTACAGCATAAGTCAGGTGTGCATAATGTCGTAGCAGATGCATTGAGTAGGAGAGTTGGCTTGTTGATTACATTACGCCAAGACATCTTGGGGTTTGAGCAGTTGAAAGACTGTTATACAGATAATGACGACTTTGGAAAAATTTGGGAGTCATGTGCTGTTGGTCAACCTGTACAAGAATTTATGTGCAGGATGGTTATTTGATGCGTGGCAATCAGCTTTGCCTTCCTCGGACATCATTACGAGAGAAGGTAATTCGCGATTTACATGATGGTGGATTAGCTGCACATTTAGGTCGTGATAAAACTATTGCTGCAGTTCGGGAGCGATTTTACTGGCCCCAGTTGCGTAGAGATGTCAGTAGGTACGTACAAAGGTGTTATGTTTGCCAGACTGCTAAAGGTCAGTCTAAGAATACAGGTCTATATATGCCTTTACCTGTTCCTAACAATATATGAGAAGATTTGTCCATGGATTTTGTGCTTAGTTTACCACGAACACAAAGAGGCGTGAATTCTGTTTTCGTTGTGGTTGATAGATTTTCCAAGATGGCGCACTTCATTCCTTGTAGGAAGACTTCTGATGCAGCAAGTGTGGCTAGATTATTCTTTAAAGAAGTGGTTCGTTTGCATGGTGTGCCCAAATCTATTACCTCAGATAGGGATAGTAAATTTCTAGGGTATTTTTGGCGGACTTTATGGAAGCTATTTGATTCATCTTTGAATTTTAGTAGCACTGCTCACCCACAGACTGATGGGCAAACAGAGGTGGTTAATAGAACTCTGGGAAACTTGATTTGAAGCATTTGTGGAGATAAGCCGAAGCAATGGGATGTTGCTTTGTCACAAGCATAGTTTGCTTATAATAATGCAGTTCATAGTTCTATTGGCAGGTCGCCTTTTTCTGTTGTTTATACAAATGCGCCTCAGCATACTCTCGATTTGGTACAGTTGCCTAAGCAAGAAGATAAAAGTGTAACAGCGGATCATATGGCTAAACAGATTGTGGAGGTGCATCGTGAAGTCAAACAGAAGCTGGAGGAAGCTAATCAGAAGTATAAAGTTGCAGCAGATAAGCACCGGCGGAAGCAAGTATTTGCGAACCGTTATATCCGGATCCTGATTTTAACTCGAGGACAAGTTCTTTTCAAGTGGAGGAGAATGATGCAGAATCTATTAGCAGTGCGTTTCTAGACCAATTGGACAAGCAGAAGTCCAAACAGAAGGCGAAACGGTGATGTGATTAGAACCGGTGGACCCGATCGACGATATTGGATTTTTTTTATGAGTTAATTTAAAAAGGCAGTTTCCTAATTTTGATGTTTTATACTTTCCAATTTAGATTAGGTAACTTTCCTATTATGATTAGGTTTCCAATTCAGATTAGGTAACTTTCCTATTATAATTAGGTTTCCTATTGTAATTAGGTTTTACTCCTATAAAAGGGTGTTTAGGATTTGTTTTGATGGAGAACATTATTATCATCAACATTGAATTTCGAGATTTTTCTCTCTAAGCAAGATTTTGCTTGAATTATTCGCGAACGCTGCGTCATGATACGTGAGTAGCAGTTTAGAAATTGACTGTATCCATGCAGGTAATATTGAGTGATAGCGACCTATCAACTCCAAGCAACATGAAGCTTAATTTGAAGATGAATCAATTGAGCACGGCTGATGATGAGCCAGTGTCTTCGGAATATACAGATTCTGTGAGTGATCATGTCATTGTCCTTGCATGTACCACCCTAAGCGGCCACTTTTTCAAGTTTTTAGTTTCTTATTTCACACACATGCACCATAGTTTTCCTTATTAGATCCCATGATAGATATTTCTTTCATTGATATGGTAGACACCGTTATGATAATGCCTTTATCCTAAAAGAGTAGTCCTGCTGCACGACTTCCCCATTAGTCCTTGATATACTTCGACAGTGGTGTAATTTGTCCTGTTCCATTGAACAAATTTATTTTCTCAAGAAAAGCATGGCTTTGAATGAGGCCTTCTCGGTCAAGCGCTGATTTTCCATCTGAACAATATTCATCTTATGCGATCATGTGGATCCTGATACAGTTTGACCATGCACAAATTGAAGGAATAAGAATGAAATTGGTATCATTTCCTCGCCCCAGGTAAAATGTTTACACCTGCCTTGGGAATGTGCATCTGAGAGTGAATTCAGGGATTGAAACCGGATATAATGTGAGTAGTTTCTCCGCTAACGCACTTCTGTTTAGCATCAATGTGAGATGTTTGGTTGTTTTCTCTCTTCATCCATTAGTGAAGGCGTAATTTCTCTTTTTTCTATAGTTTAGATACTGATGTGATATACGACCCGTTGTGCCTGCCACAATTTGTGCGTTTGCTCTCCATTCTTGTGAATAAATTAAAGTCATCTTCGCGATTCCCTAGAGCGGGTTGCGACAGTGCAATTGGTGGTTTGCATGATTACAGTGATAGGTGCAATTCCCTGGATGTTGAGGTAGCTTGCGACGGTGCAGGAAATGCCAGTCCCACCATGCATCCGATCGCTTACATTTCATCTGTCATCCGCAATGCCAATACTTTTGATCGTTTTCTTGCTTTAGTTGACGAGGCAAACCTTGCCATTGCTGACTTGACCGGAACTCCTCAACCCGCCAGTTTGCTTCCTTACGTGCAATCATATGATAGATCGAGCATACGACTGTTCAGGCTCTCAAGCAAATGAGGCTTGACTTTCTACCTCACCATAGTGTAAAGAGCTTGTGCCCTGTTTTTGAGTTAGCACATTCACAGAGGCACGGATTGCACATTGTCCTGATAGTGATCCACGTCGGGCATATTCTCAGACATTGATGTTTTTGCTTGGCCTATGTGATTTGTTTGATGTATGGCAGCGAGCATTGTTGTAGTAATTTGAGTTATAAAAGGAAATGCTTCATCCAATGCTTGTATGTATAATACTTACCATGACGGCCCAAGCGGCGGTGCGCAGGGAGGAGGGATGGCAGTGCGTCTGCGCCTCGGTTCTCGGACATGTACAGGGAGGCGCTTGGACGTGCGCAGGGAGGGGGGTGCGTTTCTTGTACCGCATCGCTGAGAGGGGGAGTCCATGACAAGCTTATAAGATTCGAGGTTCTCTATTTGTATATACGCGTTTTCTGGGCAAAACCTAGTGGAACAAAACCGTGAGGGCCCAATGAGGCCCAAAGTGGACAATATGTGTACAGTGGTGGACCTGGGGCGTTAATTTACTCATCAGCGAGATACTTTGTAGGACAACAATGCGACGAAGCCTTTTGTAGGATGATGAGTAATGATGCTTGTATATCTTTAGTCGGATGTGCCGACCCGTGTTTTTATGTTGTTGTGAATTTCTGAATAGTTGAAGCTCTTTTTGATGTATGAGTGAGAGGCTAATGAAATCGACTGGTAAAGTTCCTTTCTCGGCCTTTTGGCTAACGTGATTGGAGTGTAACATCCAGTGTCGACGGCCAACGCTTAAAGAATATGAGTGCCACGGCAAATGCAGTTTTAGCTGGGTCATCTTTATGTCGATGATCGTCTATGAAAGAACTTTCACCTATGTCCCGACTTCTGCGATTTCTTGTTTCTAGAAAGAAACAGAGCGATCGTGCATCCAGGTAATTGAATCCCGGTCAGTGTCGTGGGGCTGCGTTAAAAATCATGCTTGAAGATCGTGCTGAAACAATAGCACGATAATCTTTTTATATGACTCTAGGAATCTCATCTTAGTGAGGCAAAATATCCGGTAAATGAAACATTCTGTGAACCTCATAGACTAGGTTAAGAATGTGCCAAAATTCAGGTTGGGTGGTCTAAATAGAGGATCGTTTGCATTACATTACGTAATGTAAAGAATTGAACATACGTCGAGCGCCTAATACACAAATGTTTGTTCCTTAACCATTAAGTCCACTCTAAGCGATGTTCTTGTATTATTACAAAGACACGTGCGACGACGACACGTGGGTACTGAGAAACTGAACAAATATAATATGAAGGTTCTTGCTTTTTTTAAAAATAAAATCATGATAATTTGGAATAGGTTGGGCTCATGAAGATTGTTTCTTTCCCTTTTCTCTTTCAGGATGGCAAGAAAGTCAAGGAAAGGAGCAAAGCTCGAGCACCAAGCAATGGAAAGGGATGACCAATTTGACTTGTTCTAAACTACCTAAGGAGTGTAGTTGCCAAGCTAATTGAAACAAACGTGATAGAAAGAGACGGGGACCGAGAGAGCTGTTCCGACTGTGCATGCCACTAGCTATCCGTTTCCTTGCTTGAATTTTATAGCATATGCTAATTAAATTTTATAGAAGTGAGGCCTCATTAAACATTTTTCCCCCTAATATCCAAATAAATAATATAACCAGCTCTTTCTTTCTTATAATTTGTTGAGTCATAGTAATCTTATCACACTCAGCAATCTTCGCGAATCATGATTGTGGTACATGCAAATCTAGGTCGTAGTTACTCTTACCAAGTGATGTAACCATATGAATGTTTGATATGAATAAATAATCGACATAAACACTGTTACGATACCATTACACTAGATGCAATTTCTTATTGTCGGACTTCGTTGTTTTTATCTATTTTCATTATGTAAACCGAATGTGGCCTGACTTAAACTAGGATATCACGTATCACGTGCTTATATGATGATCGTATTGAATTGGTTGCCGCTAAACAAAAGTAAAAAGGATCATATTAGATGAGTTCCTTTTAAGTTTATTACGAGTCATGGTCTTTGAAAAGAAAGCACAAATTCATGGCGTGTTAGGAAGAATAGAGAAATGAAAAACCAAAAAGGGTTTGGGATAAATAGAATGACAATGCCAACATTCCATTATTCACGGTCCAAATTCTGAATTATGCCCCAAAAAAATTAAACAGGTCAAAGTGAAAACTCATATGAAAGATCAGCTTTATAATTTCTTTTTGAGATAATGACACAAATGGTTCATGAACTTTGACTCAATGTGAAATATGATCCATGAACTTTTAATTTATTCAATGTGTTCTTTAAACTTTTGATACATGTTCAATTTAGTCATTGGACTGTATGAAAATGTTCAGTGCCATTCTTCAATTAATTTAAGTTCAAGGACAACATTAAACATTTTTATACAGTCCGGGGACCATATTGAACATGTACCAAAAGTCCAGGGACCACATTAAACAAATTAAAAGTTTAGGAACGACATTGCACATTATGTAAAAGTTCGGAAATCACATTAAACAAAATTAAAGTTCGGAAGTCACATTACACATTGGACCGAAACTCATGCATCATTTGTGTCATTTACCCTTTCCTTTTCCCTATGTTAGTGGTCTCAGGATAAGCACATTTGCCTATTTTTCGTGATCAACTGTGAGGTCGAGGGAGACTAACATAGTTCGGTATGAGTAAGGCTCTTTTCAATAAGTTCTAGAATGCCCAAATCTCTTAATATTAGTGTCATTTACATTATTCATTCTTCTATCGACAAACTTCATGAGTGCCCATTTATATTTAGTTAATTGATGCCCCCACAAGATGGGCTTTTCAATCACGTGCAGCCGCTCAAGAATGCTGACAGCTAGCACTGCTAAGTATGTAATGAAATCTGAAAGGGATAAATCTTAATTCGCTGAAACTCTGCCGGTGTGAATTCAACCTGAATTTCAATCTCATATGTGAGTAGCGCCACGTAGGCATTCTGAGCCAACAAATAGTTAAAGAAAGGTTGAATATGATGGGGGGCAAAAAGCAAGGTGTCAGTTGGTCCAAGAGCAGCTTCCATCAAAGTCCACGACCGTGCTCCGTCAAGCAAAGGCTGATTCTATCAAGTATCCCTCTTACCATTCCGCGCATCCATAATAAAAATAAAAAATTGTTTTGCCACGCAACTTTGAGAGACTACTTCCAAGATTAAATTGTGACATATATCGGGAAAAAAAGTACGTGAATCGTCACGACGATTCAAAATTGACAACACGGCAAAGGGCAGTCGTCTTTCAGCACTTCAGAATTCGAGATCAAACATTTATTAGCTGGGGACCATACCACTCGATCGGATGAGCTATTTCAAGTGGGGGGGAATGATATGGGACCAGTTAATAGTTGTGAAGGAGATTTTTATCTTATTTTCTTATCCTCAATATATTTCAGGATTACAAAGAAATTTGTTGATTTTGCTTTCGAACTTATTAGTTTAGGTTACGATGATTATATTAGGACTTTATAGTTAATTACTTCCTAGTTTGTAGTGCATTATCTTTAGATTTTTCGTGTGTGTGTGTGTATTGTTTTAACTGCTCATATACTACGATTTTTTATTATGCGTTGATTAGCTGATGTAAGTGCTGCATGCCTCTCTGTCCACAATTTTAAGTACCCCTCACCGTGACTCTCCCCTGCCTAATCTCCAATGACTTTCATGTGTACAAGTTTACAAGTCGAGGAGAAAATATTGGATGAGTGAAATACTCCACGTCAGCAATACACAACTCCATTAGGTGCGTGACACGTGGCAAGCGGGCCCACAAATCAAATTTATTAAAAAATCTGACTCTTCCCCTTCTTTCTTCCATCCTCCGTTAATCCTCCGTCAAGGAGAAAATATTGGATGAGTGGAATACTCCACGTCAGCAATACACAACTCCATTAAGTACGTGACACGTGATAAGCGGGCCCACAAATCAAATTTATTAAAAAATCTGACTCTTCCCCTTCTTTCTTCCATCCTCCGTTAACCCTCCGTCATCGCGCCTCTGCTGCTCAAATATACTCTTTTCCCTCGTTTCTCTCTCCCTCGCTCGTCCCGCTCAAAATTCCTCCTGCTCGCGACCTCCTCTTCCTTCCTCCGCGACTTCGCCTCCTTTGATCGTGAACCCGCCGCGCGCGCCGGTTGCCTCCGCCTTCCCTTCCAGAAAACCCATCTGCTCTCTCTCTCTCCTCCGCGAGGCGCCGCTCTTTTTGTGAACCGCGCCTCTGCCTCTGCCTCTGCCTCTGCCGCTTGCCTTCGCCGTCGCCTCCCGGAGCCCGTCAGTGGCTCAGATCCCGACCACGCGGCCGCCTCCGCCTACGTCGTCGCCTCCGAAGCCCCCATTGGCGATTCGTCCTCTGCCCCTCTCTCTCTGTCCCAAGAAACAGCGCCGCTTGGCTCTCTTTGACGAACCGCGCCTCCGCCGTTGCCTCCCGAAGCCACTTTGGCGATCTCGGGCTACGACTCGCTCTCTGCGTTGCCTCCGAAGCCCCATTCTCAGGTTAGGGTTTTATATGACTTGAACTTATTCTCGTCGTTTTTGCCCTAACGTGAAGATCGGTGGCTCAGATCCGACCACGCGGCCGCCTCGGCCTACGCCGTCGCCTCCGAAGCCCCCATTGGCTATTCGTCCTCTGCCCCTCTCTCTGTCCAGAGAAATGGCTCTGCTCGGCTCTCTGTGACGAACCGCGCCTCAGCCGTCGCCTCCCGAAGCCCCTTTGGCGAGCCCTTGGCGGACGAGCTGACGCTGGTGGTGATGGTGGGGTCAAGGTGTGCGCGTTCGACAATCGTAGTGCCGGTCGGAGTTCTGTGCCCGCCGACAAGTCGGAGTACACGTGAGTCCGATCGACGCATACGGGGAGCTTTCTAGTTCATTTGAGTGTGTGCTGCTTCGTGGAGTTTCTGCCAGTTGGTACAAAGCTGAAATGCTGCTTCAGCATCATGGGACTAGTGCTTCTGTGTAGTTCATAATGGCAAATGGTAATCTAGTGCGAGTCCTCATTCATACAGATGTTACCAAGTATCTGTACCTCAAAGCTGTGGATGGCAGCTATGTCTTCAGTATGGGAAAGGTATGGAGACACCCTATATTGGAAAATACATTTGCAGAATCATTGCAGGTCTGCCTGGTTTTCCTTTCTTCTTCAACAATATGGTAGTGGCAATGACAGGTTCACAAAGTGCCTGCAACTGATATGGAAGCACTTAAAACTCCACTCATGGGCATGTTTGAGAAGCGTCGAGCTCGAAAGTTCTTTATATACGTTCAAGATTATGATGAAAATGATCCAAAGACACATGAGGGGATGGATTTGACACATGTAACAACGAGAGAACTGATAGCGTACGTATTTAAATGTTTTCCAGGGTTGACATGTGACTTCAATTTCTGTATACAACATTAATGCTGCATTGCAAGTGCGAAGTGTTTTGCCTAGAAGTTCCCATTCTCACAACTGATCAAATGATAACTAAATTTGCTAGATGTTTTACTGTCTTATACCAATTTATGTGCTGCCTGTGGTAGGAAATGGTCCTCTGCATTCCTATTTTGGATGTTGGATCGTAAATGATATTAATCATCAAAAAGAAGAAAAGTCTAAAACAAAGTTGGAGTGTCCTTATGGTGCTCTTACTCAAATATTTCTTTAATTTTCTCTTCTTCTGCATGATTTTGTTCCAGCTATCATAATGGGTAGAATGATATTAGCTGGCTGAGCTGTGAAACCCTTTGGTCATTTTGCTTCTGTTTATTTTTTTACAGAAAATATGGTCTGGATGAGAACACCATTGATTTTATTGGCCATGCCATGGCGCTCCATAGAGATGATCGATACCTAAATGAGCCTGCCCTGGATACTGTCAAGAGAATGAAGGTGAATGATCCAGTTTACCAGAACAAACATTTTTCTTATGCTCGTAAAGAGAAATGTTTCCCATTTTTTCTGGAGAGCTCTGAATTGACATTCCTCTTCTTCTGTCAACCACTTGATAGCTCTATGCAGAGTCATTTCCTCGTTTCCAAGGAGGATCTCCCTATATTTATCCCTTGTACGGGTTAGGAGAGCTCCCTCAGGTACATCCAGCGTCACAGATGCATGTCCAAGCTGCTGCTGCTGCAGTTTTGACACACTGGATTAAATCCATTGCTGATGCCTGACCATTAGCTTTGGATTCTGTTTAACTTTTTTTATTGTAATCCAGGCATTTGCGCGGCTAAGTGCTGTATATGGTGGAACTTACATGCTGCACAAATAGGAATGCAAGGCAATCAGGTCATTTGGTTCTCATTTATATTTGGACCGGTAAATATATCCTTATTCTCTGCCAATATCATGAAATTGGTGTTTATTGTTAAATTTCAAGTTAAATCTGCTACTTAAAGTAAAAAAATGTTGTTTTATTTTGCTGTTATATTGCAGGTGGAGTTCAATGATGAAGGCCAAGTCATTGGCGTCACATCAGAGGGCGAAACTGCCAAATGCAAAAAAGTTGTTTGCGACCCTTCGTATTTGCCTAGCAAGGTAATGAATATGATACTGCATCATGATCATCGCAGAGTGTTAGCAAACTAATGTCGGAGTTCAGTTTGTTGATGTAAGTGGTACTAGCTCATGTAGTATAATAAGTATATTGATTCCGTAAGATCAGCTCGTAATCTTTCTCGAGATAATTGTAGATTAAAACTTGTGGAGTTGGTTAAATAGGTGCATATCGGTTCTATATGCCAGGTTCTATGCATGTGGATCTTGTGTGCGTGCTGCACCCCCTTTATACTGATAAAAAGATCATTGTCACTGCATCAGTGCCTATGGTGGTTGACGTA